>JAQPPZ010002721.1:3600000-4200000 GCA_028583015.1 Wollemia nobilis
AACAAGTTCCATTATCAGAGATGAGATTTGCAGGAATTTCGAACCTACAAATGATTTGATTAAAAATAAATTTAGAGACTTGTGTGCCGGTGTAGGAAGCTAAAGGCATAGCTTCAACCCACTTCGTGAAATACTCGATGGCGGTTATGATGAATTTGTGTCCATCAGATGACACGGGATTGATTTTGCCAATAATATCTAAACCCCATTTTGAAAAGGGCCAAGGAGTTTAAATAGCCTACAGTTCTTGTGCAGGCGCATGGACAAGGTCGGCATGTTTACGGCACTTGTCGCAATGGCGCACATAATCATGTGCATCATTCTCCATGGTAGGCCAAAAGTATCCTATCCTAAGGAGCTTTTTAGCAATGACACTACCGCTGAAGTGTCCTCCACAAGATCCATCGTGGGCTTCACTCAAGGCTGATTTGGATTCTTCTAAATTCAAACATCTTAATAGGATACCTTCAAAAGATCTCCTATATAAAGTATTGCCAATTATTACAAATCGACTTGCTCGTCTACGTAATAACCGATGCTGGTTTCTATTAGAATTGGCGGGGAAAGTCCCATTTTGGAGAAAATCAAATATATCCAGTATACCAAGGTTCGGGAGTAGTTTCATTAATTAGAAACACATCCAAAGGTTCTAAGCATGACTTATTTGAAGCGGGTTCCTGGAGTCGACGAATAATGATAGTGGCATATTCGTCATCTAACTCCAAGGGCGAGGAGAGATGCAGTTGCGGCCATAGCATCAGTTGCACGGTTGCAAGTTCGAGGAATAGCTTCCAAGGTAACTTGATCAAATAGAGACATTAATTGTAAAACATAGGCTTTATATGGGCGCAGTTTATCATCTCTAGTATGATAAACTTCATTAATTTGGTTTATAACAAGTTGAGAATCACCAAAAACTAACAGATGTTTAATTTTTAGCGCCAAGGCAGCTCGTAATCCAAGGATTAGAGCTTCATATTCAACAATATTGTTGGTGCAAGCAAATGTTAATTTGAAGGACAGAGGAATAAGATGTTTTTGCGGGGATATTAAAATAATACCCACACTAACCCCACTCATGCATCGGGCTCCATCAAAGTATAAGGACCATTGTTCAATATGGTCTGCCTCTAATTGAAGGCATTCATCAGGAAACTCAATGATGAGGGGATGGGTAGACTCTAAGGGTGCAACAACTAATTGATATGCTATGATTTGACCCTTAACGAGACTTTTGTCCTATGAACGTGAGGTCAAACTCGCTTAGAGCAAGAACCCACTTGGATGTGCGACCCGATAAATAAGGTCGACTCATGAGATACCTCAAGGGATCATATTTAGCAATGACATAAGTTTTTTGATTAAGCATATAATGGCATAATTTTTGCATAGCAAACATGATTGCTAGACATAGTTTTTCTAATGTTGTGTAGCGGGTTTCATAACTGATGAAGGTTCGGCTAATATAATAATTAGCACGTTCTCTCTTCTCATCATCAAGCTGAGCTAACATAGCTCCTAAGGCAGAATCTGAAGCTGAAATATACAGGAGAAATGGGCGATCAGGTCTAGGCGGTGAAAGCACAGGTGGGTTAAGGAGGTATTGTTTGAGAAGTTCAAAAGCTTCTTTACATTCGTCGTCCCAATTAAAAGGGACATCCTTCTTAAGAAGTTTAAGAAAGGGACCGGTTTTGTTCGTCGACTTATCGATGAAGCGACGGATGGCTTGAAGCTTACCTTGTAAACTTCGTAACTCAGATATATTAGTAGGTGCGGGCATATCAGTGATAGCCGCAATCTTGAGAGGGTCGATTTTGATACCACGTAAAGAAACTAAAACCCCTAATAGTTTATCGGACTTAACTCCGAATATGCATTTGGCTGGATTTAATCGAATAAGATATTCTCTTAATCGATTAAAAACTTTTCTCAAATCATCTAAATGATTATCTTCATTAATAGAGTGAGCTATAATATCATCTACATAATCATGTAGGATATCATGCATCATATCATGAAAAATATAAGTCATAGCTCGTTGATAGGTTGCACCTGCGTTCTTTAAGCCAAATGGCATCACTTTCCAACAAAAGGTACCCCAGGGGGTAATAAAGGTTGTTTTAGCTCTGATCTTCGGGAGCTATCCTGATCTGATTATAACCGGGAGAATCCATCCATTAAGGACATCATCCCACTCCCGACGAGTAAAGTCAATGATTTGATCCATGTTTGGAAGAGGAAAATCATCTTTAGGGCATGCAGCGTTAATATCTCTAAAATCTGTGCAAACCCTAACTTTGGTGGCTTCTTTCTTGGTGATTGGAACTACATTTGAGATCCATTCAGCATAATCAATAGCTTGTATAAAAACAACATTCAGGAGTTTTTCTAACTCCCCTTTGACTAGCAAAGCCACTTTGGGATGCATTTTTCTAAGTTTTTGTTTAACAGGTTTAGCATCCAGGATGGACTACTAGGTGATGCATGACTACAGAAGGGTCTAGACCTGGCATATCTTCATATGTCCAAGCGAAGACATCTTCATATTCTTTAAGGAATGCAATGTATTGCTCTTGTTTTTCTTGACTTAATTCTGATCCAATATTGATTATGTGAGGATTATCCTCAGTTCCAATATTAATTTTAATGACGTTTTCTACCTCCATGTGTAGATCTCTTTCAAAATTAGGTGGGGCGGGTGAAACGCCCAATTCTTGTAATTCTTGTAAGGTTAAGTTGGATAATTCATCTTGAGGATTAGTGGTCTCAAGTTGGGCTATAGTTGGTATAGAACCATCAAAATAAAATCCATTGTGTAACATCTCTTCAACGGAGACATCGTGGAAGATATCTCCTTCCAACTCCTCATCGGAGTCGGCAATCATTTCGGGGTAAGCTATGGATAGCATGTTACATGTAAATGGCTGATTTTTTAGAGGCAAATCATCACGCCTATCCAAATAATCTTGATAACATATGAGTTGATCATCATCTTCAAAAGGAAAGGGTTGACCCTTACTAGGAAATAGGCCCACACCACAGTGGGCAGGCCACGGTTCTACCTCGAAAGGTTCTTTCATGCCATTTTGGAAAGGTCCCAAGCCTTTCCCTTTATATCCCATTTTAAGCATTATGGGTTTAGCTTTAATATATTCATTGGTAAAATAACATCGAGCATATCCCTCATGATGAGTTTTGATATTCAGAGGGATTCTTCCCAGATCATATCCTTTATAAATGAAGGCACAACTCCCGACTTGGTAAGTACTTCCCATAGGTTGTGGGAGGCCCAAAGTACGAGGAGATGGTGGCAAGTTATTTAAAAGAATTGAATCTTGCATGAAAGCATTTGTTTTTTCGGATATTAAGATTGTGGATAAATCTGGTAAAAGTTCATCAGAAAGAGCATAAGATGTAGAAGGATCATTCCCTATATCTTTAGATGTGGAAGGTATGATAGATGTTGATAATGTGGAAGTGTTAATAGATGGGTCTATAGGTTTTGAAATTATAGGGATGGAACATGAAGGATTGGTCGTAGATTGAAGATATTTTTGAGGTTCTAGAGTGGTTTGTTTAGAAGATTGTTGATCTATATATGAGGATGAAATTAATGGAGGGAAATAGGTGAAGCTATGGGTGTGTGTTTCACGAGTTTTAGATGAAAAATAAGAATTAGGATGTGTGGATGACAGAGCGGGGCAAAATTGCACTCCAACGAGGTTATGCCAAAGCACACATATCAAAGGGTCTAGGATCACCGTGGATAGTGACCAACTGATTTTTAAATTCGAATTTAACACATTGGTGTAAAGTTGATGGGACAACCCGCATTGCATTGATCCAAGGATGACCCAAGAGTATATTGTACGATGCGGGGCAATGTACAATAAACATGGTGGTATCTAGAGTTCGAGGACCAACTTGCAATGGGATGGTAATAACTCCACACGTTTCTTGTGTTTCGTCATTGAAAGCTTTGATAATCATGTCGGTTTTCTTCATTTCATCACTTCTAAAGCCAAATCGTTGGTAGAAGTCAAAAGTGCAAATGTTTAGAGATGAACCATTATCAATCAGGACTCGTTTAACAACTACATCTCCAATTAGAGCCGTAATGTATAAGGGATTATCCTTATGTAAACTGTGTTGTGGGATATCTTTATCCCGAAAGTCAATACAATCAACTTCTCGAGTGATGATAGTATTGGCCATGGCTTCAGGTTGAATATTTTGAGGTACCATCATTTGGCTTAATGTAAGCATCAACTCATCCCTATGGGTAGGAGAAGATCTTAATAAATCCAAAAGGGAAATTATGGTTGTAGTATTAGATAATTGCTCATTAATATTGTAAGGGGGTTTAAGTTGAACATTGGAAGCATGATTCCCTTTATTGGGATTTTTCAAAACAAATGGAGCTGATCCATCATTCTGGTTTGGTTCTTGTTGAGAATTTTGAGCATGTTGTCGGGTAACGACTCCAATGGTACCTACAATGTTATATTGAAGACGTTGAAGCTGGTCTCGGTTGAGCGTTTATGGCTTGTTCATTTGGGAGGAATTGATTAGAAGAGGGTCGAGTAGTAACTCTTCTAGGAAATGGTTCTTCTGGAACCATAGCATCTGTGATGGGTTGAATAGGATCTGATTCATTTTCAGAACTATTCGATTGGTTTGAAGTGATGTCTATTTCACTTTCAATATCTGATTCTATATCACTAGGATCAGGAGTTTGAATATTATGTAGGGGCCTGGTTGTGACCATGGATAAAGTTGTGTCATGATTAGGTAAATGTCCGCTAATAGTTCCTACATATCGGGTAGGAGGAGGAACATTATGATGTTCGATTTGATTGGCCACCTCTTTACCATGTCTTGGTAAAGGGTGTTGAAATATGTCTAATGATTGATTAGCATTTTGATTTTGATTTTGGGGAATGTTCTTTTGAGGATTATTAGGAGCATTTTGTTTAGGTTGGAAGGCTTGCACCTCCATTTCATTATTATCAATCAGATCCTGTATTTTATGTTTCAACCTTTTACAAGCGTTGGTAGAGTGTCCAGGCCCTCTATGGAAATCACGGTGTAAGTCAGCTCTGTATCCGGGTATAGTTGGATCGGGTTCCCGGATAGTTGGTAATTGGATCAAACCTCTTTCGAGTAATTGAGGTAAAATAGTTGATAATGGTTGATTCAATCTAGTAAATTCTCGAGGAGGTTTATCAGGCGGTTTCAATATAAATTTTTTTGTTGTTTTCGTTGCATTGATATTAGCAACATTTATGCTATCAGTGACTCCGTCACCTACGACTTGTTTGTTTTTATATTGATTTTTGGAGGTTTTCTCATCATCCTTCTTCCTAAGTTGGCCTCTCCTAATGAGGGCATCTTCTACTCTTCGAGCTAAATCTATAGCTCTGATCGAAGGTAGTTAAAGTAGCAGTTGATAGCTCATAAGATATTTGTTCTTGTAAATTATTAATAAAAATGTCCAACATTTCCCTATAAGGTAGCACAAAGTGCAGTTTTCCTATCAAGTGCCTCCATCTAGCTAAGAAATCGGCAAAACATTCATCCTTGTCTTGTTTTAAGTTGTATAAATCTTTAATGGTTACATGCCTCTCGATGTAGGCACTAAATTGATGGACAAAAGATTCAGTTGTTTCTTCAAAGTTTCTCAAAGAATGAGTGGGCAATTGATAGTACCACTCTAATGCCATTCCACCTAAACTTTTTGGGAACATTTTTAGTAATAGCAAGTCATCATGTGATATATCATGACATGCTATCCTAAACATGCGAAGATGCTCTATGGGATCTTCGGTTCCTTTATATATAGGCAGGATGGGCATGGGAAAATGCTTAGGGTACGGTTGTGCTACAACTATGGGATCCAAAGGTTGACTACATATCTCTCGATAATTGTACGAGGGACGGTAAGGATCTATCTGGTCCATACGTGAAGCTAACTGTTTCACCATGGCTTCCAGATTACTAGTTTGCCCACCATATTGGTTCGGTAGGGCATTGATATGGGATTTGTGAGCATATGATGGAGGGACATGAAGATTAGATGCTATATTGCTATTGTGTAAATTGTTGGTAGGAAAGGTGTTATGAAGGAATTTTGAAGTTGTATTATTTTGTATTCCAGATTGTTGAAAATTGGTGTTTGGCTTCATTTTAGGTTTTTGTTTACTTGAAGCATATTGATCAATAGTTTGGTGAAGTAAAGCAGTGAAGGAAGTTTTCTTTTGTGTGGGAATGATTTTAGGCTCAATAACAGGTTCCTTAGGAGGTTGGGTAACCTTGTTGTTTTGGCATGTTCTGAATCATAGTGACCATATCTCTATTGGATGGTCCGGCCTTATCACTTTCTTGATCAATGAAAGACAAGGGATTAGTGTGCACATCAAACATATGTTCCATGGCTGCTTGAGTGTCACTAATTTGCCCTTTATCAATATGAACTGCCATATTAAGAGCGCCAATGTTATTATTGAAAAATTTCCAGAAATGATCTAAGTTGTCAAAAGCAATAGTTCCATCCGGAGCTACTCTAGGGGATGAGGATCCATCCTCTTTAACATTTTCTTCTTGTTCATTGTCTTCACCTAGGTCATCTTCTGGTTGATCTAGAGTTTCTCCTTCCGAAATTGGATCTTCGGGGAAGGACATTTGGGTTTCTAGTTTTATCTTCTAACCAATCTTCTTCTTCTCCTTCAGTTTGTTTACCATTCCTAAGTTTAGGCATTGTGCTTAATTTAGATTTCAGCAAATATATATATATATATATATATATATATATATATATATTTTTATATATATATGCAACAAGCTTAAGAGGTATATATTAATTATATACCTACTACAATATTTAAAATGAAATGTTTTGGTTTTTGTTATGTTTTTTTTTAGTTTTTCTTGTTTTTGTAATAATATTGTAAAGATAACAAACAACACAATAAATGCAAGAACTAATACTGAAAGTAATGATCTAGTTTTCTATAAACAATTTATAAATATCATTAATGGGCTCGAGTTCTTTAGGAGTCATGAAGTGTTCTTCTTCAAATTGAAAATTTTCTTTCAAAAATTTAATGAAAAGAGCTATAGTGATATTATCTGTCTCAGATTCTGGTTGATAGAAGTAAAGCTCGTGGCAATACTCTCGATATAACATGGCTCGAGGAACTCTATTCCATATTTCCCTATCCGTAAGAACAACCTCTTGGTCTTCTACACGACCTAGGAACTGGTGTATAATGGCTGCGTTCTCGAGGTATTCCTCGAAGGTGAACAATTCTGAAGACACAAGAGCTCTCCTATAAGCTAACCATCTATGGCGAGGCTCTCCGAAGTTCATGATAAAAGACGAGTTGATGAGGATCCAGGATTCTATCTAGGACAAGCCTCTTGATTTGTTTAAGTTTTGTTGACCTAGATGAAATGACACTTAGTCTTCTATCAAGTTCGTCCCACAAAAGTTGATTTCTATCTGTTTCAAGCACACTAAGCACAGAATTGATTTCTATGGCTGCCAATTGGTTTTCAACATTTATAGTAGCTTGCTAATATTTTCTTAGGAGCTACCATCTAAACATGATATGCAACTTATTAGTTTTAAATGATTTGAAATGCATCTATGTTTTGGTTGTTTTATTTTTTTTTTTTTTTTGTTTTCAAAAGGTTTTAAATGCATTCACGTCGGGTTCACCAAAATGTATCGCTCCAAATTTTTCACACCCTTACCTTCAGGCTATAGGATCCATGCCCGGAAGGGGGATGTGAAAAGGATGGCGTGGTACCTCGGACTGAGAGGCCTTGCGAAGGTCCCGCCTCTCGGGGGAGGTGTATTATGGTGATTTTTTGACGGATGGTGGGTTCACCAGGAAACGTTTGAATGGCAGTTTCCATGCCTAGGTTGGGAATGTGTTTGATGTGTTCAGTTTTAGCTTTAATCATCCAAGTCCTAGGTTTGGCCAAAATGCGTCTAAGCTATTCTATATGAAATGCAGATTTAAATGAAGACAGAAATAGATTTGGACAGAAAAATAGAAAGAACAAGATGGATTAAAGACCCATACCTGATCCGGATGTCTGATGAAGGTTCTGATTTTTGAAGTAGTCAGGATCATCTGGAATTCGACAGGATCGTCTCCTATCTAACAAGATCGTCTGAGATCTGATGAATTCGTCAGAGACCTGCAAATAGAAAAATAGATGCAAAATACAGAGAATGCAACTATGATAACAGAGGGTAATGATGTAAAATGACAGTAAGAACATTAAAATGATGATAATAAGCAAAAACACGAATGCATTATAATGATCTAATGACAATTTATGCTTTTATTATGCATTAAAGCTACATGGGTGAACTCCAAGATGCGAGAATAATAAAGAATAACCATAGAATTAACTAAATGCAGAATAATGCAACGAGAAAAAGGATGAAGAAATGCAAACTCTAGGCATTGATTGCCCCCAATGTGGACTACAGTCGAAATCGCCTCGAATTGGTACGAAATCGTCTCGAGATTGTACGAGATCGTCCAAGACGAACTGAGCTTGCTCCGGCTGAAAAACAATGAAGTTCCTGCAAACAAACTTGAAAAAATGCGAATGCAAATAGTGATTTAAGATGGTCTAGTGCGTGTAGAATTCGAGTTACAGGGAATTTCAGCCAGGGGGATGCTAAGGGGAGGGCCTAGGATTAAATAGGCTTAGGATAGAGGTTGGGAGGTTGGAGATCATCCCAATTTGGGAGATCTCCAACGGGGAGGTCTCTAACGGCGCAGACACGCTTCTGCCCGGATTAGAGACGTCGTTGGAACAGAGTCCAACTATGAAAAATCAGTTTTGGGATAAGATCGTCTGGACGTCCTACGCCAGACGAAATCGTTCGATCTGAGGCGATATCGTCTTATCGGAGACGATATCGTCAAACGGACAAAACAAACTCTAAAAATGGTGCGAGAAAGGAGGAAACGGGTTAAACGAGGGTTTGGGAGCGGTTTTGGAGGTTGAAATTTGAATTTGAATTATTTACTAGAGTAATTGTAATTATTAAGGTTTTATTGCGCCAATTTTAGGGTGCTACACTCAGTAAGTATTAATTTACTTTATGCTTGCTTGGTTTACTAGCCGGTCACCCTCCATTGCCAATTGCTCCTAGTTTGATTTTCTTCCCACACTCTTGGCTTGGGTGTTTTTTAATATTTTCTCTACTTTATGAATTCCAAGAGCAGGCTTACCTCTATCTTTCATTGAGATATCCTTATCAACCAAAACCATAGTAAGATTGAGGTTGTCTGAAGTTGTTATGGCAATTAGGTTTGGGTTTGGTTGGAAATTGATCTCCAACACTGGTTGAATTTTCCTTTGTTGGACTACTACAATTTTAGAGGGTATTTTTTCCCCTTGTAGTTCCCCCATTATAGTATCTCATTATCCATGTTCATTAGGGTATTAAGAAATTCATACCTATTTAGGTTTCTCTCTTTTGTCTGGTTTGATCGCTTTGCCTTCTTCTTTTGCCTCTTCTTCTTCTCAAGTGCTTCAAAACCCTCTTATGATGTATTTAGGCTTGAGGTTGTGGGTTGAGCTTCTACGTTCTTCCTAGGAATCTCGTCGTCATTACCATTAGCCTATGATGGTATGGGATCCTTATGGATAGTCTTGGGATATAAATGAGAAAGATGTTCATACTTATGATAAATCCTACATCGAAAGAGGATCACTTTATAGTCTACTTGTTAGATCTAGGTTAAATCTCCCATATCTATTTCTATTTTAGCTATCAATGGGAGATTAAGATCCATCTCAATATAGATCTAAACATAAATAGTTGAATCTCCTATCATCGTATCCCTAGATACTCCTAGATAGTATCCAAAGAAATTGCCCAATATCTCAAAAACGGGTTCATACCAATATTCCATTGGTTGAGCATATAATTGAACCCAAACAACCACTATAGTGGGTTCCATTTATGGATCAAATACTAGCTTCTAGTGCTCCACAAAAAGACTTGTTGCTCCATATCTTCTCTTCCCAGTTTCAAAAGTTTTGTCCCTATTTGCTCTTGAATAGAAACTCACTATATAGTATCAATTATTGATGAGGAATATTGAAATATCCCCTAAAGAATTCTAATTATTTCGAACCCAAGAGGTCATAAATTTTAAAGACACTCTCATGCCAATAAATTTGTAGATTAGTTCATGGTTTCTCCTATACAAAATGTTTTTAACCACCAAACTTTGTTCAATAACAAGCTTGGGACAGTGGACAATATAGGGAAGACAACCATTAACTTTGTACTAGAAACTGTTGAGAAGCAACACACCTCCACTGAAAAATGAATTTCCATCCTTTGAAAATGTTGAGCTTTCATTTTTGCAGTAGGGACCCTCTTGAGTTTTCCAGGTTTTAAATTCCAAATTTTGCTGGCCTCCTTCTTCAAGTTGTGCATTTATCAAAATATCTAAGTAGGCTTGCATGAGGCATTGTCTTCAATTTAAAACTTTTGAAGGATTGCATCTAAATGTATTGATTCATGTTAATGCATTTTTTCCCTTAGTCCCTGATCAATTTTAAAGTTTTGTTTGCAGGTTCGGACACCCTTTAGCCTCGCTTAGATCCTTGTAAAATTTCATCGAATTCTGGGCCCGTCGAGTTTTTATCTTCTTTCTGCCCCAAAAAGACCAAGGCATGAAAGTGTCACGAAATCGCGACGTCGCGAAATCGCGACACATTGGAGAGCCAGAGCGCAAGTCAGGAAAGTGTCACGAAATCATGACATCGTGAAATCGTGACACAAATCAGAGATGGCAAGGTAAGGCGCCACCATGTCGCGATTTCGCGACATGGTGGAGAGATGGCAAGGTAAGGCGCCACCGTGTCGCGAAATCGTGACACGGCGGAGGAAAGAAATGCTGGGGCCCGGCTGTGTCACGAAATCGCGACGTCATGAAATCGCGACACGGTCGGGAGTTCAAATGAGCCAAGGGTTGCAACAGAAACAAAGGGAAGCCAAGGGTAGCGCACAAAACAAAAGAAGCTAAGTCTATGTCGAAAAAGAGCAAGGCAAGAGTACGTCGCGACATCGCGACAGTTAAGTGCAAAGTGCCCGAGGTCCCGAAAGTGTCGCGATATCGCGACGCCTTTGGGACGTCGTGACATCGCGACAAGAAGCGAGAAAGTGCCCGAGGTCCCGAAAGTGTCGCGATATCGCGACGCCTTCGGGACGTCGCGACATCGCGACAAGGGCAGCAAGGGAAGCCGAGGGTTGCAACAAAAACCAAAGCAAAAACGTCGAAGGCAAAGGAAGGGCTTGGGTGTCGCGAAATCGTGACACGCCAACGTCGAAGGCAAAGGAAGCCTTGGGTGTCGCGAAATCACGACACGCCAAGCAAAAGGGGAGCCTATGGTACGGACCGTCGCGATTTCGCGACGGGTCCAAAAAAGAAGAAGAGAAGTCAAAAGGGCCGCCAGAACCAAAGCATAAGCCAAAGGCACAGAATAGGTGGCGATTTTGTGGCCATAGAGGCAGAAAGGTGCAAGGACCAGAAAAGGGGCACGATTTCGTGACATGTCGCGAAATCGCGACATGTCGCGTTTTCGTTGCATGGAAGAAGAAAGTGCCAAAGGGGCAGAAAAGGGGCGCGATTTCGTGACATGTCGCGAAATCGCGACATGTCGCGTTTTCGCGGCAGCAACAGGCAAAGGGCGCCCAACGCAGAAATAGGTCACGATTTCATGACATGTCGCGAAATCGCGACATGTCGCATTTTCGCGCCAGAAAAGACAAAGAGCCCGAAATGAAAAATAGCTGGAAGCAAGTGCGGGAATGTCGCATTTTTTGTGACACGTGTCAACATAGAAGCAAGCCCGCATATAATGAATTTTAGGGTTTCATTTTAACATTAAGGTTTTAATCTGATTTAATTAAAGTACTAATCCTTCTTTTGTCTTTTTTTTGCAGAAAGCCATCTGGCACTTGCATGATAACGGGAGAAATGGCCAGAAAGACAAAGTTAAGCGCAGATTAATCGAGGACCGTCATATTGAAATTTGAGATGCCGAGAATTGCTGGTTCATCCAGATTTTTACAGATCTGGCCGCAAAGAGAATTTACGGTGACTAAGCAGCTGCCCATTTAATGGAGTATGTCGGGAATTGGCCGAAAAATGAAAATATCTACACACGGTTACCGAAATTTGCCGATGGACGCATTTAATGAAAATTTATGGCGGAAGTAATGGCGTGCAGAGATTTTCGACTCGGGGATGGCTCTGCGAAGATGAAATGTCGGAGAAGTGGTGACTCATCCAAATTTCCCGGGGGAATTAATGAGGACATTTGCACACGAGTTACAAGTGGATGCAAGTGGCATGTCGATTCTGCCTTCTCCATTTATGGCAAGTAACTGCACTGATTTGCAGAATGGTTAAGTTTTATCAAAACTTTATTTTAAAAGGCCTTATATTGTAAAACCCGGGTAGTAGGGTTTAAGGTGATAAGATTTAGGGTTTGAGAAGAAGATATTTCTGAAAAGATCAGGGTCTATCCTGAGTCTATAAATACTTCTTCTAAATGTAATCGCAGGAGGCGGAAACTTAGAAAAAAGGCTATTGAAGCAATTTCTTGCAAATCTTGTTAAATGCTTTATTCTGGACTTGGAGTGGATGTGCTTTTTGCTTTTTGTGATAGCATGGCCAGGAGCCTAATCTCTTTCAGATTGTGCTAAGTTCATTTTCTTTTGTTTTCATCTCATTAAAGTTTATTAAATATATGCTGTAAATCCGTGATATCAAGATTAAATATGTTGTTGGGCTTCATTTGTTTTATTGTATGCTAGGGAAAACCACAGATTTAAGGTTCAAGTCTGTTCTAATTGCTTTGTCCTCACTGTGTGAGCTATGCTTGCTGGTGAATGATACCAATTTTAACCGACTTCCCTTTTGTTTATGATTTTCTTTCAGATCTGTTCCATCTCTGCCTTATGCTCTTAGTAGAAGGTGATCTTAGAAAGCTGGACACCTTCTTCTTTGATTTGTTCTATTGTGAAGCTGATAGTATAAATAAAATTGGTAGTTTTGTTTTTACAGCTAAGTTTGATAAACTTCTCTTTTTGCCTTACCCTACCCTCTCTGTTTTACCATGAAATGATCCATTTTTATTTTCTTTTAAATTTGTCTTTTATTTAAATCTGTTGACCCATAAAGAGCTAGATCAAAGAACTGATTTTAAATCCGATTGTCCACAAAGATAACAACTTCTAAACATTATTGAACAAGTTCAGAGCCCATTGTAAGGTAACAGACAGTCCATTTTGAAAACTATTCCAGAAGTGGAAAAGAGTGAATAGACATTCGACCCAACTCTGTAACTCACACCTTGGATAACCAGCAAGATCCTAAAGTGAGTGGGATTTATCCCTTATAAGTGTTATCAGAGTTTCATGCTCATTCTTCATAGGGTGTGTATAAAAGTCGGACCAACATTTAAAATGGCGCTAGAAGGAGGGCCCACTAAACTCCGTTCAGTATTGTAAGTTGTCTGTACAATATTTAAAATTGCCAGAAAAGAGGGCCAATTTCAGTAGTCTGTTAAGGATTGTGAGATTATAAGTTGCTTGTGAAAAGCTGGATTCTACATACAGGGTAACAAGGTCCCACCCCGAAGCTGGAGAGCTCCTTGTGCCCGAATTAGAAACTCCAAGAAGAAGTAGCCTCGGAAGGGCCAAGTCTCTGTCTGAAACAGTTCTATCACCACTGGTAGTTACTCCAACTACAACTCAGAATATCATTGTCAATCCAGTAGTAATGGCAAATTGGTTGGGTTCCACTGCCTTAAATATCTCGGGTATAGCCCATGACCTACCCAGAAATCCGGAAAGATATCTTCCCAGATACAAGCATGATGGGACTAGGACAACAGAAGAACATCTAGTTGCATTCAAGAATGCTTTGAAATTGTTAAATGTACAACATGAAGATGTTGCTTGTAGATTGTTCCCGTTCACTCTCCAGGAGGGAGCTTATGACTGGTTTCTAAATCTCACTAATGATTCTATTACCAGTTGGAATGACTTGGAAAAGGTTTTTGTGTCACAGTTTGGTGAGGTAATAGATCCTAGTATATTATATCAGCAGTTTTCTGGTATTAAAAGAGAACTAAATGAATCTGTCAGATCTTACAATGTCAGATTTCAGAAGGCTTATGGCAGACTGACTGGTTATTATGTGCCAAATGCAGACCTGGCATTAGAGATTTTTAGAAATTCTCTAGATCCAATGACTTCGGTTTTCTTGAAAAGAGATCCCTCTATTACCAATTTAACAGAGGCTTACAAAGAAGCTTTGATTCTGGAAAGACAGTTGGGACCCCAACCTTTAAATGCTCAACAAATTCCTTTGGTCACACAAGCTGCCCCTGTTTTCAATCCCATACCACATCAGATGATGTTGCCGATGTGTCAGACTCTACCATCAGCAAATCCATTGGCTGTAACACCTGCTGAGAATGTACAGAACCCAGGTAAAGAAGCTGATAATGCAAGAGTTGAAGAAGTCTCAAAAATAGTCCAAAAGTTGGCCAATGATTTTTTGAGTTTTAAAAGGCGAGGTTTCTACCGGGGAGAACTCAAACAGGTATTCATATCAACAGAACAGATTCAATCGGCCCCCATACGAACCTAATAAATATTACAAAGGTAAAGGTCATGATGTGAATATTTGTGATTTGGCTTTGCCTAACTGGTGCAGAATACATGCTACTTCTCAGCACGGGGAGTTAGACTGTTTGGAATTTTGTAACGCATTTGAAGCTTTATCTGGGGAGTTGATTTCTCCTGAACATCAAAGAACTGCGGATGGCCCAAGTTCATCCAGCCACAGTGCAACTATGGTCTTGGATTCTTTCACTTTCCTGGGTGAATCTGAGAATGTAGTTGAAATGCCTATGGATGAGGTGCAGGCTTTTCAACAATACAGGAGGGACAACTACAACCTCGAAATAGAAATCCGGAGCCCAACACTACATCTACCCCTCCGGAAAATTCCCACAATGTTCCTCCAGATCCATCTTCAAGCAATAATCCATCTCCACCCAAGGGAGGAAATTCGAGAGGACCAGATGCTTTTGTCCCTCCACTCAATAAGGGATATAACATAGTGGAGGACATGAAGAAGATCAAAGCCAACATTACTCTTCATGAGTTGGCCCAAATTTTAGAACAAAGGGACAACCTGATTAAAACGTACTCTGGGCCTACTACAAAATCTTTGGACAAGGGAAAGAAGATGGCAAATGCAAATGTAGCCATGTATAAAGAGAAAACTGAGGTTTCGCCTTTTCTACTGACTGTACGTATTTTTGGGAAAAACTTACACAACTGTCTGGTAGATTCGGGTGCTTCAGCTAATGTTATGCCTTTGGCCATTTGTCAACGGTTGGGTTTGACCCCAATGAAATCTGAAAGAAGAGTTGTCCAATTGGACAAATCGGAGGTTAAAGTAGTAGGAGAACTTCAAAATATTCATATCCAGTTAGCATCTGAGCCAAGGGCTCAACATAGAATTGAAATTCAGGTTGTGGATATCCCCGTGGGGTACGGGATGCTTTTGAGCAGGGATTGGTCGAGATCTTTGAACGGATACTTGGCAACAGACTTTTCACACATGTGGTTGCCATGGAAAGGAGTGGCAAATCAATTACGGGTTGAAAGAGAACCCAGATACAAACATACGATTACTGAATACAATGCAGAAAATGAGACTGTAAATATTGCTGAGGTAGATATTGGAGTTTACAATTTAACAATGGGACAAAATGAGAAGTTTAGTAAAGCTCATCCTATTCATAGTAATGAAGTCTGGACGCTTCATGTGGATGGGGCTAAATCTAAACAGGGTTCTGGTACAGGGGCAGTCCTTAAAGGGCCTGAAAGTCAGACATATTTTATGTCTTATCGCCTATAGTTCCCTTGTACAAATAATTTAGCGAAATACGAAGCATTGGTATTAGGTTTGAAATTTGCTTTGGACAGAAGTGTAAGAAATATCCGAGTTTTTACAGATTCAGAATTGGTGGCTAATCAAGTTAAAGGTAAATTCCAGTGTAAAGCATCTTATTTAAAAGGATACAAACACCGAGCTTGGGATCTTGTAGAAGATTTTGATGCTTTTAATCTGACACACGTACCTAGAGAGCAGAATTCATGTGCAGATGTCTTGGCTTCTTCAGCCGCAAGCCTGAAACCACTAGAAGATTTCAAATGGAACAAATTTTTGATTGAGTTAGTCCCTTGCCCTTCAGTCCCAAATAATGTGGATAATTTTCAGGTTTTCTCTGATGACCAGCAGATTATAAATTTTTTACAGAGTACTAACACATTTGAAAATGCTATAATCGATGATGGACAAAGGGATACTCTCTGGAGCGGTTAGATGATGACGGGGGAATAATAAGGTTGAAAGATAACAGAATTCCAAAAGGGATGGTGGAACTGGAGCGGCTCTTTGATGTTGACCAAATCAGGCAAAAGATGAGTTCTGAGGATTCTGTGGGTGCAACAGATAGTGAGACCGAGAACCTAAACATGGGGACTGAAGAAGATCCCAGGCACATCAAGTTGGCTAAAATTTGTGATCCAAAAATAAAAAGAAATATGATTGATTTTCTTCTCAGGTCCAAAGACGTTATGGCTTGGTCTTACAAAGACTTAAAAGTTTTTGATCCGAAAGTTTACACTCATGTTATACCTTTAAAAGAATTTTGCAAACCTTTCCAGAAAAAATAGAGGCATGTCAATGCTCTGCTAGAGCCCCTCATCCAGAAGGAGGTAGAAAAATTATTGAGTGCCGCCATAATTTTTCCCGTTAGGCATTCTACTTGGGTGGCCAATTTGGTGCCAGTCAGAAAGAAAAATGGAGAGATCCGCCTGTGTGTGGATTTTAGAAATTTAAACAAGGCATCTGAGAAAGATAATTATCCTCTGCCTTCCATGGATGAGGTGTTGCAGATTGTCAATGGTTCAGAAATGATGTCTTTCCTGGACGGTTTCTCAGGGTATAATCAGATATTGGTTGACAGGGAAGACAGGATGAAAACTGCTTTCACAACTAAGTGGGGAACTTTTGCTTACAAGAGGATGCCATTTGGATTAATAAATGTCGGAGCTACGTTTCAACGGGCAATGGATCATGCCTTCAAAGGCCTTATGGGTAAATGCATTGTTGTTTACATGGATGATTTAACAGTCTTCTCTAAATCTCGGTTTGACCATGTAAAACACTTGGAGTCTGTGTTCAACAAATGCAGGGAGTTCGGCATTTCTTTGAATCCGAAGAAGTGCATTTTTGGTGTAACAGAAGGAAAGCTCCTTGGGCACTTGATCACAAAAGATGGCATTTCCATGGATCCGGACAGAGTTGAAGCCATATCCGACATACCCTTTCCCAACTCCAAGAAAGAGTTGAGGTCCTTCTTTGGAAAAATTAATTTTGTCAGGAAGTTCATCTCCGGCTTCGCAGAAATAGTCAAGCCACTGAATGACATGCTAAAAGAAACTGCTCAGATTGTCTGGACAACAGAAGCTAAAACAGCGTTCCAAGAAATCAAGACCGCCATTAAGCAAGCACCAGTTCTGGTGAGCCCAGATTTTAGTGCAGATTTTTATCTGTACACCTTTTCTTCTGAACACACACTTGCTGCAGTTTTGACCCAACGAAGAGAAACGGGGGAGCATCCAATTGCTTTCAAGAGTACCAATTTAAAGGGGGCTGAGCTGAAATATTCTCGTTTAGACAAACAAGCTTATGCCTTGGTGAGAGCAGTTAAGCAGTTCAGGCACTACATACTAAGAAGCAGAGTTCATGCTATAGTTCCGGACCCAGCTGTTAAATACCTATTAAGTCAGGACGAATTGGGTGAACTAAGAGGTAATTGGGTTACAAGGCTGCAAGAATATGACTTAGAAATTTGGCCTGCAAAATTAATCAGAGGACTCGGTTTATCCCGACACATTGCCGAAATACCTGTACAGCAAGAAATTAATCAGTTAAATTCTGAATCTGATGACTGGTATGGAGATATTATTCATCTGTTGCAATTTGGAATTTGCCCATCTCACTTGAATAGAACCCAAAGGAGAGCACTAAAACTGAAAGCTGCTCATTATCTCCTCAAAGGAGGTAATTTGTACAGAGAAAATTATGCTGGCATTTTCTTAAGATGCATTTCTCAGAGTGAAGTCAATGAAGTCATGTCCAGTTTTCATGAAAAGTTAGGGGCAGGGCATTCCTCAGGATCTGCTACTATGCATAAAATATTGAGAGTAGGCTATTACTGGCCTACGTTATTTAAAGATGCCCATCAACATGTGAGAACTTGCCATCAGTGCCAAACTTTTGCAGCCAAAGAGGCCAATCGGGCTCTACCATTGCAGCCTGTTGTAATAAATAAACCTTTTATGCAATGGGGACTTGATTTTGTGGGAGTGATAAACCCAAATTCTTCAGCAGGGCATAAGTATGTTCTAACAGCTACTGATTACTGCACAAGATGGGTCGAAGCAGCAACCACCATAAGAAGTACAACTCATGAAGTGATTGAATTTCTAGAGTCAAATGTCATAACCAGGTTTGGGGTTCCTCTGAATTTGGTGTGTGATAATGGACCAGCCTTCCAATCATTGGAGTTTGCAGAATGGGCATACCAGATGGGGATAGTTATCAGATTTTCATCCAACTATTATCCCCAAGGTAATGGACTAGCTGAGTCCACGAATAAGAATTTAATGAATGCCATTAAGAAATCTGCAGCAGACAAACCCAGGCAATGGCATACATTATTGAAATATGCACTTTGGGCTGACAGGATAAAATATAAAGTGGCTCTCAAAACTTCCCCATTTGCTTTGTTGTATGGTACTCAGCCCATTGTTCCCATCTCTCTGAAATTACCTACTTATCAATTTGTCTTAGACTATTTTGAGGATCAAGCAGATGCAGAGGCCCGTGTTTTGGATCTAACTAATTTGCAGGATGAAAGACTCCAAGCCCTGGAACATTTCAGTCGGCACCAAGAAACCGTCAAGCGTTGGTTTGACAAAAGAGCCGAGTGAAAGCTTTCGGACTCGCGGACCCTGGTGCTTCTATGGGACAAGGCCCATGAAAAGAAGGGTAAGCATACAAAGTTGCAGCCGCTATGGATAGGGCCATACCAGATTGCTGAGATTCTGGGTAATAACGCATTTCGTTTACAAGACCTTGATGGTAATTTTTTGGACCTCCCTATTAATGGTCAATACTTAAAGCATTATTTCTCGGTTGTTCCATCCAATATATCATTTGAATGAGTCACAAAGAAGTTGTAACATGTGTATACATTGTAAATGAGCTTTTAAGTTTTATTTTATTTTATTTTAAATGTCTGTACTCTGTGTTTTATTTCTTTTCGGTCTATACTTCTATGTTTTATTTCCTTTGATGTCTTTTTATTTTATTTTATTTTATTTTAAATGTCTGTATAGTTTTGTTTTGTTTTATTTGATTTATTTTATTTTGTTTATCCTTGGAAGTCTGTACAAAGTTCTTTAGCTTTTAAAATTTTGCTTTATTTTTTAAGTTTTGCCTGAGCATCAATGAAAAAGTCAGCCTTCTAAAAATTGTTTTATTCTGAGTCCAGAATCCAGTGTTCATTATCCTAATTGTGAGATAGTCTGTTTAAACTGAACAGTGGAACTATTTTTTTAGTCAGAACAACAGTAGAAAGATGATTGGATTTTGTGCCTTGCTTGCCACAGTTATTTTAATTATAAAGAAACTCCTATACTGTTTGGCTGGAGAAACTCCTAGGGAATCCAAGAAAAGTTGGTCATAAGAGGGGACTATGATTCGTGAAATTATTTGAGTATCCATAGAGGCTATCAGTACCCAGGCTGAAGCAGTTCCAGACTGATGAGATATTAAAAGAAAAATTGTTGTTCTTTTTTAAGGCTTTTCAGACTCCGGTATATTTCAAAGAAGAGAGAGAGAAGGTGAAAGTTGAGCAAGACAACATAGAATTGGCACTCTGTTATTTCATATATATAAAAAAAAAAAAAGAAAAAAAGAGAGAGAAAAAGTTATGTAATCAAAGAGGTAGCCAAGGCTTCAGAAGATGTTTTCTTTTACCAAGTTATAGATACTACCTCACAGTTGTGAATCTGGGTCGTGTAAATCTAAAGGGTAACTCTGTCGGGGCTGTAAAAGGCTAAACTAGTAAATAGAGCTCTACTCGGTTTCCCCTTTTACAATCTAGAAAAGCTGATCAATCCAGAGTTCAACATTCGAAGGCCCAATCATTCTTGAAGAAAGTTTTATACGCTTGTAATTACACATCAGAAATCTTCCTTGAATGATTCAACCTAGTATGTCCTTGGGAAATTTTGACAACTATCAGCTAGTAGTTAAATTATTTTGAAGAATATTTGTGGCAAGGCATGGTACATGGTCTATGTTGTTTTGAAACTAGAGTCCTGGATTCTAAAATAGTGCTACTATTTTACCCGCAGATATCGCCATTTGTTGAGAAGCAACACACCCCCACTGAAAAATGAATTTCCATCCTTTGAAAATGTTGAGCTTTCATTTTTGCAGTAGGGACCCTCTTGAGTTTTCTAGGTTTTAAATTCCAAATTTTGCTGGCCTCCTTCTTCAAGTTGTGCATTTATCAAAATATCTAAGTAGGCTTGCATGAGGCATTGTCTTCAATTTAAAACTTTTGAAGGATTGCATCTAAATGTATTGATTCATGTTAATGCATTTTTTCCCTTAGTCCCTGATCAATTTTAAAGTTCTGTTTGCAGGTTCGGACACCCTTTAGCCTTGCTTAGATCCTTGTAAAATTTCATCGAATTTTGGGCCCGTCGAGTTTTTATCTTCTTTCTGCCCCAAAAAGACCAAGGCATGAAAGTGTCGCGAAATCGGTGAAATCGTGACACATTGGAGAGCCAGAGCGCAAGTCAGGAAAGTGTCACGAAATCATGACGTCGCGATGTCGCAAAATCGTGACACAAATCAGAGATGGCAAGGTAAGGCGCAACCATGTCATGATTTCGCGACATGGTGGAGAGATGGCAAGGTAAGGCGCCACCGTGTCGCAAAATCGTGACATGGCAGAGGAAAGAAATGCTAGGGCTCAGCTGTGTCACAAAATCGCGACGTCGCAAAATCGTGACACGGTCGGGAGTTCAAATGAGCCAAGGGTTGCAACATAAACAAAGGGAAGCCAAGGGCAGCGCACAAAACAAAAGAAGCTAAGTCTATGTCAAAAAAGAGCAAGGCAAGAGTACGTCGCGACATCGCGACAGTTAAGTGCAAAGTTCCCGAGGTCCCAAAAGTGTCGCGATATCGCGATGCCTTTGGGACGTCGCGAAATCGCGACAAGAAACGAGAAAGTGCCCGAGGTCCCGAAAGTGTCACGATATCGCGACGCCTTCGGGACGTCGCGACATCGCGACAGGGCAGCAAGGGAAGCCGAGGGTTGCAACAAAAACCAAAGCAAAAATGTCGAAGGCAAAGGAAGGGCTTGGGTGTCGCGAAATCGTGACACGCCAACGCCGAAGGCAAAGGAAGCCTTGGGTGTCACGAAATCGTGACACGCCAAGCAAAAGGGGAGCCTAAGGTACGGACCGTCGCGATTTCACGGCGGGTCCAAAAAAGAAGAAGAGAAGTCAAAAGGGCCGCCAAAACCAAAACATAAGCCAAAGGCACAAATAGGTCACGATTTCATGACATGTCACGAAATCGTGACATGTCGCGGTTTCGTGGCCATAGAGGCAGAAAGGTGCAAGGACCAGAAAAGGGGCACGATTTCGTGACATGTCGCGTTTTCGCTGCATGGAAGAAGAAAGTGCCGAAGGGGCAAAAAAGGGGCGCGATTTCGTGACATGTCGCGATATCGCGGCAGCAACAGGCAAAAGGCGCCCAACGCAGAAATAGGTCGTGATTTCGCGACATGTCGCGAAATCGCGACATGTCGCGATTTTCGCGCCAAAAAAGACAAAGAGCCCAAAATGAAAAATAGCTGGAAGCAAGTGCGGGAATGTCGCATTTTTTGTGACACGTGTCAACACAGAAGCAAGCCCGCATATAATGAATTTTAGGGTTTCATTTTAACATTAAGGTTTTAATCTGATTTAATTAAAGTACTAATCCTTCTTTTGTCTTTTTTTGCAGAAAGCCATCTGGCACTTGCATGATAACGGGAGAAATGGCCAGAAAGACAAAGTTAAGCGCAGATTAATCGAGGACCGTCATATTGAAATTTGAGATGCCGAGAATTGCTGGTTCATCCAGATTTTTACAGATCTGGCCGCAAAGAGACTTTACGGTGACTAAGCAGCTGCCCATTTAATGGAGTATGTCGGGAATTGGTCGAAAAATGAAAATATCTACACTCGGTTACCGAAATTTGCCGATGGATGCATTTAATGAAAATTTATGGTGGAAGTAATGGCGTGCAGAGATTTTCAACTCGGAGACAGCCCTACGGAGATGAAATGTCAGAGAAGTGGTGACTCATCCAAAATTTCCGAGGGGAATTAATGAGGACATTTGCACACGGTTACGGGTGGATGCAAGTGGCATGTCGGATTCTGCCTTCTCCATTTATGGCAAGTAACTGCACTGATTTGCAGAATGGTTAAGTTTTATCAAAACTTTATTTTAAAAAGGCCTTATATTGTAAAACCCGGGTAGTAGGGTTTAAGGTGATAAGATTTAGGGTTTGAGAAGAAGATATTTCTGAAAAGATCAGGGTCTGTCCTGAGTCTATAAATACTTCTTCTAAATGTAATCGCAGGAGGCGAAAACTTAGAAAAAAGGCTATTGAAGCAATTTCTTGCAAATCTTGTTAAATGCTTTATTCCGGACTTGGAGTTGATGTGCTTTTTGTTTTACTGTGATAGCATGGCCAGGAGCCTAATCTCTTTCATATTGTGCTAAGTTCATTTTCTTTTGTTTTCATCTCATTAAAGTTTATTAAATATATGTTGTAAATCCGTGATATCAAGATTAAATATGTTGTTGGGCTTCAGTTGTTTTATTGTATGCTAGGGAAAACCACAGATTTAAGGTTCAAGTCTCGTTCTAATTGCTCTGTCCTCACTGTGTGAGCTGTGCTGCTGGTGAATGATACCAATTTTAACCGACTTCCCTTCTGTTTATGATTTTCTTTCAGATCTGTTCCATCTCTGCCTTATGCTCTTAGTAGAAGGTGATCTTAGAAAGCTGGACACCTTCTTCTTTGATTTGTTCTATTGTGAAGTTGATAGTATAAATAAAATTGGTAGTTTTGTTTTTACAGCTAAGTTTGATAAACTTCTCTTTCTGCCTTACCCTACCCTCTCTGTTTTACCGTGAAATGATCCATTTTTATTTTCTTTTAAATTTGTCTTTTATTTAAATCTGCTGACACATAAAGAGCTAGATCAAAGAACTGATTTTAAATCCGATTGTCCACAAGATAACAACTTCAAAACATTATTGAACAAGTTCAGAGCCCATTGTAAGGTAACAAAAGTCCATTTTGAAAACTATTCCAGAAGTGGAAAAGAGTGAATAGACATTCGACCCAACTCTGTAACTCACACCTTGGATAACCAGCAAGATCCTAAAGTGAGTGGGATTTATCCCTTATAAGTGTTATCAGAGTTTCATGCTCATTCTTCACAGGGTGTGTATAAAAGTCGGACCAACATAAACCTTTATTAATTAGTTTCTTGGTGGTAAAAATAGAGAAGATAGATTTTAAAGCATCACTTCTCAAATATTCATCCTTAGCTTCTTATCTCTTGTTGGTTGTGTTTTCAAAGGATTGCTTGGGAGAAGGGGGTAGAGGGAGGGCCCTAGAAGGGCCCTCACATGTAGTCATGGGTAGGTAGAGATCAAATTGAACCCTACTCAAAGCATTGCGATAAAACCCTAGTAGAGACTAAATCCTTTGAAACCCTAACAAAGCTTTCCCTTTAAATTTTGTTATTTTTAATTATATTATCAGATTGTTTATTTAGTTAATTTAAGTCACTACCACTTGATATGGAAACTAGAGGATTTTTGTTAAAACTGAACATGACATTGATACCATTGAAGAGAGCTAAACATAACCAGGAGCAATAAAATAAAGATTCAAACACAAAACCATTTTCATAAGATAATAACAAGGAGAAACCCCCCTTGGGGGATGTCTAGACATTCCACTTTTTTTCCATTAGCAATCTCAAATAAATACTACATTGCATCTTCTACAAGGCAAACCCTAGCATCTGTCGTTGCCAACTCACATGTGCATGCAAGGTGACACCTCATCCTTACATACACATTGACACCTCATCCTTGGACTTTGACCCATATTACAAATATGTGATTACATAGGCATTTAATGCCAACATTCCCCCCTTAATGACATATTTGTAATTTTGTAGTAAAAACAATGATTTTTGACACAACCCTTTATGGGCATAAGTGAAAACAAGTCCTCCTGAAGACAAGTAGCCTTAACTTGGTTACTACTCGCCTCTAAGCCTATAACTTCCACCAACAATATCTAGTTGTTTTAAGACCTAGCCACCCTACAAGCTACCTCCAAGCTTTCAAACACATTAGCTTCACCTGTTACCCTTAGCCATATATCACAAACACATAGTACATAATATTTCACCTAGGAAAACCCTTTTGGGTAAAAACCCAACACAATAACCTTCTTCTTATTGCATAAAATCAACCGTATCCAATACAATAATACAATTCTCTATAAACCCTAATGCATATTGCATAAACTCAATCGTCTCCAATACAATAATGTAGTTCTCTCTTTGTTTTTGTGTTCAAACCCTAATGCAAGTGCAAAATAAATAACAAAGGCACATGCACAAATTTTACAAAACCATGGGCACAATACCATGGGTTTAAAAATAACCCAAAAAAAACCCATCCAAAAAATAAAAAACACATTAGCTTCACCTGTTACCCTCAGCCATATGCTGACAAGGTAACAAAAAAGGTCCAAAAACCCACTTTTAAAATATTACAAATATTTTTGGAGCTAACTCTTAGAACATTACCCTAGGCAACCACCACTAGTATCCACACCAATCTCTTTTGGGCACAACTACACCAGTTACAGTAACATTAACAACTTTATAAGCTACACCAGTTACAATAGCTAATAATCCAACCACACCAGTTATAGTAGCTTCTTCAGGTACAAGCTACACTAGTTACAGTAGTTAATACTTAACCAAAACTTGTGGTGCAACTAATAAACCATATTAGACATTTTCAACAACTTTGTAAAACAAACTCAGGTCTACAACAAGTCGTAAACCCTTGCATCTGTTCAATAGATCTAACACTATCGAAGTTCACTATATCTATCACTATTGAAGCTCACTAGATCATAGTTGCTGAAGTTCACCAAGTCTGCCACTGTTGAAGCTCACCAAGTCTGTCACTGTGAAGCTCACCAATTTACCGTTGTTGAAGCTCACCAGATTTGCCACTGTCCAAGCTCACTAGATCAACCACTATCATATCTCACCAAGATTTGAATATCAAAACCTAGCATGAAAAATCCTTAATCCTACATGTAATCATGAAAGAAATAACCATAGGATATCTTTATACAATACCATAAACTGCCCAGGTTCAAGACCATAGGCTCTAATACCAAATGTTAAAACTAAACATGACATTGATATCAATGAAGAGAGCTAAACATAACAAGGAGCAACAAAATAAATATACAAACACAAAACCATTTTTAGAACAAGAGAATAACAAGGGAAAGCCCCCTTGGAGGATGCCTCGACATTCCACTTTTTGTCCATTAGCAATCTCAAATAAATACCACATTGCATCTTCTACAAGGCAAACCCTAGCATCTGCCATTGCCAACTCACATGTGCATGCAAGGTGACACCTCATCCTTACATACACATTGATACCTCATCCTTGGACTTTGACCCATATTACAAATGTGTGATTACATAGGCATTTAATGCCAACAATTGTGATTTCCATAAAGAATGTATAGGTGTAAGTTTATGTACTTGATCGAAATGTTTCTACCATGTTATAATTATTAATATTTTTAGATCCCAAATATGAATAGTTTACTTCAACCAATAAAAATTATGGATTTTTTATAATCATTTTTAAAAGTATTAATTTACAAGAAGTAGAAATGAAATTTATTTATAAGTGAGTCGAAGTGAGTCTCACCCTTTCTTGCTCTAGATCTTTGAGGAAATTCAAAAAAAGAAAAGTTTTATATGAGGAAATTCTAGGTAGCATAGAAGGAAATATTTATTTGAAAGCCCTAATTAAATGTAAGGATGCCTTGGTTGGAAGCATGGATGTCCATGTTGAAGACAAGAGGAAGAGTGGATATATGGCAAGTCTAAACCAAAGAGTAGATGTTATACCATAAGTGATTATAAAAAATAATATGATTGAGCATAATATAATGGTTTTTAAAAGCAAATGACTAATATGTAAGTTCCATTGATACTAGTTAGAGCTTTAGAATATTTAGAATTGGATCAAGTGAAAGTGGGGATTGAATTCAAATTGCTCTAGAAATTTCTTCCTAAAGTTTTTATTTTCCTCATATCATCTATTATAATTTGAAAATAAGGGATAAAATAAAAGGTGGTGACCCATCGTTTAGAGGGAGAGATGCATTGTATTTAAGACCATGGAGCAAGATTTTTTTGGTCAAGACAAGTTCTATTAAAAATATTTTAGTTTGGGTTAAGCTTTTTGGACTTTCATATCAACTGATCAATAAGAATATTTTGAAAATTATTGGCAATACCAGGGGAGTTCATCCAAGAGGAACCAACTACTAAGGAGCAAAAGCATTATATACTTGAATGTATGTTGTTATGGGTATTTTAAAAACCTTTGCTACAATTCATTAATATTAAATATGAATCAAGAGAATGAGATCAACTAGTGGATTATGAAAATATTGCATTATGATGTCACAAGTGTTAATATGATTCCACAAGTGTAATGAGACTAGACACATGACAAGAAATTGCAAAGTGAAACAAATGGAGAAAGAGATAAAAAAAAATTGGTCATAAGACAAACTTCAAGATGAAGTAAGGAAATCATGTTGTATTAAAAATTAGTTTAGATTAAGGACATTCAAACCCAAAAAAGAGAGGTAAAGAAAGCCTATTTATAACATAAGCTAACAAAGACCAACATAGTTTACTTGGATCAACTGTTTGAAGAAAAAAAGAAGGATAATAGGGATGAGGAAGTAAAATATTCAATTTCAATTTTTGAAGGAAGTAAAGGTGCAAAGGAAGATGTGGAGGAAAATTTTTAAACGAAGGAGGTGGAAGAGGATACATTGTCTTCATTTCCATCAAGTAGTATAAAGTCCTCTCCTTGCAATAGAAATGGAAGTAGCATAAAGGTATCCCTTGTGCTTTAGGGTTTTAAAAACATCATAATAAAAAAATGAGGATGGAGGATATCTATAGAAATTTAGGATTTTTAGGGAAGCATAAGAAATTAATTGCCATGGAGAAGCATTCTTGCACTATGTTTTAAGCACAATATAAACAATAAAGTGTTTTGATGTTATTTCTTACAATTCAAATCTTTTAGAGCAAAAAAAACCTATAAATGATAAGTCTCACTATATAAAGTATGAAAGTTTTGAAGAGATTGATGAAGATAAAAGTGAAACTCAAAGGGATATTAATACAAGAAAAAGAAAGTTACATGCTTAATGTAGTGGTAAGGGCTTTGGCCTCTCTTTGGCAGGTCTAAGGTTCAAACCCCACTCAATATGAGGGGACCGAGACCTCTCTTAAAAACTTGTGTAAACTCATTCCAAAAAAATATGGAAAAGAAAGCAAATATCATAAATTTTAACAATAAGTGGGGTTGAAACCACAAATAAAAATAAGAAATAATTATGAAAATGATAATGATATATTGAAATAATAAGGGCATGAATATGACCCATATTAAAAGAGGTATTAGGGAAGTGATAGGTTGTTATAGTCAACATATTTATAGAAATGGAAATCGAGAATCATATATTTTAGCCATTCATGACATTGATATTTATCTTAATATGAGATGAGGAAGTCATGGGACCTTCGACTTGGCCTATGAGATAGAGTGCACTAGCTCCCTAGTTCTCATGGTGTAACCGATTTATGGCATCTCACTTCAAGGATAAGGGAAGTTGTGAGCCTAAGTTTTATGTTTGTTAATTTAATGCGAGAGCACTAATGTTTCTCCCTACTATCTTTCTTTGACTGTCTTAACTTTAATCTAATCCTATCTTAACTATAAATATATCAAACCGGTGTAGCAAATAAGACCTATGAACTATATGCTTTTCGATTCAATGAATATTGTAAAGTATAAATTATTTTTGAGTAAGGGTTCATAAAGATGCAATGCAATCAAACAAAACCAACATGTAGTTCAACTTTTAATAGATGAAAGACTATGAATGAGTCCCTAAGATTGCTAAACAATGATTAATTCTCTCCTTTTCCTCTTCTATATTGATAAATCAATCAAAAAATAAAGAACAACAAACAAAATGTAAAATAAACAAAAAGCAATTTCTTTGATCTAGGATTGACAAAGACAAGATCGAAATATTTTACCTATTTTAGCCTCAATGGCAGAAGCATTATTGGGAATGGAGAAGCGTTGCCAATGCTATCACTATTTGGTGGTGATTTCATTAATAACCCTTTTTTTGATCAAAAACTTGCAAGACACAAAAAAATATGGAGTTAGTAGCAAAGGGGCCTGCCTAGATCAATGGAGAATATGTAACTCCCTTGATCACCATAAGAACCTTATTTAAAAATAGAAAAATTTGAATGCTAAAGTCAAAATGTTAAATATTTAGATTAGTGGTAAAAGTTCCACTGGAGAGTGATAGTATCAGTGGTGCTTCTCCAAGCTCGTGGTGCTTTTGAATCTTAAAGATAGACAAATATTGTAATCTTATAGGGACTTCATCTATGGGTATGAGAGAATGAGTCCTATGAAGGAAGACTCTTTGACTAGAAGATTGGTTTCAATGGAAAACCCTTGACTAGGAAGATGTTGGAACCTTGATGAAGACAATAGATTAAAACTAAAAAAAATGTAACTATGATGAATTTATTATTCAAATAGTAATAGCTAAACTATTTACTAAACACATAAGACTAGCATTGAAATTTATAATGTTTTGTTGATATTTTTCAATGATAAATAGTCTTTAACTACAAGTTATGTTGCCCAATATAGGGTAATACCACTAACAATATGATTTTCTTAAATGGCATAAATTAAAACTAACTAGTAACTCACACATAAATACTACTGAGTGGTTATAACCACTCTTGTTTTCACCTTAATATGATTTATCACATCATATGATGTAATAAATCCCAACATTCTCCCCCTTATTACATCATGATCCAAACATGGGTAGGGATACTCACAACAGTATAAATAACCATATGATAAACTAGGACACACTCAATAGTTCATCAAGTACAATTCAAAGATGAATAGAGACACACAACTATTTGCATCAAGAAATAGTAGGAATGAACTCATGTTTCTTTAGTGGGAATGGCCTCATTGGACACTTAACCAAGTATAGGAACAAACTCAACTATCCAAGGTTATACAACACAATTGGATAGGGACACATACTCTATCCAACATCAATGTTGTAAAAAGGGACACACATAATTGTTCACAATAATTATGAAAGGGGACACAACCAATCACAAAACAATCAGCCAAACTGGGCCTTACCAATTTACATCATCTTGTGAATGGGGATAAACTCAACCATTCACATTGACTGTGGCATAGGCCTTTACTACTATATACAATCAACAGGGTAGTTAGATGGCCACACTTAACCAAGTATAGGAACAACCTCAAATATCCAAGGTTATACAACACAATTGGATAGGGACACATACTTTATCAAAAATCAATGTTGTAAATAGGGACACACACTATTGTTCACAACAATTGTGACTGAGGACACATACAACCAATCACAAAACAATTTGTTAGATTGGGCCTTATTGATTTACATCATCTTGTGAATGGGAACAAACTCAACCATTCATCTTGAGTTTGGTATGGGCCTTTACTACTTCATACAATCAATAGGGTAGTTATATGGTCCTTACTACTATTGTCAACTCAATATTGTGGATATTCAGCTACTTAATGCTTATTGAATACCGTTTTCAAAATCTTGATTATTACAAAGCTTATGAGTACATTGAACATTGGGAAAAAAATTCTTGCCCCTTAATGTGAACTCTTTGCTTGCACAATATTTAGAAGTGTCAAGTACCATTGATCATGCACTCTAGTACATGACCAACGTACAATATTTTTTCAATCAGCATTGGATAAGACATCTCTTCTTTGATATAACTGTAGAGATAATTGTGCAATCACTTGTTTTAAAACCCTTCAAATAAGTAATATAACGCTTCAAATAACATGAGATTGTCGATCTTTAACTTTCAAACAAACCAACTCACATTCAACCCTTTATTAAACTATGTGGGTAACCCAATGAGAGGTAATCCTATGCCCATCCTCTCCATAACTGAACTCCACCCATAGTGCATCATGAATATCCCCATTTAAGGATGACATAAAATCTCCCTCTGATGTGCCCACCCCATTAAAACCAATCCTTGCTTCCCAATCCTAGATTCAAATCCCTCAGGAAACAAAGCAAACAAATGATAAAGACCATATACATGATTCAAAAGATATAATGCTAAGACAAAAGGTTGTTTAGTTGTCTCTAATTCAAGAACCAATCAACATATTTCTTTTAGATAGAGAAAACACTCACTTCTAAATGACACAAATAATAAAATAAACCTCTTTGTTAAAATTGTTTGCGGTAGCTGTAAGGTTGAAGAGGTCAAGAGAATAATCAATGTCCTCAATTATAACGAATGACTTATTTTTGGTTGTAATCAAAAGCTTTCTTAGCTCTGTATTAATCTTCACCTTTGTCAACTCTAGGTCATAAATGTTGTAGTCAAGAAAGTTAGCCATGGTGGCGATCATGCTAGATTTGCTAGTGTCAAATGAACCATAAAGTAAATACCTTCATTTCTATGTGCTCCCCACCTTGGTATAGTATTTATCCCTCTACAATAACTTTAGTAGATATTTTATTATGCCCTTTTCATCTCAAGGTCGAGATCCAAGGTGTCAAATGTTGTAGAGTGTTCAAAAAAACATTGACATCCAAGCCTTGCTTTGGTACTATAATCCTTTATCGCCTTTATTAGTATAAATCTTTGAGTTTTGGATATTGAATTCCAACATATTTACCTTTAACATGATGTGGGGAAGATAGGCATTGAACACCTTTGTAATGTCCCACTAGTGGAATTTCAAATCAAAATACTACTTATAGAACTTCATAGAACTCCCATAATACTAAAATATTATAGAAAATTATATACGACACTTTGATTGAAATTCCACCACTCTTCATAGAACTTCTAGATGAAATTATACAAAGTGTCAATCAAAGTGTCATATATACTACTTCATAGAACTTCCAGATGAAATTCCACTATATGTTTTACTAAAATATTTTGAGTTCCACCACTATATGTAGTAGTATTTAGAAAATTTGAAGATGCTTTTATCTCTCTTATAGAACTTCCACAACTATTTGATTGTAAAAACCCAAAACTACCAACCCATTTTTTTAAAGAACACTCAAGGGGGACACCCTTATTATTTATCTCAACATACAAGGCTTCACCACATTTAAGTTCTAAGTCACTGCATACGACACTTAGTGGACAAGAGTGGCCAAATCCAATATTTTTGGGATTCACCTTACTAAACCTACACATTTAGAAGGATGCCAAAATTGGTCTTCTTATCTTTACCATACCTTCATAAGCATAGGACCATGTGACCATGATGTAGGGATTACCCTTTAAGGCCTATAACACTTAAAGAGAGATGCCTATTCCATAACCTAACTCTAAGTCCATCTAGGTAGGTTAATCAAACGTAGAGCCTTGATGCTTAGTTACCACACCTCCATGGGCTAACTAAGGTTATTTCCACTTTGACGATAACTAACATGATCACATGATCCTACATGATCGAGGTATCACCATTGCTAGATTGTGAATGGTTCCCAAACTCCTAGTTGGGATACACTCGATCCTACTTGTTCATAGTATAATGATTCACAAGATACCTGGCTGTTGTATTCACACAAATCATTCCAATTTTATGAGATCTTAGCTATTGCATCCTCGTAACTCCTAAATCTCGTATTTACCTAGTTATTGCATCCACACAACTTCTCCTAGAATTGGGTTTTATTATGTTTCAATTTACAAGAGTAATTCTAACCACCCCAACCCAAGGTAATAAACTTGCATAAAAACATAATTCTCTAATAAAACATTACATAATACACAATATAAAAATTATTTATAAAATAACTAATTGATCCAACATGTTGCAATTTTTAATAAATTTTCAACATACAACAAAGCTAGATTGCAGATATTGCAAATACTTAACATATACTCCAAGGATCCTTTATGCTATCATACATAAAGATCCATTTATCATAGTGATGTATTCTAGCAATTGAAAGAACTCATTTCTATATATCCATGGTAAATATTGTTGAACACATCTTAGAGTGCAAAACTCAAAATATCATTTAACAATATAACCTTTAACTTTGTACAATAATCAAGTTTACAAAACTATTTGAACAAAGTATTCCTTTACAAAGCCTTTGATTCATTTTCATCAACTAAACATTTCTAGAGCCTATGAAGCCACTCCACAAAGATCTCCAAGCCTTCTAAAGCTCTGCAACATCTTCTTGGTAGAAAAATCCACCCACAACTTATGAGAGATACTTAGGCTTCAGGACAGCCCTAGATGCAATGCAATTAAGAAAAATATGCCATTTCCTAGTATGCAAGAAACCATGCATAAATATCATAATGAGAAACAAGCCAACACGGAGAGAATCCCATACTTCTCTTTATAATGATCCCTTAATCCACATAGATCCGAAATCATTATAATAGTTTCTCTTTCAAAACCAACATACAATAAATCATTTTATTAAAGAGAATCACATACTTCTCTTTATAATGATCCCTTAATCCACATAGATCTCAAGAATCATTATAATAGTTTCTATTTCAAAACCAACATACCATAAATCATTTTATTAAAGAGAATCCCATACTTCTCTTTATAATGGACCCCTTTATCTACATAGATCTCAGGAGTTCATTATAAGTTTTCAACTTATCCCAAATCATACTTAAACTTAAACCAAATACAAAACTACAAAGAATATATATTTACTAATAATAAGCTTAAACATCTATTAAGAAATACATAAAATCCAATACTACAAAGGACCTATCTTTATTTATATTAATATACTTAAACATCTATTAATTAGCAATAAATCAAATCCAATACTATAAAGAATCTATTATAATATTGCATAAATAAATAAACTAAATAAAACATTTGAGCTTCTAAGGTTCAACACCAACCAAAGCCCAAATACCTAACATTCCCACCTGAGAAATGCTACGCACAAGCCGATGTAGGAAGAAGGGAAACAACACTAGACCATTGTAGGAAGAAGAGCGACAACACTAGGTTGATAGCAAGGATGGTAACACACACTCTAGACGATGGTCCAATCGGCTCAAACACTAAGATAATCCAAGAAAAATAAGGAGCCATCGAATACACACCCTACATATCTAAAGAGAAGCAATAGGTAAGAATTCTAATTGGTCTACATGGAAGGAAAGAGTTAAACTAACCCCAAACAACAAGCTTTTTTAAGCAACAAAATCCCAAAGACATCGAAGGATTCTTGTAGACAAGGAAATTTGACCCTAGGTTATAATTCCTCCCTAACACATGTAAACCTATCCCTCATCAGCCCAACTCATTTTTCATGCTAGCAAAACTTCTTGCTAATCCCCATGTGCCATTTTTTTCTCATTTTTAGCGAATTCCCTAAAATAAAAACCCTGCTACCCACCAAGTGCCCATTTCATTTTGGTCCCAAATTGGCATAACAACTCATATCTTATGAATTTGTGACCTCCATGCTTAGGTTGTGAATTCGCTTGAATTGGAAATTTTCCCAATTTGTCGAAACTGCCCTGATTTCATACCTCAAATTGCATAATTTCTAGCTTTTCCTGCATTGATTGAAGTCTTTAAAATAACAACTTACCTCCCAAAATCAGGCTAATGGTGAATTGAGCAAAATTTTGGTAAGATTAAGGATACTTACATTATGATTGAGATAAGTTGAGGACTGACAGATATGTTACAGGTTGTGCGATAGAAATAGGTTCCTTTGGTACTTGGAGATCACTTTTGGAGCTTGTCTTGTTGTTGGCAAAATCCGTCTTGCCACCATCGCTTCTGTAACATTAGACTATCGAATATGCTAGATTCCCACTATGAGCAATTTATTTTTGTGTTTGTCTTGACATTTTCACTACATTTCATGCTCTGCATTTTACATTTGTACATATTCAATGAATTCACGAGTTAGCCACGACTTCATTCCCAGACCACGAATTCACGCACAGGCTGTGAATTCGTATAGATACATGCATGGGGGTAAATATCTACTTCTAAATTCATTATTCCATTTGCACATCAAAATATTAGATCAATGAATTAGTCCTTTTGCATCCATCTTCACATCTGCATTTCAATTTTTGCATATGCATCTCACATTCTAGCACTTTTAGCAAATTTGTAGATACAACTACAAATTCTTATAGATCACGAATTTGTGTATAGGTCATGAATTCGTACAGTTACAAATCTAGGGGTAAATCTCTACTCCTAGATTTACCATTCCATTTTCATATCACATCATGATCATCTTATATCTCATTGTACTCTATATTTTGCCCTGTCTCGCTATCTGATTTCAGTATTTTATCTATTTGTTAATAGATCCGTAATTTCCATCCTCTTATGCAAGGTTTGTTAAAGATACCTAGGGAATTTGGCTATTGCATAAATAAGACCAAATCTATGGTGGCTTAAGCAAATCCCCGAATAATAACTATAATTTTTAGTGTTTCGTGTTATCAGTTGCAGGTCTCTCATGAATTCACACTCAGCATAACTCATCGATATTCAGACAGACTGCGAATATGCTCACAGGTAGTGAAATTATTCATAGACTGCGAAATCACTCTATTCAACCGTTCAACCCAGGTAGGCTTTACATCTGATCTATTTTCTTTTATTTTTTTTTCTTTTTGTTAGTTTAGATCTATTTCATTTGCAGATTACTATCAAAATATGAGAAATACCAAAAATTATAATCAAAGTGCATTGCATTTAGTTTAGATCAATTATTTGATTGAGTGTTGTTTTCAAGGAAAGTGAAATTGTATATAGCTTTAATCTAGTTGCATTCTATCCCAAACCTAGGTGTTTGTTAATCAAAGAACACATCAAACATTCCCCATTGTCTAGACTTAGAAGTGGTCTTTAAACATTTCTTGGTGAACCCCCAAATCAGTCAACCATCACCAAAGGAGGTACAACACCAGGTACCCCTCACATCGAGGTGTAGGCTTCTGACTTCCCATCCCCCTTCTAGGCATGGATCCATTAGCCTGAGGGAAAGGGGTGCAAAATTTTTAGCCTACATTCTTTGGTGAACCCGACGTGAAAGATCATGTATTAAGGGTTTAAAATTTATCACACTTTTCTTCTTTTCATAATCCCTTTTCTTGTTTTCTCATTGGTGGTCCATACTGACATCGATCTAGTTCCATCCCACCCTTGGCACCAAGTGGTGCCAAGTTTTGGTGTGGGTTTGAGGGTGAACCCTCCAACTTGCTAAGTTGGGTATTAAGAGGTGTACCCCTTCTACTCCTAGGAAATCTAGGTGACTAAGATTAGACCACTATGGGTTAATCTAGAGAGAGGATCTTGATTAGAAGAGATATCTTTATTGTTCACCATTTTATCCTTCCTTTTCAACTAAATTGAAGATCACACTAAGAGAAGATTAGTTGGTAAGGTGAAGGAAGACTTTTGTGTGATATCCTCTTTGAGTGTTTTCTTTTCTTTCAAAAAAAAAAGAACAAAACAAAACAAAATAAAAATCAATGACCATGACTCTAAGGAATGGTAAAGAAATTGTAGGTCCTCTAGGGGATGAGCTTGACACTAAAAATCCTAAGGAAGAAAACACTGAAACAGAAGAAGAGAACAAGGAAGAACAAATTGTACAAACTAAACAAATTCACTTGGAACCTAAGGTAGGACCTAAGGGAGGTATTCACTTTCAAACCATGGAGCATTTTTGGGGCTTCGTGAGAAGTAATCATACCGCTCTCACTCAAGCCTTCGAGGAAGCAGACCACCTCAAAAGGGGTGAGACTTTGGGTGAAGCATCTTTGGGTGAGACTTCTTGACCTCGCCCCACTTTCTCTCAATATCTTCTTGAGATATCTTTAGGTGAGACTTTGATTGACACCACTCAATCCACACAAGTTGCAGATGTTTACTCATATATCCATGCCTGAAATGTATTACGACACAATCCTGTCTATGCTACTGCTACAACTATCAATGTCGGGGAGATCCCATAGGTTTCTTTGACTAATCAATTTCACAATCCATACTCACAAGCTTCCACATCACAATTAAATCTTTCCTCTCAACCAATTCATTCACAAAATTTCCAATCAATCCCCCCACAAACTTCCATTCCATCTCTATTGCAATCACAACCTCTTCAATCACTTCCACTCCAAAATTCATTTTCATCATTGGCACAATCATAAACATTCTTATATGTTCCTCATAATATGGCTCAAACACATCAACAAGTTCCTATTTCTTATGTGAATCCTCTTCACAATAATATCTCAGCTCCAAACATGAACCCTCACCACACATTGCAAAATAATTACAATCTTCCTCCTAGGAATATAGGGACTTTATATGGTAACAATCCACAAATACAACACCTTGAAGCCATAGTCAAGCAACTGGCAACTCGGTTGGATCACATGGATCCATACCACCCCACATACAATTATAGGGAAATGTGTAATTAGTCACTAGATCCTATCATTGCGACTAGGCCATATCCAAAACACTTCCCCATGACAATCCTTCCCATCCACAAGGAGACTAAATATCCTATTGAGCATCTTCGAATGTTTAGAAAAATGTGCCATGACATCACCTATGATGATATGTTGTTATTGAAGATGTTCCCTAAGAGTCTTGGGGGTATGACCCTAGAATGTTATTACCAGCTGCAAACACATTACCGAAGGAAGTTTGAGGAAACAACATAATTATTTGTGCATCAATTTGGAGCTTACATTGAAATACATGTGACAATCAAGGATTTATATAATTTGAAACAAAAAAAGAGGAGAGTTGCCAAATTTTTGACATGATGGAAAAAGTTGTAGGGAAATTACATTTCTCCCTACCTCCTAGGGAAATGGTCAAAATTTTCATTAGGAAATTGCAAAAGCAACTTTCCTATGAGTTGGTCACTGCCACTCTCACCTCCTTTGTTCAAGCCATTGACTTGGCAAGAAGATTGGAAGAGGCCCTTATCAAAAGAGGGATATTAAAAAGAAAATAAGAGGAAAAACCATCCAAAGACTAGTACAAGAACAAACACATGGTAGAAGATGGGGTTACAGATAATAGACCTCCTATAAATGCAAACATAGCTACTATTTTGTAAAATATGGTATTGAAGACACCTCAAAAACCTCCTACATGTAACTTCACAAAATTAAACCAACCATTGTCCATGGTTCTACCATAATTGCTATAAAGGGGCATGATAGAGTTTCCTGAGATTTGACAACCAGACACCACTGCCAAGTGGTATGAGCCCAAAATATACTATGACTTTCATAGAGTCGATGGACATGCAAAAAATGTATGTAAGAGGTTAAAGCACTTAGTGCAAGATCTAATTGATAATGGTCAATTAGAGGTAGAGAGAATTACCACAAATCCTAACCCTCCATCGACCACACAACCTCCTACACAACAAGACATAAAATGCTAATCAAAATTTAGATATTTTTCAAAATCCACTACCTAATCATGGTAAAGAGGTGGTGAATCAAGTTGACTATCAGAATATACCACCACCAACATGATATGTGGGTATGATTAGTAGTGTTCCAATATCACAATCTCCACCAAGTGCATATGTGCCTATTCAACCACCTGTTACAAGTGAGAGTGATCAAGAAATCAAATCTTAACCTTTGATGCTCGATTACTTTGAAAGTGAGTCGAACACTGATTTCAATATTAGTTCACTTCCCTCTAATAGCTTAGAGGAAGAATCTGAGCTTGTGGTGCCTATCACAGATCTATTAGATCCTGAGGGACCATATGTGGGTTTGGTACCAAATCACCCACCTATGCATCAATTGCTTCCCTTAGAGCAACCCAACCATCATAGAGTCCCTCCCATCCAAAACATGCCACCTTTTCCCCCCATTATCATCCAACTTCTTCCACAACCTGATGACATAGTGGGCATGATTGGAGCCATAACTAGACAACAAGCTCAAGCCCAAGCATCACAACAATCTCAAACACCAACAACTCAACCACCATCTTCATCATCACAACCAAGTGAACCTATTCAACCTCCTTTGATCTTGAGGGCACCTCAAAAGGGTAACAATGCAACTAAATCTCAACAAAGACTACCTTTTGATATCAAAGATCAATTGGCTCATACACCAACTAAAATTTCTCTTTTGGAACTTCTTAGATCCTCCCCCATCCATAGGGAGGAATTGATGAATTCCTTAAGTCAAATGATGGTGCCCCAAGACATCAATCCAACTATTGTAATCAATGTTGTAGCATCTCATGGAGTGGATTACATAGACTTTCATGATGAGGACATCCCTCCTCAAAGCTTACAAAGAGATAATCCTCTCTATATATCAACATTGATTGGAGATGTTTTTGTTAAGAGAGTGTTGATAGATAATGGGTCCTCACTCAATATTTGCACATATGATTTCTTCAAAAGGTTTGGATTTAAAGATGAGGACTTGAGGAAAATAGATTTGATCATTAAAGCTTTTAATGATGAAACTCAAGAAGCATGTGGCATGATGTCCATCCCATTACAGGTTAGCCCTAAAATTCTAGACACATGTATTTATGTTGTACCATGTCCAACATCGTACAATATTCTTTTGGGGTATCCATGGATTAATGCAATGAGGGCAGTCCCATCTACATTACACCAATGTGTGAAATTTGAGTTTAAAAATCAGCTAGTCACCATCCATGGTGACCCCAAACCATTTGAGTTATGTGCAATGGTTGAGCCCATTGATGTTCCTTTCTATCCTTCTTTATCATCAACACCATCTTCATCTCATCAATCTTCTTCATCACACCCTTCCACTTCCACTCATCATACACATTCTTCTAATACAAATGATCCATCCACATCATATTCTCTCAACAACCAATCATTAGTTGATTTATCCATCACACTACCATCATCCAATCACAAGAATTTTTCCATACAAGATTCTCTCATCTTGTCTAAACTACCACCATCTCCTCAAACCATGGGGTTACCCCATAAGAAAGGAGATGTGTACCATGTTGGTAGTTGTACCTTCATTTCTACTGGATATACTACAGATGAGATTATTGTTGGTAAAAACCTAATTCTTGAAGAAAGTAATTTTACCCATTGCTACTTATCAGATGAGTTTCTAATTCCTAAGAAAATCATGTGTAGCATGGGCTACAAAGGTAAAGGTTTAGGTCACTTAGAAAATGGTATATGTGAGTCACTTGATGTTGACATTTGGTCGACATGATGTGGCCTAGGCTACATCCCCAAAAAGAACCAACCTTTACCCTTTGATGATGATGATCATTTAATCACTTATACTGAATATCTAGAGAGTCATCAAAATTTAGAATGGATAGAAGAAGATGAGGGACCCCCTTCTCCCTCAAACATTTACTACAATATGCTTTCACTGGTTTATCCAGACTTAATTACAAGTCCTGAAGAGTGTGTTGAAGAGGATGTCCTTTGTGACATAGCACATGATGATGTTGTACATAATGGTTTCTTTTTTGATGGTTCTATCCCTTGTATAGCACATATTGAAGCTTCTAGTTCACAAGATGAACATGCTGACTTCTCTCTAGAAGATCTAAGACAAATGGGTGTTTCACCCACTCCTAATTTTGAGAGAGAATCTCAAATGGTAATTGAGGAAACTTTAAAGATTAATATTGGCACTGAAACCAATCCTCACATGGTTAGAATAGGAGCTACGTTGAGTGAAGAACAAGTTAAATTTATGAACTTTCTATCAGAATATCTAGATGTTTTTGCATGGTCTTACATGGACATGCCTGGTCTAGATCCATCTATGGTCATGCATCACTTAGTGGTTCATCCTGATGCAAAACCTATAAAACAAAAGCTCAGGAAAATGCACCCTAAAGTTACTCTTTTGGTCAAAGAAGAGCTTCAAAAGCTCTTAGATGTGGATTTCATTCAAGCCATCGATTATTCTGATTGGATATCCAACATCATTCCAGTAGCCAAAAAGGAAGCTACAAAAATTAGAGTATGCATAGATTTTAGAGATATTAATACAGCATGTCCTAAATATGACTTCCCTCTTCCTAACATGGATCAAATAGTTAATTTTATAACTAGGAGTGGGATGTTATCCCTCATGGATGGCTTTTCTAGGATACAACCAAATTTACATTGCACTGAAGATCAACCTAAAACTACTTTCATTACACCATGGGGTACTTTCTATTGGAAAGTAATGCCCTTTGGCTTGAAAAATGTAGGTGCTACTTATCAAAGAGCCATGACATATATCTTCCATGATATGATGCATGACATTATGCAAGACTATGTGGATGATATTATTGGATGTTCTATCAAGGAAGAAGATCACATTCCTGATCTAAGATGGATATTTGATAGACTTTGTGAATATAAGGTCCATCTAAATCCTGACAAGTGTGTATTTGGAGTCAAATCTAGAAAATTGTTAGGATTTATTGTGTCAATATGAGGAATAGAAATAGATCCCACTAAGATAATGACCATTGTAGATATGCCACCACCCACTAACTTAACTAAGCTATGAAGCTTACAAGGCAAGCTCCAGTCTATTCATCACTTCATTGCCCAATTAGATGATAAATGCCAACCCTTTCTTAAGTTACTTAAGAAAGGAACACCCTTTTGTTGGGATGAAGAGTGTCAAAAGGCCTTTGATACCTTGAAGCACTACCTTCTAACACCACCTATGCTTGTTCCACCTAAGCCATATCAACCTTTTATTTTATACATATCTGCTACAGTGCACACATTGGGGGCATTGCTCACCCAACATGATGATGAAAAGGAGTGAGCAATCTACTACATTAGTAGAACTTTAGTGAGTTACGAAACTCGCTACACTCCCTTGGAGAAACTTTACCTTGCAGTAGTGTTCTCTACTCAAAAGCTCCACCATTATATGCTTAGTCAAAGCACATTCATCATTGCTCAATTTGATCCACTACAATATTTGATGAGTAGACCTTACTTATCAAGATGAGCAACAAAATGGGTTCTCGCCCTAAGCGAATTTGATTTGACATTCATCGACCAAAATTCCATCAAAGGATAAGTTATAGCCGATCAAATTATTGCTCCTCTCCAATCCACCCATCCTTTAATAGTGGAATTTCTAGATGAGTGTCTTAACCTAGAAGTCGATCATCCTGATTCTTGGTCTTTATTCTTTGATAGAGCTCATTGCATGAGTGGTGCTGGTGCAGGCATCATATTGGTGTCACCTCAAAAGCAATTGATCCCTTTATCATTCAAATTACAATTTGCTTGCACCAATAATACAATAGAGTATGAAGCTTTAATCCTTGGATTACGTGCAACCTTAGCATTATAAATTAAGGTCTTATCTATCTTTGGGGACTCTCAACTTGTGGTAAATCAAATTAATAAAGTGTACCAAACTCATGATGAAAAGCTTCATCCCTATAAGGAGTATGTTCTAAAACTAATCTCCTTGTTTGAAAAAGTGACCATTGAGGCCATTCCGCATTCTAGCAACCATTTTATAGATGCTATGGTAGTAACCACTTCATTAATTCCCTTGGAGTTGGAGGATGATCATGCCACCATCATCATTCAACAACTCTGAGAGCCCACTTTACTAGAGTCCAATATCACACCCCTAGATGTCTTTGCAATTGGAGATACGCAATTAGAGCCATGGTACACGGATATTCAAAACTTCCTTCAAAATGGCTCAATTCTTGAGGGTTTGGATCAAAATGAGCATCGAATCTTATGCAAAAGAGCCACCCAATTTGTTATCCTGGGAAACACCTTATATCGATGCTCTTTCGAAGGGATTCTTTTAAGGTGTTTAAATGTTGAAGAGTCCAAGCTCACTCTCAATAAAGTCCATGAAGGTTCATGTGGAGGTCACTTTAGTGGTAGTACTATTTCTAAAAAGCTCCTTCGAATGGGCTATTATTGGCCCTCCATGGAAAAGGATGCTAATGATTTTATTCGCAAATGTGACAAGTGCCAACGCCATGCCAACCTCGTTCATGCTCCTTCTCAAGAGCTTCATGCTATCTCCTCTCCTTGGCCCTTTTCCATGTGGGGCCTAGACATCATAGGGAAGGTCAATCCCATCTCTTCTGATGGGCACAAGTTCATAATCACAGCAACTGAGTACTTCACAAAGTGGGTTGAAGCTATGCCATTAGCTTCTTGTACAGGGGTTCAAGTCTCTAAATTTATTTTTAATCAAATCATATGTAGATTTGGAATCCCTTCGACCATCATTTTGGATAATGGAACTTGTTTCAAGAACAAGGACATCCATAAATTATGCACAAAGTATAAGATCCAACATAAATGGTCTACTCCTTACTATCCTCAAGGCAATGGCCAAGCGGAAGCATCTAACAAAACATTAATCAAAATCCTAAAAATATTGGTTAATAAATCAGGTCGAGACTGGCACATTCAACTGTATCCAACCTTATGGGCATACAGGACCAGTGTACGAACCCCTACGGGTGCTTCTCCTTTTGTCTTGGTCTATGGTGTAGAAGCAGTATTCCCCTTTGAGCTTGAAGTACCTTCTTTAGGGATTCTGCTTCAAGATGCCGAAGTAGGAGATGAGTATCGTGTTGGATGCTTAAGTCAATTAGAACTTCTTGATGAAAAGTGCATCAATGCTTTAGAGCACCTTTGCACTTACCAAGAAAAGCTTAAAAGGTCATATTCAAAGAAAGTTCACAATCGGTCCTTCGAGGTTGGTGATCTAGTTCTCAAAGAAAATCAAAAGAACACCAATGCTCGAAGAGATCTTAAAGGAAAATTTAAACCAAATTGGTTAGGACCTTTCATTGTAATAACTAAGTTTGGATTAGGTGCATATCATTTGGCTACATTAGAAGGAAAAGAACTTAAAGAGCCAATGAATATTACGCACCTAAAGAAATATTATGCATGATTCATCTTGCATAATTGTACATAAAACATCTTGTATATATTGTACATAAATCATCATTTTATAACTCATCTTGTACATAGATCATTTTCTAGTTTCAGATTGCATTGCATCATCATCATACATCTTATAGTTTGCATTAGGCATCCTACAATTTTAGTTTGCACCTTGCATTTTGATTAGCCCAATTGCTTGCGTCATATAGTCATACTTATCCATCATTCTTTTCTAGACAAGTGTTGACATGTTCATAGTTTATCTTGATTTTCTCAAGTGATTAAGACCCCATCTTGAACCAAATCACATGATTCATATTTTAATAAAATCTTGATCCTTGATATTGATTAAAAATATCTCTTGAACCAAAGCACATTTTTTCACTAAGGAAAATTTTGAGTTTTGGGACTTGACCATGCCACTTTTGAACCAAGCACTTATCACATTTATTAATAAAATCTTGTGTTTGGGAAGATGATGCCATGATTGGATAGAACCTCGAAGTGAACAATTATTCTTGCTTGTCCCATTATGCATATAGTCCAACAATCAAAATAAAAATATATATACATTCTTTACAAAAAATTCACAAAAATGAAAAGAACGGGTAGTAAGGATAGGGTAAAATTCTCATCAAGACTCGATTCGAGTGGTTGAGAATCCGATTCCCCAAAGCTCTAACTCTTTTCACAAAAACATATAATAAAGTGGGTAGTAAGGATAGGGTAAAATTCTCATCAGGACTCGATTTGAGTGGTTGAGAATCCGATTCCCCAAAGCTCTAATAATCTTTACAAACACATAATACTAATAAAGCCTCCAAGTAGTAAGGATAGGGTAAAATTCTCATCAAGACTCGATTTGAGTGGTTGAGAATATGATTCCCCAAAGCTTGGAGACCCTAATATTGGACTATGATCATGCGTGGTGACACGTCTCTCTTGAAGAGACCTCTGAACGCACATAAGGACAAGCTAGCTTCTTGGTTCTCTCTATGACTGGTTTACTCCTACCTTGCTCAAGGTTGGTCAATGAATTCACTTGCACACATATTGGTTCTTGATTGGCTTGTGTCATTACCTTACTTAAAATTGGTAAATGAACTCCACAACCACACACATTGGTTCTTGAAATATTTGCATCACATTCAAGATCAAGATAGGAAAAGAACTCATGAATCACACACTAGTTTTTGATACAATTTGATCTCACTTTGAGAAACATCCAAGATTTTTGATGAGCTTGAATAGCCAATGTCATGATATATTCATGGGCATGTATGACCATTCTCACAAGCATTTATCACCAAATCAATCATTAGTCTTGCATTTCATATCCATCTCCATTGCATATAAGCATTTCCATGATTGCTTAGTCACATTGCACAATAGCCTGTTAGGGTTTAAACATTTTGCATACTTTGCATATCCATTGTTTGATCATATAGTTGCATAAGGACTTTGTGATGATGGCATGGGATAATACCTAGTTAGGTTTTTTCTCATATACACTTCATTTCATGCTAGGAGTCTCATGCCTAGCACAAGTCCCCTACATAAGACAAATTGCATTCTTCATGCTAAGTCATTCACATCATTCTTCACACCCTTAATTTTCAATCAAAATTAATTTTAAGGGTATACACTGTCCATCATCCACAATATCATATTGACCATCAAGTTCAATCATCTTTTGGGTCATATACCTGCGATGTCAGCATAACAACATCCCTCACACAGGATTTGCTTCATGACCACAAGCAAGGAGCAGCCTCCATTTAGGTCTTACACAAGCATACATCCTCGAGGGTTATTGCTAAAAGCTCATAGTCGTAAGGATATGCCACCCAATGCATCATCCTTATAATATCCATTACAATTCATCAAATCACATTCCATTTCCATAGATCACATTTTGACAAGCATGATAGATGTGCATTAGAAATCATCAAACATAATTATAAGCATTCCAATATGCATTACCATTTAGGTCATTTACCATAATCATTCATAAAACATTAAAAAAACAAAAATATTTTGCATAAACACACATAAAAATACAAAATGCAGTATGGTATTATATCTCGAGAAAAAGGTACATCTATATAAGATGATTGGTATGCCACAATAAAAAAATTGGCATACTCAGTCACTAAGGAAGTATGCCACAAAAGATAAAATTTGGCATATCATCCCCTAGATCCTTGGTCCTCACCCATATCCCCTGGTGGCATCGGTGGAGGCATGTTCATGGATTGAGTCACTATCCATTAATTGGGCCATGCACCACTCTAATTTCGACTTCGTCTCGAAGCCATATTCGATGGTAGAGGCACCCTATATCCCTATGAAAGTACCTGATAGTATAGACCTTGATAGAATACCTCTCATAGATGGGCTCTCGCTAGATCATCCTGGATGTAACATTGCATGTTGCTACTTGAGGGATGTGTTGGCCTACTTGAGGAGGGAGCAACTTTCACCTACTACTCTAGCTAGGTGCGTGCTTGTGAAAATTGATCCTCGAGCAATTGGATGTGCCTACCCTAAGTCACTACCTAAGCCCTCATAGTTGCTATCTCGATCCTCTGAGCAACCACATCTACCTCTAGCTCCGTCACCCGCTGATGATCCTCTCCACCTCCTCTACCACCCACCTCATCCATCTCAACATCAACCCCCACCTCTATTTCATCAGGTGCCTACTGAGGTACATCCTCCTACATATTTACATCATCTTATCGAGGTACTTCCTCTTGTCTTGGGATGTCTCCTCTTGCTCTAGGTATGCATAATCTTATCCATTTATACCTAGGTACCTTTATTGATCTGGGTCTAGGTGAAATTTCTTATACCTCCCTCTGACGAGTAATTTATTATGCCACCAACACTATCTGCCAATCCCCTACTAATCGTACCTAAGTAATCCTTTGAGGTTTAATACCCTCATACCACTGGTCATACTCATCCTCAACCCCCACATCATCCACCCTAGGACTCACCAATAGTGTGTCATCCACCTTTGGCTCTTTGAATTGTGTGATATAAAAATCACCTTCCAAAACTAGAGAATCCCTAGTTACCCACTCATACCAGACATCTCTCACTGCTGGTATCCCCTACTGTAGTCCAAACTAACATTGTATCCGATCAACATGGTACAAATTCATTTCTCCCTTCTCTTATTATAGCCATTAGATCTATCGCACCCATGCTAACTCCATCCTATCCTCATCCCACCCTAGATACATCCTCTAAGGTCTACACATGATTTGATGAGGTAGTATATCATTTATCACCTGCCTCACTGCATTTAGTCCATCAAATTATGCACTGCAACTTCCCCTCTAGGATCCCATCAAAATACGGTTGCTTGCCCTACATCTAGCTCTCCCTAAGCTAATTTGTGAGGTCTCCAAACTGCTATGTACTCCCAACTCCATACCTGGAGTAGCATAGTGATAATAATGTAGTTGTTTCACTTGTACATGACATTGTATAATGTCCTATATAAGTGGCATAACACAAAAGGGCCCTAAGCGAACCACCTCCATTTATCCCTTATCTCAAATACGACCCCAACCAAAGCCCATGGTAAATAATTCCTACTCATGTGATAGGCTATTAGTCCAACAACTACTCCGCTCAAGACAACTGTCAGTGGAGAGATACCCCTATGTTGCTACCATATGCTTTACACTGATTTCACTCTAGTTGATCAAGAAATTTGGATTCTTGGTCAGTTGCTCTAAGGCTCTATCCTATGTTGTAGACTAATATACTACCATTCCTTTTAATAAGAATATGGAGAATCCATCATACATCCTCTAGGGTCATAATCATCTCACATATAGGTAACTGAAATATCGATGATTTTGGATACCACCTCTCTACCAATGCTATCAACAAAGTTGTGTCTACCTCCACTTTGGATATCTTTGCCACATGGTGAAGTCCTACCTACTGCATTAGAGTCCTCTTCGCACCATCAAGTACCCTCACCTGATCCTTGAAGTCTCTACATCACCACTCCTAATTCTCAAGAGTATCATACTGCAACAAAAAATAATAAAATTACACATCATCAATTCATTGATTGTTAAAATCATCACATTCAAAGCAAAAATAAAAAAATAACAAGTAAAAGAATGAATTTCTAGGTCTATGTGAATTTGCAAGGTATCAATGATTTTACAAGCTAGGAATCCACAAATTTGTTGTTCCTTGTAGGTTGTAAATTCGTCGCGACAACCGTGCAAAAAAAAATCTTTGAAATTTATAGATAAATCCAATAAAATTTGCAAATAAATAATAAACTCAAAGCAAAAATATGATTTAATGCTTACCCAAATCCTCGGTTCGGCTTCGTCGTCGCCTGTTTGTGCGTAATCTGTTCGATGTGTCAAAAGCCTCATTTTCTCCAGAGCTTGAATTAGAAATCACGCAATAAAATGAATTAGGGTTTTATCCTATTCTCTCTTTTAACCCTTCCATTTTCCTCCATTTTCACTTTTTCTTTTTCACCGCGTCATTTCGTATTTCACGAGGAATATCGTATTCCTCATGAAACTTGAGAGGGCACCCTAACAAAAAAATTAAAAATAAATTTTTACGCATAAATTTACGTGCTACAAAAAAAAAATAATAATAATAAAATTTTAACGGGTTTTACATGCTAACCTTCCATCCAAAATCGTCCATCCTTTTTTGCCCATGTCAGCTTTCCGTCACTTCTGCCCAAGTGTTTGCATCTTTCTTTGACGCATTTATTGCTCATAAATGCGCCAAAGAGGGGGTAAAATGTAAACAAGGAAATTTTATCCTAAGTCATAATTCCCTCTCCCTAACACATGTAAACCTACCTCTCATCAACCCACCTTATTTTCTGCACCAGCAAAACTTCTTGCTAATCCCCATGTACCATTTTTCCTTATTTTTAGTGAATTCACGAGCAACGAATATTACCCATGAATTCGCAAAAATAAAAAACCTTGGCACTTATTTTGTTTCGGCCCCAAATTGACCTAGAAACCCATCTCCAATGAATTCACAACCTCTATGATTAGGCGCGAATTCATTTGAATTGTAAATTTTTTCAATTTGTCAAAACTGCACCAATTTCATACCTCAAATATTGCAATTTCTAACTTATCCTGCACCTATTGAAGTCTTTAAAAAAATAACTTATCTCCTAAAATTAGGCTAATGATGAATTAAGCAAACTTCTAGCAAAATTGAGGATAATTACATTTTGATTGAGATAACTTGAGGATTGACAGATCCGTTGTAGGTTGAGCGACAAAAATAGGTTCCTTTGCTGCTTGGAGATCACTTTTGGAGCTTGTCTTGCTGCTAGCAAAATTCATCTTGCTACCATTTCTTTTGCAACATCAGACATTCGAATATGCTAGATTCCCACCGTGAGCAATTCATTTTTGTGTTTATCTTGATATTTTCACTGCATTTCATGCCTTGCATTTTATATTTGTACATATTTTATGAATTCGTAAGTTAACCGTGACTTTATTCACAGATCGTGAATTTATGCATAGACTGCAAATTCACACAGATACACCCTTGGGGGTAAATATTTGCTTCCAGATTTACTATTTTTGAAGAGACAAAAATGCAACACCAAATAATACAAAATATATTGAACTCAAAGAAAGCAAAATTATACAATGAATGATTTTATATTAATGGGAGGAGCCTCAAAATTCCATTGTTAAAATAAGAATATTTGAATCCTTTGATACAAATTTTACAATGGCTAGGGTTCTCTGAAACCCTAGCAAACAACGCTTGTGGTGTCTTCAAACACGTTCTTGCTCTCAATAGAAATGAGTGGGCTTCTAGTTATCCGATTTCGGGCCACTCCAGCTTAAGCAACTACACAATGCTAATGTCACATTTCCAGATATATACACAATAAAACTACAAATGAGGTAGTAGAAACTATGAGGGCTCCACAATATGAGACCCTCTATAATCAGTACAAAACCCTAGCTATCTATTGTAAATAACATGAACAGAACTAAAAATACATGTAATGAAATACCAAATAAAAGATTTACCTTACTTGTCTATTGTTCTTTGATTTTATGAAGTCTGTTGCAGTGAATTGACGTGATGATACCCTAGCATCGCCCAAAGGCTAGTAGGACCTCATAACTCTTACGTAAAACATTTGTGGGTGCTCGACGATTGCTGGGAAAAACCCATGGGTACTTGGGAATGGTGGAGGGCACCCAGAGGTGCTTGGCGATGGAGATAGCACCCAAGGGCACTCGACAGTGATAGGAAGCTCTTGAAGGCATTTGACGACTGAGTGGAAAGTCTACAAAAGAAGATCTAGTGAGGCGAGATGAGCGACGATGGCTACAAGGGTTATGGCAAGCAAAGATGGAGGTGAGAGTACTCAGATACTCTAGGGAAATTGGGGTAAATGACTTAATGAATCGACTTATGAAAACTTTTAGGAATGAACACTTAGGGAAAATTTAGGGAATTCAAGGCTTGAGCCATGAAAATAGCTCCAATTTATAATCCAACTGTGACCACCAAAATGGCCTCACACCTATGCTTCCTACTATGTAAAATGAAATAAGAGAAACAAAATAGATGCATGCAAAATTGACAACAAATGGGAAGAAGAAAAACACTTTTATTCCATTATAAAGAAGCCAATCCCGATTACAATTACGTCCCTCTTAGGGATACCATTTTGATACTCTTATTACAGTAGGAAAAAGCAATGTTCCCTCTTAAGGGTAAATGTGAGTTTTAGGCCCTTCGGGGTGACACGAACTGCTCTAGGGTGGAGTTGACCCTCTTCTCCACGTTGAGGAAGGAATTGGATGGTTGAATCTCCTTTGAATCTGCTTTCCTACGGTCAAGAAACAACATAAAAGCATTAAAAGCATAGGCAACCTCTCATGATGAGGCCCTTTAAAGAATATGAACATAAAGATGCCATAACACTAATAAAATCAAGAAAATGAATAAAGCATGTTAAGCCTATGCAATACTTGAAAATATTAATTGAAACATATAACTAGAAAGTACAACTATCTATCTAATGGATTGATTGCATGAAATGAAGCATGATAACATGAAAATGAGCTAATTATGTCCTATTTGCCATAATGAAGTAAACTTAATGAAAACCCTAATTCTATCAGTCAGAGTCTCTAAAATGCTAAATAAACCACTAAGATGCTTAATCTAACCTAGTGAAATACAATGCAAAAAGAACAGTAAGGAGATCTTTCACCGATTGCAAACCATGGCTCAAATGAGCGGTCTGCACTATACACCGTGGTTGTCAGCCGTGATGAGCAACAGAGTAGTTTTGCCCTCCAAATCCAAGGTTGTGGGCTTGATCCTCCTTGTCAAATTGATGATCAAGGGTCGCCTTGATGTCCTCTGACTGGTTTGGCGGTTGAATTGCACAATTGGGCCTCCGTTTGCCCGAATTTGTGTTTCTTGGCGTTCTAGCTCCTTAGGGCATCCATGGCACAAATTGACATGATGCTTGATGAATTGGCAAGTGAATGGCAACAAAACTCTCTCAGTACACTCAGGTGAGTCTACAATCCGATAGGGCTTCGCTTCTTTAATCTCCAATGCTCACTTCGATAGTTTGCCCTAATTTTAAGGGGTACTTATAGGATTACCCAAGGGCTAGGGGTGGCTTCATGGAGAAGCCAAGATCAAGAAGAGGTGGTTGGGACAGTTGGATTGGAAGCCTCTAGAATATTTCATCCTTCAACTACCCTCTTCTAGAACAAATGGTCATTCAAACCGATTTGGCTTGGATGAAGGCCAACTGAACTTCAGTTCTAGACCACGAGTGACAGCTGTGGCCTAGACTATGAACCGTGGGTGTCAATAGTGGTTCAGACTATAGACCGTAGGTCTCAACAATGGTTTGAGCTGATTAGGCCAAGGAGCCCAAATTGAGTGGTTAAAACCATTGCTCTATCTTGGAGTCTATCCAAGATCTTCCATATGGTCTTGTAGCATGTCCCATATGAGTAGTCACCATCGACATGACGCATTTTAGGTGTCTACAGATGCCCCTTTTGAGATGCATTGTGAGATTGAACAATGCATGAGAAAAAATACACCACCTAAAATGATGTCGAAGGTTGCATGATGATCATTGATCTGATCAACATTAGATGCCCCAGGTCCTGCAAAAGGATGCGCATCCTAGAATCATTGCTTCCAACTCATTGGAGGCTTAAATTTTGAAAGGGTTTGCACTCATCATCAGGCATTCGGGTAGCTTTGGTGCTACAATAGGAGTTAGGCCTATATAACCGAAAGGAGGAGAGCTACAAACAAACTATCATATATGCTATTTACCCCAAGCAAAGGGGTAAGCTTATGATAGTTATTGACAATGATTCGCAAGGATGAACATAATTTTGACAAGATCAAGGGATCTTCTGCTGATTTTGATTATGATTATGAAAGTATGACTACCCCCTCAAGCGATGAGTCGATGAGGGTAATGAAATTGAATGAAGCGACGAGGTCGCTTGACCATTATGAATGATCTGAACAAACTTAGAATTTAGCATTTAATTACTTGACTAGGCTTAGTTCAGCTTATGATTGCAACTATTAATAGTAATTGCACATTTCTATCCCATGGAGCGGTCGGGCTGCAATAGCCTTCTTAGGGAATCAAAATAATACAATGCCAATTAGATTTATGTTGAATCAATTTGTCGATGATCTGCTGAAAATATGTCATAGGAGAAATGACATGAAATGCCTCATTCCCATGGAGCGGTCCAGCCTCGAAGGCCTTCTTCGAGATTGAAAAGAAGCATATCAAATCAATGATGACAATTTTACCCCAAATGTCCTTATGGTTATTTACTCATCTCATCGGATTGCATGGAGCGTCAGTCACTACAACCGCCAAGTGTCTAGGGTAAATAACTGAATACGAGGTGCATTTGGCTTTTGACTTGTTTAATAATTTTTTTTGACTTTTTGAGTTTTTAATTGATCCTGGTGCTTGAAAATCACCAAATTTGTTAAATTGATTGCTCTTATTGAGATTCTGATCCATTAGGAATCATTAATTTATCATTTAAAACCTTCCCACAATGGGATTTTGGTGCATTTAATGCCAGTTGCAAACCACACTCATGGGCAGCAGTTAGAAATTTCAAATTTGGGAACCACAACTCAGAGCTACGATCAGAAAACCCTAATTTTGGGACCACGATTGTCAGCTACGGTCCAAAAAAATTAAGAAAAGTATATAAATTTTTCCCATTTGAAAATTTCATTATTATTCCTTGAAAGTGATTGCAACTAGAGAGCTCTGAGAGGTGAGGAAGCAAAATTGATATGAAACACTACTGAAACAACTACCTACGACCTCTCACACATCCCGATGGTAGACCCTACGCAACCTTCATCCAGTAGAGGCATCGGTGTGGGAAAGGTAACTCAAAACCGAGTCCTCGCACTCCTTACCAACTTAAAAATGAACCACATTAAGTAATGGGTCAAATTAACTTCACTAAACTATTGGTAAAGAACCTCACATTAGTTTAGGCTAGATTAGGGCTTTAATTTTTGGGTGCCAAGCTAGGAAGTGACCCTTTTAGGGTTACGTTCCTAGACCACAACTGGCAGACGTGGCTCCCAATTGTCAGATTGGGGACCATGATTGTCAACCACGATGGGATTCAAATCCCAACGGTCAAATTTTGACCGACATGCGAACCGTAGATTTGACCCACGGTTCCAAAATTTTGAAAATAAATTTTTATTTATTTTTTTATTTTTCTGGCAATTAATGCCATTTATTGCACTTCTAAAATGCATTTTTGGAAATTTTTATCACTTTTAGCATGTTTTTGTATTTTTAGCAATTTTTATTTTTTAGTTATTTTTAGTCACCTTTTTCCTTATGCATTGCTTCTTTTCAGAAATTGACCTCTAGAGCCAGGGAGCCGGATCTCCTTCGCACCCTCTATAGATAGCTCACTGACCAGGAGCGAGAGTGGTTCGATGTGGTTGGCTTCGGATACATGCTTGATCTACCCATGATCAGGGTAGACCAAGCATACATGACTACGTTGGCCCGATGTTGGGATGCGTAGACCAACACATTTCACCTACCCATAGGTGAAATGACAATGACATTGGAGGATGTCTACCGGATCTTCAGGATCTTGATCGATGGGGAGCCCATCACCTCCACTCCATTCACCAGTAGAGGAGCTATTTTTGATGCCATATTCGATGAGATCAGTGAGGATGCTCAGACCAGGATTGATCATGGAGGCATCCATATCGGATATTGGTAGGGGAAGGGCATCTTCTCAATTCGAGAGGTCGTCTTCATGCACTTAGTCATTCAGATTGTGCTTCCAGACTCCTCGGGCATGAGGATCCCCTAGAACCTCCTAGCCATCGTCAGGAGAGTTACTCAGAGTTCTACATGGTAGCCTTTACTCTTAGCCTGGGGGAGCACACTATTAGCTCAGTTGTATCATGAGTTATATCAGGTTACCCATAGGAGTCGAGTCGATATTAGTTGTAGCCTACTACTTCAGATCTAGGGCTGGCAGCACATTCGGATCGAGTGGCCCACAGACCTACCGCTCATCATTACTACTATTCCTATCGCATACCAGTGCTATACGACATGCTAGCCTCACGAGGAGGAGGGGTTCTAGAGTAGGTCTCACACTAGGGACCTAGACCATTACATTGCTAGATTTGCATAGCTTTGAGTGGATGATATAGAGTGGCACTCATACATGGATTGCCCCCATGGGAGGAGGCTGGCGAGCGGCTATGCTAGGTGAGGAGGGATAGGTGGTTACTCGACCACAAGGTCGAGATTCATGAGTACCAGTACTACTCACGTATCCTACACTAGTTTGGGATTGCTCAAGATATTTTGATGCTTCCTACTATCTACAAGTGCCTAGTACTAGAGAGAGATCTACCATGGGTCCAACCAACACCGCTAGGGGATGAGGCTGATGACTTCTAAGAGTCGAGCATGGATAGGGCTAGCACCACCATAGCATATGACACTTGGTGGTCACTCCTATAATTGTAGGGAGAGGGGCCCCTCGATCGAATAGATGATAGAGTAGAGGCTGATCCAGATGGGTGCAATGTGCACCAGTGTACCGAGGGTAGATGGGGCATAGAGGCCACCATAGGGGAGGCTCCTCAGGTTGAGGTAGAGGAGGACACAATTAAGGAGGGTGAGGTACCTCTCTAAAATTGGGATAGTTACTAGTTGGTGATTAGACTCAGATTTTAGGATACATCTATCACCACTCTAGAGGGAACATAGCGAGAGGTAGTAGTAAAAACGCACAACAGATGGGACCTACTAGCTAGAGAGGAGAGTCCCTCTACCACAGACTATCATGGCACCTCCGATAACACCATATTCTTTACTACCAGTAGGTCATGACCCCATGGCAGAGATCAAGAGGCTTCATTCCCTCATGGAGGAGGGTAACGATGTGAGGATAAAAATGTAGCTTATCTCCAGTAGAGGGCCACATCAGACTGATAGGTGGGGAGGTACCAGAGGACACCCACACTATAGGGACCTCATCGAAGCGGATCCCAGACGGACCAGGGAGACAGGATAGTCTACTACCAACTCTAGCCATAGGACGCATAGGACCGAGAGGACTCATAGGTCTTCGAGCACTCAGGGTGCTAGCTCATAGAGGACTCATAGGGATGGTAGAGGTGATGGAGGTGCCTCACAGACTAGGGGTAAAGCCCTATTTAGTATAGATCTTCAAAGATACTTTATTGTACTATTTTTGAGTGTAAGGTCGAGGACCTACATAGTTGTAGCCTATGAGTATTTTGATATACCCTCTATGTACTCTTTTTGGACACACACACACACACACACACACACACACACAAATATATATATATATATGAGATTGATCATTTTTGGCTCATTATGTGTACTTGTTTATTTTTTATTTTATGTTTATGTTATGCACATGGATGCAGATGTTCATATTGATGCTATGCTTATATGATGTGATGTATGGATGACATGCACTAGATAGCTATTTAATTTATGATGATGATGATATGCAGTGATCTAGATGCTTAGATGTGCTATTTATGATGGATGCATATGGATGCGATGTTTACTTTTAAACGTATATTTAATTTTGCTTTATTGTATGCATTTAATTTATGATGATGTCACGATATGTTGGTGTAATATATGTAATGCATTATTTACATGATGGTAATCTAATGTAAATGAACCTGTATGCTTTAATCACTTAAAACATAAGGAATGAATGTGATATGTGTTTAAAAATCTAATGGATGACACCACAGAATGTGTAAAAATCATGAATGTAATTGAAAATCCTCATTACAAGAATTTAATCAATTAATCACCCATATATGAAATGCAATGATATGAAGTGGTATGATGCGAATGATATAATATGTCACTCTATATTCCTTTTGCAATTTGAAATATATGCACAATATAGTCAGTGGTCATCTAAATATCGTTTCTGATATCCATCCGGTATCTATCCTATATCTTGATTGTGCTCAATGTAATGATGTATCATGGATTCGATACTTTGCAATTTGATGATTGAATGACTTTATTTTTTATGGTTTGTGATCTTTGGTATTTTGTTGCTATTAGAGAAATTTTTGAGGTTTTCCATGAGACTCAAACACCCTAGTAGACTTATCAAAAGTTGTATACTGACCAAACTAGACTTCTGAAATGTAAGGCTTTTGCTAGGATAGGCCCTAACTGTTCATTATCCCTGTGTGTGCAAATGAGTATATTAAGATAAAGCATAAGCATACCCCGATGTCAGGTGGGATTCTTTCAGCCCATTGCTAAGATAGGGGATCCTCATATGTTTATCCAATCCTAGGTTTAGATTTTAGTTGGACTAGACCACTAGGCGATACAGGACACCCGAAGCTAGCTCTTCCACATTCAAACATTGGTCTGTACATAAGCGAGGTGCTAATGCATCAGACATATCATCATGCGTAAGGTACAATAGTGCTGACAATTCCATGGATTCAAGTTCGCTCCCTTCTTTTCTTCAATTTTTTGGGATACTTGCTCATATAAAGTGATAAAAATCACTGTTTATTTTTGTACTATAGTGATAATAATCACTGTTTATTTTGTACTTTCTTTTTTTTTCTTGAGCAAGGGATTTGATACTGATTTTTCTTCCTTTGTACAATTTGTCTTCATTTGACTTGACTTTTTGGAATTTACATTTGATAATTTTCTTCAGAAACTTCCTTTGGGGATTTTACTTTGGGAAACTATTTCTGGGATATCGATTTTAGGATATCGATCTATGATATCAATATGGGATATCAATGGGATGTCGATCTATGATATCGATCGAGGGTATCAATATTGAGGATTGATGTGGGATATCACTCTAGGATATTGCTCATTTTATCGTAAGCAAGGGATTCTAGGTAGGGAATAAACTTGTCCTTTTGCCAATTACCAACATTTCCCATACCATCCGCACAGGGGGATAAGCAAGAATAACTCTTTTCACCTCAGGATACCTGGTCCTACTTCATGGCTTTCATCTTCCCCTAGTCCTTATTAGGATTGTTTAATTTGTTGATTAGTGATAGGATTATGATATGCTAAGGGCTATACTAACTAGACCTCAACTACAAAAGCAAAGCAAGCTTTCTATCAACTCTTGAGAAGACCTCTAGGTATGGTTGAATGACCAAAAAACCCTAGTATATTCTTCATAGCAACAAAATGGGTTGTGTTGAAAAACATAATTACTCACATGAATGATGGATTATGATAAATGCAGAGGTGCATGATTGAAACACAATGTGGCATCATTTGTAAGACTGACAAACACAATCCATTCTACTACGAAATGCAATGGATGAAGAATGCCTACATGCAATGTGATGAAGTGAATGTATGTGTAAATGAAAATGCATAATGCAAATGCAAATGTTTTTGGATTTTATGCTTTACCAATTTTTTTGGATTTTATTTTTTTAATTTTTATGGATTTTGAGCCTTTATATTTGACCAAACGGTGAGTACATGCCTTTGGAGCCTTTAAGATTTATTGACCACGCAATTTTTCATAAAACCCTTGGGGCTTTTAGGTTGACCAAAGGGATTATGAGCACCTTTGGAGCTTTTAGGATGACCAAGCGGTTCTTAGGAACCCTTGGAGCCTTTTGGATGACCAGTTTTAAGAAAACCCTTGGTGCCTTTTGCTATGCTCTCAAGCATAGAACGCCTTAATATGGATGATGTTGAGAGGTTCAGGCTCTTCAACACCCCCTAGCGATGTTAGGTGATAGGTACCCAAACCAATATTTTTAGATATGATATAAGGTCCTAGCCAATTAGCCATGAATTTGTCTCGCATATCAAGCGATAAATTAGAGTTATATTGGTTCTCTTTCAACACAAGATCCCCAAATTCAAAGTCTCTCTGATGGAATTTGTTATTATAAGCTCATTTTAATCGCTCTTGATAAACATGGAGATGCTCCAGGGCATTCACGCGATGTTCATCAAGCAACATCAATTGATCTAGGTGAGCTTGTCGCATGGTGTCATCATCAATGAACTCTTTCAATGTGATGCGCAACATTGGAATTTCCAACTCTAAGGGCATAATGGCCTCAATGCCATATACTAGTGAAAATGTGTTGCCCTAGTGGGCATCCGAATGCTAGTCCTATAAGCCCATAATGCAAGGGGCAGCTGGATATGCCAATATTTATGGTTTTCATGGACCATATTTTTCAAGATAGCCACCACTATCTTGTTTGAGGCCTCATCTTGCCTGTTTTCTTGTGGATAATATGGAGTCACAAAACTATGTTTGATTCTATACTTAGACGTCAAAGCTCTCATAGTTTTGTTCTTAAATGATGTTCCATTATCCAAAATTATCTTGGATGGAATCCCAAAATGACATATGATATGCTCGAGTATAAACTCTGCTATGCGAGCTCCAGTCATCATTGTTAAGGGTATTGCTTCCACCCATTTTGTAAAGTACTCAGTAGCCATAATAATAAAAGTATGTCGACCCGATGATGGAGGAGAGATCTTATCGATAAGATCTAATCCCCACTAAGCAAATGGCCAAGCCGCTTGGATGGGCTGTAAGGCCTACGATGGCAAGTGCATAAGATTAGCATGATGTTGACATTTGATGCATTTCTTGACATACACATTGTAATCCTTCTCCATAGTGGGCCAATAGTAACCCATTCGAAGGATGCGCTTGATGATGGCCATGCCACTGAAATGGCCACCGCACGTACCATCATGAGCTTGTGAAATCACCCAAGATGCCTCTTGGGGCTCTAGAAAATGAAGGAGAACTCCATCGTAGCCTCGTCGGTACAAAATATCTCCTAGAAAGACATATTTAGTCACTTTCTGCTTGAATGTGTATTTTGTGGCATGTGATAATCCCTCTAGGATCAAACCAAGTTTTAAGAAGTCTTGGATTTGTGACATCCAGCTCTGGTAAGCCTCAGCTTCGACTGCCAAGATGACTTGCTCCCCCTGCGTATCTACATGTGCAAATGTAGACTAGGAAACAACCTTGTGGTGAATGGTAGTACCACTCCCCATAGGACTCTGAGAGGTTAATGACCCCTAGGGTGCCTTCTTCAGAAAGTCTTCAGCTCTATAGAACCATTCAACTTTTGGTTCCATGCTAATCATGTTGATTGACTCTTTATTATCAAAGGCTTCATGCTCCATCATAGGATGCGAGAGCATTTTAACATGAATGGTAGTAAAATCGGTAGATGGATTCTGAGGGATTAAGGATCCCAAATATGCCATGGTGTCTACAAACCTATTTGATGAATGAGGGATTGCCTCGATGTCATACCATTCCAACTTAGCCAAATATGTAACAACAAGATCTTTATAAGCTTTTAACATGGGACATCGACATTGAAAGAGTCCCTTAACTTGGTTGACTATGAGCAAGGAGTCACCAAAGATGTTTAATATTTTAATGTTCATGGTGATGGCTATGTGGAGGCCCAAAAGTAGGGCTTCATATTCAACATTGTTGTTGGTGCAAGGAAAGTCTAATTTGAATGACAAGGGCATTGGAGCTCCTTGCGGCATGACAAACACTATTCCTGCACCACCCCTTGCTCGCACTTTAAACCATCGAAGAACAAGGTCATATCAACATTATTTTCTAGTTCTTCAGGTTTGAGAGCTTCGGATACGATGAAGACCACATCATCCAGAAGCTCAATGGTAAGAGGCCTACTATTTGATAGTGGTGCCTCAGCCAATTGATCAACTATGACTTATCCCTTAATGGAATTTTGGCTTATGAATTCTAGATCAAATTCTATCAGTAGCATGATCCACTTTGTAGTACATGTATTATGATATGTCTTGCTCATCATATACTACAAAGGATTTTGTTTTGATATTACATATGTCGTATGACTTAGCATATAGTGCCACAATTTCTTTGTAGTGAACACTACTGCTAAACACAACTTCTCCACATATGCATATCCTAGCTCATAACTCACCAAGGTTCGACTAATATAATATATGGCTTGCTCTTTGCCTTGCATGTTCTTTTGGGCTAACATGGTCCCTAATGCAAAGTCGATTGCCGATATATATAGCAAAAATGGCACATCTAGCCTTGGTGGAGCTAGCATTAGCGGCGTCACTAGGTATTGCTTGATTTTAGCAAAGGTTGCTCGATAGTCCTCATCCCAATTGAATGGGACCCCCTTGTGTAGCAGTCGATTCATGGGTCGACATTTATCCGATAATTGAGTGATAAATCACTTTATGGATGCTACTTTGCCCTGTAGGCTTCTTAATTCTTTGATGTTTGAGGGAGGATGCATCTCTAGAATAGCCTTGACCTTTGTTGGGTCAACTTCGATGCCTCATTTTGAAATGATGAATCCTAAGAGCTTTCCTGAAGTTACACCAAATACACACTTCTTAGGATTCAACTTGACATTATGCTCTATCAGGTGATCGAAGACCTTCCTTAAGACCTCAGCATGCTCAAAATGTAATAATGACTTAGCCAACAAGTCATCAATATAATCCTCTAGGATCTTATGCATATAGTCATGAAAGATATATGTCATAGCCCATTGATATGTGGCACCAATATTTTTAAGGCCAAATGGCATAACTTTATAGCAAAATGTCCCCCATGGCATTATAAACATGGTTTTATGTTGGTCTTCGAGCTTAATCCGAATTTGATTGTAACCAAAAAAATCATCCATCAAGGAGAGCATCTCATGACCTACGGTTGCATCTACAAGAGCATCAATATTCGGAAATGAAAATGAATCCTTTGGTGTTGCCTTATTCAGGTCTCTAAAATCCGTACAAATACGGATCCTTCCATCAGGTTTTCCTATAGGCACCATATTGGATACCCATTCTGGATAGTCGATGGAGATGACAAACTCTACGTCCAACAACTTTTGCAATTCATCTTTCACCATTAAGGCTACTATTGGATGCATCTTTCTAAGCTTCTGCTTGACTGGCTTCTTTGATAGATCTAGCGAAAGGTTATGGGTAACCAATTTTGGATCTAGACCTGGCATATCTTTGTAAGTCCAAGAAAAAATATTAGGTCTCTCTTTTAGTAGAGGGATGAGGGTGGCATGCTCATCGGGAGTGAGACTCTCTCCAAATTTAACCTTCCTTGGATTGGTGGGATCATTACTGATATCCACATCGAAGGTTTCCTCTACTGACATGTGTGATCCCTCCTCAAGCTGATGAGGCATAGGGATCAAATGGATGTCATCTACTAGGTTTATAGGTTCCGCATTGGAAGCATCCTCAACATGATAGACATCATAAGCATAGCCTAGTACAAAATGAAATGGTTGCAACATTTCTTCATTAGGGAAGAAATATTCAGGCTCAATAGGTGAGTCAACATGATCCCAATCGATAGCATCTACATTTAAATGCAATGGTTTGGATGGATCGGCTGGATTGTGGAGTGGAGTGGTCAAATCAATGGAGACCATATTGATGAAATGGATATTGTCTCCAGGACCACATGCAAGTACTCATCATTATCAATAACTACCATACCCGAGATCTGGCTCTAGGGGTATGGGGATCTCTATATCCGATCTATAAATAGACTATTAAGATTGGGATCACTTTGGCTCAATGAGCTCCATGTACATAGGTAGATCGAGAAACACCATATGATAGATCATATTAAGATTTAGTGGTCTTCCCCTAAGGTGAGGATTGAGATTGATCTCTCTACGCATATCCTCAACCATATAAGGTGCATTATGATAACGTAAGTAGGGAGGTCCTAAATAGGCTCTCTCTATCTCATATTCTTCATCACTATCATAATACAATCCCTCATTTACCCCCACTAGAATGGGATATTCTAGAAAATGTGGCCCCATATAGGCTATCTCCTGATCACTATCATCGTTATCCAATAAAATTAGGTATAAGCATCATAAATACGATACTACCTCATAAATCGACTCAACCTCATTCCCCAACTGATTATCGGTGAGGACTCACTATCCACCAAGATATCCTCATGATATATCTCGGGTGGTGCTATGGTGATGTAAGACACCATCCGGTTATCCCTCTAGAACGTAGAAGGATCAGGGTGATATGGGTTGAAATCCCTCACTCCCCAAACTAAGGTACAAGTGATCTAAAGATGTTGCAAGCAAATCATCCTATCCTCATATTTGCAACCCTAGCTCGAACCTATCAGTTGCCAACTGATAATGTGGCTCAAGCGGAGTCCTACATCCTTGCTCAAAAATACCAAGGCCATACCCATGCCAATGATATAATTCAAAAATATGCATGGAATATTCAGGGTTGGATAGGTAATGAACATTCACTATGAATGGTTCATCATCATCTTCATCCATGGGCGTTCGAGTAGGAAGTTGATCCAACCTAGCGTAGATGAAGTTCATTTGATTGGGTGGCTCTCCCAATGGCACTACTGATCCAACCAAAATGATGAGCATGGGGTCGACCCATCTCTTGTGCAGTCTCTAGGATTGGTCCAAAGGTGACATTCTACATAATATATTCACCTAACCCTATGTTGGCCAGATGAACAGTCACCCATGATGTGGATGACCCTACTGATGATGTAGGTGAGGTAGGCTGAGGTACCTCCTCGGCTTTGTCCTAGGCTTCTTCCACTTCCATGGGAGTGGGAGCCTCATTGGTGACTAGTTCGGGCACATGCTTCTTTTCCTTTTCACCCATTTTCACCTTTAGCTTCCTTTCATCCCGAAGCATTGTTGATGCAGTCGGTTTCAAAGAAGTTGTTGTAGTGTGCTCGGATCTGTGCGATACAGATGTCGATGGTTGAGCACACACTTTTTTTTACCTCCTAGATTCTTAACCGATGATGTTGGCCGAACGTCTAGGTGCATTGATGGGAGTATGAAACCCCTAGAAAAATCAGCTAGGTTCACAAATTTGAAGGGCTCTTCATCTGATGACACCACGTGAACTCGTCCCTCATGAATGTATTTTACACATTGATGTAGTATAGAGGGAATGCAATGCATTTCTTGAATCCAAGGCCTCCCAAGAAGGATGTTATATTGCATGGTACCTTTGATCATGTGACACATCATGAGGATGGTCTTTAGGCCCACCTAAATAGGTAGGATGATTGTGCCAACCGTCGAGCATAGTGCATCATTAAACGCTCTCAATGTGAATGTGGTGGGCACAATATGTGACTTGGGTAACTTTAAATGACTTAATACCTTGGTCATTATAATATTGATCGATGAACCAGTGTCGATCAAGACCCTCTTGAATGGCATGTGATTAACACATGTGATGATATGTAATGATGGGTCAACCATATCTATAGGAACCATCCTGATTTCATGATCATAGAATTGGATCATAGGTTCCTAGCACTATTGTACGTGTCCCACAAAATTGGTGAATGCTTGAGCATCCTAGGACTACACCTCGATGGACCTCAGAATATCCATGAGAGTCTCCCTATGCTTAGGGGACTATTGTATCAGCTCATAAATAGACAACTTCATAGGAGTTATCTATAGGTTTTGAACCAACCTGCTTCGTATGGTCACCACCGGTCTAGTTGGTGGGCCTAGAATATTCTGAACTGGTCATTGATTCGACGTAGCTTGTATCCTGATGGGAGCATGAGGTTGATTTGGTTGCTCATACCTCCCATGTCTAGTAACAACATTAACCATACCTACGAACCCCTAGGTAGGTGGTTCGATGTGCACTTGGTTGACATGGCCAACGTTGTTGCATGATACCTCATGGTTTGGCAATGGATTTTTATAAATCCCCATGTTTTGGTTATCGAGCACCTACGGATTATTCAACACTATAAGCTCACCTTTATCGATCATATTCTGCACTATATGTTTGAAGGACCAACACACTTCGATGTCATGGCCCTTCATGCGATGGAAGATGCAAAATAGATCATCCTGATACCCCTTTGACTTGGGTTGGTTAGGATCGACCAGCTTAATCTTGGGCAACCTGATTGCCTTAGCCTCACACAATTGATGGAATATCGATGTCAATGATTCCATCAAAGGCATGAATTGGTGAGGTGGGCATTGTTCCTTATTTTTTCCCTTGTAATTATTCTTGCACTGCTCATATTGCACAGGAGGAGGTTGGGCCTGATAATTCTACTTTTGTTACCCCTTATCCTCTCTTTGGAGGTTTAACATCACCTGATTGACATGGGCCTACTTGCCCTGATGTTTCATGGAGCTCTTCTTGTGCCCCTCCTTCCTATTTTTGAGCTTCAAGTTGCCCTCTTGCAACTTGATATCCTCAATTACTTTGGCTTGCACCAAAGCTTCCTCGAATGTCTAGTACTATTGTAGTTGCAACAATAATGAGATGTGCTTGGCACAACTCTTCATGAACATCCGAGTCAATTCTATAGCAGGAATGGGGAATGGCAACTTTACCATTAATCTCCTCCACCTCTTTTCATATTCTAGGATTGGCTCATCATCACGCTGAGCTAGCACAACTAGATCGAAAAGGTTAGCTTGCTTCTTGATGCCAAAAGAAAAGTGTTCAAGAAAGGCATCAGCCAGTTGCTCAAAACTGGTGATACTATGCTTCTTCAGCTGATTAAACCACTCCTAGGCTAGGCCTAAGAGGGTTGTGATGAATGTACGCAAAAGCAAGGCATCATTGCTTGCAATCTGGAAGCATATGTCCAAAAATCTTGTGACATGCTCTTGCGCATCTTCATCACCTTTGAATTTATCTAGCCTGGGCATGTCAAAATGCTCAAGATATGCTGGAGTAGGCACCGAGGGGTCCAAAGGCTCATTATGAATCTTGCTCAATGTCAGCTTTTGAAAAGTCATGCCTTGCCTCTCGATTGCTTTCACTTTCTCTGCTAAGGCCTTATAGGCCTACGAGGATAGAAATTCCTCCTCCCTAAGCTGACGTGGGGGTGGTCTTGGAGGTACATTCTTCCTCTATCAAGGTGGAGGACATTGATCTTCCTCCTCCTCAACTTGGGAGCTTTTAAGATATCCATGATCGGCTCCATATCCCTCTTCTTCCTCATATTATCTTTACCTCTGATATTCGAATGGTGGTGGTCATTCTCTTTGTTGGGCACTGACATGAGTGTGAGCATCTCTACGCTCCTGATGCACGTCGACTTGTGAAAAAGCCCTCCTATGAATGCGCTCTCCATGCTCAGCATGAGTGAATAAACCAGCCCTAGCTAGCCTATCCTCTTGTTCTACATGCTCCTTTTGGGCAAGGATGCATTCCTCATGCATACACTACTCATATAATCTTTGTCTAATGAGCCTTTGCGACTGAATATTCTCATCTTCAATGCATTACCTCTCTGCACGAGCATCCTCCAATTGATCTTGGAGGAGTTGTCATCTCTGCTCGGATACCAGTCTATGTGATCTATCAATGTGATCAGTCGTAAGAGGCCTCTAGTATGTGTGCTCCATGCGAGTGACCTTATGGGTTTTGTACCCATATGACAGATTCGCTACGCTTTTGCCTTTGTCCATGAAGATGACATTGGCATCATGTTGAGTCCTATGTTGTGTGCCACCATGCATGGATGGTGGATGCGAACCATGAGGGTGCTTGGAAGCCTCCCCATGTTCTCTAGTAGTCCTAATAATGCTCCCGCTATGCTCACTTAGAGCACGAGTGGGTAGAGCTGAAGGCTTGTAGCCTAACTGCTCGAGGATGCTACCTAAACCATCCAACTATCTGGATCACCATGGCTCATGCGGTGGTGTACCATTGGCTCCCACCTTGGATATGTCGATAGTGATCTTGTGAGGTTCACTACGCATGGGAGTGTGAATAGACCTATGCTCAAAAGTGGGCCTATCTGCATACCCCTGAATGGGTGGATCTCGATCTCTTCTATACTCTAAATTTGGAGGTATGGAACCTCCTATAGACCTAGTACGTAGGGGTACCAACTTGGCTCCCTGTATGACATACTCATCGATCGATCCCATGGATGCACGTGCACTATGATCTCGATAATGGCCTCTGAGTGGAGCACCCTCATGCTGAGAGGCTCCATGCTCTATCCTATGTCTAGAAGAGTGTACAGAAGCTCCTCTATCAGGGGTACGCTCAATGGTGTCCCCTCGTGTCGAATTGTCTCCTCTGATGCTCATCGAATGACATTTGAGAAGCGCATGTGGGTGAGGGTTCGACACATTTTGTTGTGAATTTGGTGGGGCTTGGTCATTCGCATCAGGATTAAGCCTTTGTCGACCTCCTCGTGTCTCCACCATGGTGTACCTAGTGTCTAGATTTATCTTTTATTATGCAAACAAGGTATACAATGGTGATTATCTTGAATTTAAATTTTAAAATGTGAGCCCTAAACTATTTGATGTTGTTTCATGATTTGTTGTATCAATATTAGAAACTCTTATCATGTTTGAAAGCTTGTTGGATGATAATCTCAGTTTAATTGGCTTTCACCTGTATACTCATAGCTCGACAACTTGGCTATGAACTCCAAGTCATGTAATCCAACCTATAATGTGTGGTAATGAAGCCCACACATGGTCAGGGAGCACAGGTCCTCCCAGATCCTCACCCATTTTCACCCAGTTAGCGTCATACCCTCCGAAGAGGAGTATATGCAAATTTTCTAGGCTACGAAAGGTTCTTGGATCCGGTATTGGTCTAGAACATAAGGTACATGGGATTTGGGCCAATGGATGGAAATCACCTCCACCATCATTGAAACCCTACTAGTGGTTGGATGTCACTTCCAACTCACTAGCATTTAATTGAAACATGGTGTGTGTGGTTCATTTTAATTATTGCATGAAAATAAAATGCATCATACAACATTCATGCTCATTTCCTACGTGATATGCAGTGAAAGAACTTTTCAAATTCATAAAATGCAAGCTACATACTACATGCTCTTTTCGACAATGCACTTTACGATGTAAATGGCCACTAATTGGGCCTTAGACATGCAAACCAACACACAATTTAATCTAGCAACTGGATTCTAGGGTGGACTGCACTCAGAGGTCCATTGTTCCTAGCAACACCTAGCTAAAATGTAAAAAGAATTGAAACCCTAGGACCTAATCCATTTTCCTTTTCTTTTTGTGTCCTAATTAAATTTCCTTTTCAGCAAACTAGAAAAACACAGGCAGTAAAAATAGAAACAAGGGTTAAAAATGGGACCTACCTCTGATCCTCATCTGATATAGCTTTGAATCCCTATTGTCTATTGTGTCTACTGTAAACCATAGCTCTGTCATGCAGTTGCTACTATAGACCGCATCTTGAAGCCACGGGCCAACAATGAGACCGCAACTATCAACCGTGGTTTGCACCTGATATCCAAAAACACAAAAGGTCAAAAATCAGAGGCTAAAAATGTGGAGTTCCATCGTGATCGCCTTCTATGACCACCAAAATGGCCTCACACCTATGCTTCCTACTACGTAAAATGAAATAAGAGAAACAAAATAGATGCATGCAAAATTGACAACAAATGGGAAGAAGAAAAACACTTTTATTCCATTATAAAGAAGCCAATCCCAGTTACAATTACATCCCTCTTAGGGATACCATTTTGATACTCTTATTACAGTAGGAAAAAGCAATGTTCCCTCTTAAGGGTAAATGTGAGTTTTAGGCCCTTCGGGGTGACATGAACTGCTCTAGGGTGGAGTTGACCCTCTTCTCCACATTGAGGAAGGAATTGGATGGTTGAATCTCCTTTGAATCTGCTTTCCTATGGTCAAGAAACAACATAAAAGCATTAAAAGCATAGGCAGCCTCTCATGATGAGGCCCTTTAAGGAATATGAACATAAAGATGCCATAACACTAATAAAATCAAGAAAATGAATAAAGCATGTTAAGCCTATGCAATACTTGAAAATATTAATTGAAACATATAACTAGAAAGTACAACTATCTATCTAATGGATTGATTGCATGAAATGAAGCATGATAACATGAAAATGAGCTAATTATATCCTATTTGCCATAATGAAGTAAACTTAATGAAAACCCTAATTCTATCAGTCAGAGTCTCTAAAATGCTAAATAAACCACTAAGATGCTTAATCTAACCTAATGAAATATAATGCAAAAAGAATAGTAAGGAGATCTTTCACCGATTGCAAACCATGGCTCAAATGAGCGGTCTGCACTGTACACCATGGCTGTCAGCCATGATGAGCAACAAAGTAGTTTTGCCCTCCAAATCCAAGGTTGTGGGCTTGATCCTCCTTGTCAAATTGATGATCAAGGGTCGCCTTGATGTCCTCTGACTGGTTTGGTGGTTGAATTGCATAGTTGGGCCTCCGTTTGCCCGAATTTGCGTTTCTTGGCATTCTAGCTCCTTAGGGCATCCATGGCACAAATTGACATGATGCTTGATGAATTGGCAAGTGAATGGCAACAAAACTCTCTCAGTACACTCAGGTGAGTCTACAATCCGATAGGGCTTCGCTGCTTTAATCTCCAATGCACACTTGATAGTTTGCCCTAATTTTGAGGGGTACTTATAGGATTACCCAAGGGCTAGGGGTGGCTTCATGGAGAAGCCAAGATCAAGAAGAGGTGGTTGGGACAGTTGGATTGGAAGCCTCTGGAATATTCCATCCTTCAACTACCCTCTTCTAGAACAAATGGTCGTTCAAACCGATTTGGCTCGGATGAAGGCCAACTGAACTTTAGTTCTAAACCATGGGTGACAGCTGCGGCCTAGACTATGAACCATGGGTGTCAATAGTGGTTCAGACTGTAGACCATAGGTCTCAATAGTGGTTTGAGCTGATTAGGCCAAGGAGCCCAAATTGAGTGGTTAAAACCACTGCTCTATCTTGGAATCTATCCAAGATCTTCCATATGGTCTTGTAGCATGTCCCATATGAGTAGTCACCATCGACATGATGCATTTTAGGTGTCTACACCAACCTAGAGCATGCTAGGGTTTCAATGACACTAATCATGTGGCTGAGATAAAAGCATATCGGAGGGTGGATATTAAATCTAGGGTGTGGCACGGATTGATGTAGATGGATGGATAGATTTAAGTGAAATCGGATGGTTGGGATTAATTCACTATATATATATTTATTATATATATATAAAATATAATATATAAATTATTAATATTTAAATATATATAAATAAATAAATATATATATATGAATAATGGGTGGAAATGGTGGAAAAGCCAAGATGGACGACAAGTGGCTAGGTTTTGGTGTCTACAGATACCCCTTTTTGTACTGCGTTGCGTGAAACACAATGCAATGCAAAAACACAAGACACCTATGTTTGGATAAGATGTAGAAGAAACTTTCTCTTGAGATGTGAAACATGAGCTTGAAGATAAAAGAATGAAAGAATTTGAATTTTATGTAGCTTACCCCCTCAATTGGTGAATGAGTTTGCGGATGAATCTCATGAGCCAATTGAAAAATTTGTGCAAATGAAGTATGAATGATGTGAAATGTGATACCATTTTTGCCCCAACGGTGGGAAGGGGAGTGGTGAAAAATGTGAAATGATGCATCTTTTTTTGCCCCAACAAATGAAGGATTTTGTGAAACATGTGATGAAAAATGTGTCTATTTTTACCCCAAAAAATGAAGGGAATGTTTGCCAAGTATAGATGCCATGATCATGTAAGATGTATCCCGTTGTGGGAAAGTCAAAATCAAATGTGGTTGCCCCCAAATTTGGGGTGATTCGATGTTGTTGAAGAATGTGCCTTTCGGCATCATTGAAATGCAAGTATGCAAATGCAAAAAGAAAAGAAAAATAGTCTATCCTCGGGGCCACTCATGATTGTAACAATTCCTACATGGAATCCCTAAATGGTTGCTCAATCACTTTACCCGACCTGCATCCTCGAAGACTGGTGTAATTGTAAAGGAGATGATGAAAAGTTATGATTTTGTCCGTGTTTCAAGCCCCACGAACAAGGCCATCAATGATAACTTTTGAGCAAATTGGTCTTGGCATAGTCTCACCCTAAAGATGAAGTACCAAAAGTGATTTTGTTTTCGAACAAGGAGATAGTGAATTATGAAAATGGCCAAGTTTCCTTATGGTGATTTATTCATCTTACCGAATTGCATGGATGCAAATCACTGCAATCGCCAAGGAGATAGAATAAACCACTAGATACGAGGTTCACTTGAAATTGTAGGTGAACTTGGCAAATATTGAATGTAAATGCAATTATTGATGGATTTGATGGTGACATGAAGATGTGATGATGAGAAATGTATTGATGGATGCAATGTGGAGTGATTTTGTGGAGGTAAGCTACATTTTTGAATATATGGATTCAAGTGATTGAGTCTATTTTTGCCCCAACATATGAAAGGGGTTTTTGACATGTGTATGATGCAATAACTATGAAAAATGCAATGATTGTGTATGTTCTTTTCCTAAAAGATGAAGGGGCTTTTGACAATGTAAGTGTCCTTATGGTGATCTATCCATCCTACCGGATTGCATGGATAACCAGTCATTGCAACCACTAGGTTAATAGGATAAACCACTAAATACAAGGTTCACTTGTACTTGTGTCTATTCTTTACCCTAACAGATGAAGGGTTTTTGGAATGGGAAAAATATGATGAAATTATTGTGTCTATTATTTACCCTAACATATGAAGGGGTTTTTGAAAATGGAAGTGTCCTTATGGTGATCTATCCATCCTACTAGATTGCATGGATTACTAGTCGCTACAACCACAGGTGACTAGGATAAACCGCTAAATACGAGGTTCATTTTTAATTGTGTCTGTTATTTGCCCCAACAGATGAAGGATTTTTTATAGGGGAAAATGTGATGAAATAATTGTGTTTGTTCTTTGCCCTAACATATGAAGGAATTTTTGAAATGGGGAAAATGCGATGAGATGATTGTGTCTGTTATTTTCCCTAATAGATGAAGTGATTTTTGATGTGTAAAATACAATGAATGTATCTATTATTTGCCCTAACAAATGAAGGGTTTTTGAAATATGGAAAAATATGATGATTGAGTTTATTTTTGCCCTAACAGATGAAGGGGTTTAAAAAATGGGAAAAATGTGATGAATGTGTGCTATTTTCCCTAACAGATGAAAGGGTTTTTGATAGGGAATGAATGCAAGGTAAAGGGTGCAATCTTTGAAAAAAGAATATAATATTTTAAACCTAGCAATGGATGTGGATGATGTGAATGCAAGGCAAAGGGTACAAACTTTGACAAAAGGATATAACATTTTGAACCTAACAATTGACTTGTTGATGATGTGATGTGTATGCATGATTGAATTATTTGTTGAATTGGTAGGGAAGGTGTGATACCTTGAGCACCCCCAAGTTGTATGCTTGTTTGCTTGATTAGGGGGAAGGTGTGATACCTTGAACACCCCAAGTTGTGTGCTTGTTTGCTTGATTGGGGGGAAGGTGTGATACCTTGAACACCCCCAAGTTGTGATGTTGTTTAAACTTTCTAGCGATCTTTTCATATGTGAATTATATATATACATGGATTTTACTTTTGTGTTATGATTTTATGTGAATTATTTTGTATGGATGCATGTGTATATGGATGATTAATGCAAGTGGTAATGTGTTATGGATGATTAATGCAAGTTATGGAATGCAAATGTTCTAATGATCATTCATAGTTTAGAATTTTCTTGGTCATGTTTTAGCATTGTTGTTTAATCAGGGGCACCAAACTTGGTGGTATGTGGGGTGAAAGACTCATGAAATGACATGGATGTTGACATGGAAGAAGATATGGATGTTGATATGGAAAATTGATTGTTTTGCAGAGACTCAAACATACTAGTGGTATCAAACAAACTCACTAAAATTGCCTAATTCCTCTAGGACCAAATGTGTGTGTAGTGAATTCATTTACCGAATCAAGAGCATGGTAATGACTCGAGGTAATCAAGAACCAATGTGTGTGCAAGTGAGTTCATTAACTCATCTTGAGTAAATTGGGTATGACCTATTATGGATGAGACCAAGAAGCTAGCTTGTCCTTATGTGTGGTCAGAGGTCTCTTTAAAAGAGATGTGTCACCATGCATGAGCATACTCCATTGCCAGTCAAGCGTCTATAGCTCCGGTGGAGGCTAACTCCATAGTCCAAGGATTTTGATCTCTTAAGTTTTGGGGATGACTACCTAACCATCTGACTGGAAATGTAGTACGATCCTTACAACCCAATGATCAATGGTGTGTGATGTAAAATATTTAGAGCTTTGGGGAATCGATTCTCAACCTAAGTGTGATGAGAATTGTACCCTATCCTTACTACTCTATATTTTGAATTTGGAAGCAATTGTGATAGTGGTGAAAACCACTATTTTTGTGGACTATGTTGCATGATGGGACTAGCAAGGATGACCCTTTTCACTTCGAGGTTCAAACCAAGTATGGTGTTATCCCTCTTTGACACAAGATGTTTTTAAGATGTGAAATTGTGTTTGGTTCAAGAATGTTTTGGAGTCAATTCCCAAAACTCAAGATTTTCTTAGTGAAGATGTGTAATGGTCCTAAAAGGAACTCGACATGTATTTTGGAGGTTTTCTTAAAACACTAGGAGTGGTTGAGTGACCGAAAACACCTAGGAATTATGGATGTGTGGTTAGGCAAATGACAATTTGACTTGGTGGAATTGTGTGGATGATGTTGTGAAGGTGCCCCTGATTAAGGCAACATGACTTTATTGGACCAATTCAATATCTTGAACTGAATAAATGATCCCTAATATGAAATGTGAAATGTGGATGGAATGTATGAAATGCAAAATGAAATGGAGTGTATGAATGCAATTATTGTTAAATGAAATGTGTGCAAATGAAATGCAATATTTTTGTGTATAAGCCATGTATATATACATATATGTAAATCAGAGTAAGCATGGAATGCTTTCAAGTGTATGATGTTCAATGGCTCAGGTTCTTTCTACTCCCCCTAGCCTGGTAAGCTTATGACCAAAGGGATTAAGTACCTTTGGAGCTTTTTAAAATTGAAATGTGACCAAAGGGATTAAGTACCTTTGGAGATTTTTTGAAAATTGAGATGTGACCAAAGGGATTAAGTACCTTTGGAGCTTTTTTGAAATTGAAATGTGACCAAAGGGATTAAGTACCTTTGGAGATTTTTGAAAATTGAAATGTGACCAAAGGGATTAAGTACCTTTGGAGCTTTTTGAAAATTGAAATGTGACCAAAGGGATTAAGTACCTTTGGAGCTTTTTGAAATTGAGATGTGACCAAAGGGATTAAGTACCTTTGGATCTTTTTTTATTTGTGAGGAAGGTGTGATACCTTAAGCATCCTCAATTTTCTTGATGATTGATGGTGTGAGTGATTGGGAGGATGCAATATCCTAAGAATCCTCAGTATGCTTGATGATTGAGTTGGTACCAATGTCTTGATCAGATGGGTTGGATTGACCATTTATGGAAAATACTTTTAGATCAATAAGATCTTGGACAACATCTTTAAATACACAATAATTGTTGATGTCATGGCCCACTTGTTGATGGTAGGGACAATACAAGTGCTTCTTATAATTCTTTCCATGTGGCTTGTTAAGATCACTTGATTTGATTTTTGGAAGTACAATCTCTTGTGCTTCATAAAGCCTTCAAAAAATGGTTGAATAAGATTTTGAAAGCACTGTGTAATCTCGATGGGGCTTTGTGGGATGCTTGGTGCGTTTGTCCAATTGTGTTGGATTTTGAAATTGTGGTACAGGTATCGTAACCTGAGATGTGGATTGTGGAACTGGATGTTGCAATTGTTGTGGTTGTTGACATGAATGATGATGACATTGATGATGACTCAACTGTAACTCAATGTTAGTGAGTCGAGTTAAAATTTGTTGTAAAATTTTAGTGTGTTGACAATGTGATTGTAAGCCTTGGTTTGCTTGTTGAGTGAATTGAGATGTGGTGAATGGATTGATGAATGGATGAGATTGAGTGTGTTGTTGGAGGTGTGATGAATTGGGGGGCATGGAGTGAATTTGATGATGATGAGGTTGGTGAAGAAATGATTGTGAATGAAGAAAAGGAGATGATGTATGAGGACTATGGATGGGTTGACTCATGGGAATGGAATGGGTTGGATGGAGGTATGGGAATGGAAACCACAGAATATTGTGGTACCCAAGATGGACTTTGTGTGATGAAGGTGGGTTGAGTGGAAATTGGATGAGGCTTAGGGTTCACTTGAACTTGTTGTTGAGTTGTCTACCACTTCTTAAGAAATTTGTTCAAATGTTCCCATGCTTCATTAATTTCCACATCATCATTGGAAGGCATGGATGAATATGGAATGGCTAATGTGGATGGGGGATAAGTGGCAATGGGAATTGCAACTTGATTGGAGGAAATGGGTACTTGTGAAGCAACATTGACTTGTGCTTCATACTAGGGGTTGGTATAGGTAGATGTGTATGAAGTGCTAGGAGCACATGATGATTGGGGAATGGAGAAATGGTGGGAAGGTGCAACTGATGCCTCCAAGAGAGGGTTGGTGTACACCTGGGTGAAGTTGGATGGTGGCTGGGAATGAACAAGTTCCTATTGTAAAGTAGGATCTTGTCTAGGTGAGTTGGGGACTGACTCTAAGACATAGTTAGAAGACTTCATAAGAGCTTCTACTCATGCCATATCTATGTGGGTAATGTGGTGATCAATGGTTGGTGAGGTTGACTCTACTTGGGGAACAACCATATGAAAGGTTGTGGGTGACAAGGAATGTGAGGGACCTACAGACAAATCTGCCTATGTCACATTTAGGGAATCTACCACAGAAGTGGTGGGGAAGGTGGATGAAGGTTCCATTGAATTGTCTTGATTTAATGCTTTCTTTTGTTTTCTTGTTAATACCATAAAGAAAATAAACCAAAATACAGATTATGCAGTAAAATGAAACACAAAACTAAAATTTCACAAGAAAAATAAACAATCAATGCTAAGTTTTATTCAACAAGTGTGTCTTACCTCATTCATTGATTATCTCATTTTAATGTGAATTCATTTTCTTAGATTTTGATCTTGTGTGTTTCAAATGTGCTAATCTGAATTAACCAAATAAAGGTAAAAACTATGGCTAAGATGGGGCAACGAGATTCTTGTTGGTGATGAAATCCAACAAGTTTGCTCGGGGGTAATCTAAGGTTTCTAAGGGTAGAGATTGGTGGATGGAGATGAAAGCCACCATCACCAAATCTCAAGCAATGGATGGTGATGAAATCCAACCACTACTGTTAAATGTGAAGCGTGAAGTGTGTGATTATTTTTAAAGTTTTTGATTTGCTATTGTGTACATACAATGTTAGAAAGATAACTACTTTCGATAGTCTAAATCAGAAGCCACTACCCAGAATACCAATTTTTCCAAAGGATGTAGAGTACACCACTTAAGACCCGCTCTAGAAAGTTGGGGGTTCATCTACTCCTCCGTATGGAATCACCTAAGTACGGGGATAATTTTGGTATCTGAATAATGTTCCTACTTAGACCTACAAAAATAGGAATCCCTAACCCTATAATGCAAACTAATTATGCAATTTTTCAATTCACATGAAATCAAAATGCAATATTTTTCAATTTGTGAATACAATAGAAAATCAAAAACTTCAAATAGAAAGTGTGGATGGATGCAAATGACTAATATAAAACCTAATATGCAAGCTAGTATGAATATTTTTCCTAGATTAATTAATGATGTTCTTTTTAGCTTAAAAATCTAAAAAAACGTAAGATTGCCAGAATACGTAAACATAAAAGTTAGGGTTTTAGTAGTAGACTTACAAAACAGCCTACGTTTCTACTCCAACTCTCTGTAAAATACCCCTGGGCATTTCTAAAATGCACCTGGGTATTTTTGGATGGCCCTCAAGAACCGTCGGGCATTCACTCACCTTCTACAACCTTCTGCAAGTCTTCAAAAATCCTAACTGCGAAAAATATTCGATCCACGCCTCTAAAAATTCTACAAAATAAGACATAAAACAACAAAATTAGAAAAGCAAATCATAAAAATAAACCCTTAGGGGGTCCCACCATGATCGCCATTTGAAGAGACAAAAATGCAACACCAAATAACAAGATATAAATTGAACTCAAAGAAAGCATAATTGCACAATGAATGATTTTATATTAATGGGGGGAGCCTCAAAACTCCATTGTTACAATAAGGATATTTGAATCCTTTGATACAAATTTTACAATGGTTAGGGTTCTCCGAAACCCTAGAAAACAACGTTGGTGGTGTCTTCAAACGCGTTCTTTCCACACTAGCTTAACCAACTACATAATGCTAATGTCACACTTCTAGATCTATACACAATAAAACAACTAATGAGTTAGTAGCAACTGTGAGGGCTCCACAATGTGAGGCCCTCTATAATCAATACAAAACCCTAGCTATTTGTTGTAAATAACATGAACATAACTAAAAATGCATGTAATGAAATACTAAATAAAATATTTACCTTACTTGTCTACTGTTCTCTGATCTGATGAAGTCTGTTGTAGTGAATTGGCATGGTGATACCCTAGCATCATCTGAAGGCTAGTAGGACCTTAAAAATCTTATGTAAAATGCCCACGGGCACTTGACGACTGTAGGAAATGCCACTGGGCACTTAGGAATGGTGGGAGGGTACCTAGAGGTACTTGACAGTAGAGGGGAAGCACATAGGGACGCTCGACGATGACAGGAAGCACTCGAAGGTGTTCAATGACTAAGGGTAAAGTCTGTAGAAGTAGATATTGTGAGGTGAGATGAGAGACAACAACTACAAGGGTTATGGCGAGTGAATATGGAGGCAAGAGTACTCAGATACTCTAGGGAACTTGGGGTAAATGGATTAATGAATCAACTTTTAAAAGCTTTTAGGAATGAACACTTAGGGAAAATTTAGGGAATTCAAGGGTTGAGCCATCAAAATAGCTCCTATTAATAATCCAACCTAGGACATGCTAGGATTTCAATGACACTAATCGTGTGGTTGAGATAAAAGCATATCGGAGGGTGGATATTAAATCTAGGGTGTGGCAATAATTGATGTATATGGATGGATATATTTAAGTGAAATCGTATGGCTGAGATTAATTCACTTATATATATTAAATATATATAAAATATTATTATTTAAATATATATAAAATAAATATATATAAATATATATGAATAATAGGTGGAAATGGCGGGAAAGTCAGGATGGACGAAAAGTGGCTAGGTTTTGGTGTCTACAATTTCATTTGCACATCAAAATCTTAGATCAGTGAATTAGTCCTTTTGCATCCATATTCACATTTGCATTTCAATTTCTACATCAACATCTCACATTCTAGAAATTTTAGGTAATTTGTGGGTACAACTACGAATTCTTACAAGCCACAAATTCATGTATAAGCTATGAATTTGCACAATTATAGATCTGGGGGTAAATCTCTGCTCCCAAATTTACCATTCCATTTCCATATTACATCCTGATCATCTTATATCTCATTGTACTCTATATTCTACAGTGTCTCGCTATCTGATTTTAGTTTTTTATCTATTTGTTAATAGATCCGTAATTTCCATCCTCTTATGCAAGGTTTGTTAAAGAGACCTAAGGGATTTGACTGCTACATCACTAAGACCAAATCTACGGTGGCTTAAGTATATCCCCAAATGCTAACTACAATTTTTAGTGTTTTATGTTATCAATTATAGGTCTCTCATGACTTAATGATCAATATAATAAATTCATTTGTAGCTTGTCGATATTCAGACAGGTCACGAATATGCTCACAGGCCACAAAATCGCTCACAAACTATGAAATCACTCAGTTCAGTCATCTAGCCTAGGTAGGATTTCTGTCTTATTTTCTTCTTTAATTTTTTTACTTTTTGTTAGTTCAGATCTATTTCATTTACAGATTACTAAAAATATAAGAAAATACCAAAAATGAGAATCAAATTGCATTGCATTTAGTTTAGATCAATTATTTGATTGAGTGTTGTTTGCAAGGAAAACTAAATTGCATATAATTTAATCTTAGCTACATTCTATCCAAAACCTACGTGTTTGTTATCAAAGAACACATCAAACATTCTCCATTGTTTAGACTTAGAAATGGTCTTTACACATTTCTTGGTGAACCCCCAAATCAGTTAACCATCACCAAAGGAGGTACATCACTAGGTACCCCTCGCATTGAGGTGTAGGCTTCTTACTTCCCATCCCTCTTAAAGGAATGGATCCATTAGCTTGAGGGAAAGGGTGTGAAATTTTTAGCCTACAATACTAAAACAAAAATATGCCAACATCCCAATCACAACAAAGGCAAGTGACTCGAATGTAAGCATGAGCAGGGCTAACATCAAATAATTTGGAGCAAAAGAAATAAGGCATACAACAAAGCAGAATAGAGTTACAACAAAGCATTGCATACAAGAAAAAACAAGGAACCACGTGACTTGAGACTTCCTTTACACCTCCTTATGGCTTTGGTTCCAAAAACCACTATGCACATGCCATCCAACTTATCTCCTTTCCACCAAAGTTTTGATCTTTGCTCCCTAAAATCTAGCTCATTTCCAATGAATTCACTTCATTCAAATAAGCACCCATACCTTGTTCTTGTTATAATGTATAAGACACTCTAGAGAGCATCACTCTTAATGCTCTTCATTAAGGCACCACATCGGCCTTTTTGAATAAAATATCTCCAAGGTGCTTCAAAAAAGGAGATCTTTACAACCCACTACTCATTTAATTAATTAATTAAGTAATGGTAATTTATATTAATATCAAAGGTTAGAATTAGTTTATTAAACTTTATATTATTATTCTATAAACTAAGAGATAAATGAATATTCTTTCTTAAAACATCCTAATTTTGGTTTTAAGCAAAACTTAGCTCAACTAATAATACATGAAATTCATTCATACCAAGAACATAGATTTGCACCAACAATATTACTTCACAAAATTTATGCATACCAAGATAAAATTAGATTTGCACTAACAATATTACACACCATTTACTTATCCTTAAGTGGGAGGACTCCTTTAAGATTGTCTAGTTCTATCACCAACCCATTAAGGAGACTCGTTGCACAAGCAACTTCCTAGTCCAATGGTGTGAACATGCAAATAAGCAAAATGCAATGCATCTACATGAAAGTTAGTTTTTCTTGTTACTTTGAGTTGTTGATGAGAAAGTCATCATCATCATTTCACTAAAATATCTTTCTTTGTATGTGGCTCACCCTTACGATCCTATCAGTGAGAGAGCACCTGATCATGCATCCACAATTACGTTAGTGTTACCATATTCTAATTTCAAAAGAATGCATTGATCCCATCATATAGACATCACTAAAAAACTATGCCATTAAACATTCACATTAATACATAGTTCATTTCCATAAATGTTCTGCCAGGGAAGGATGTTACATTGATGTCCTAAAATCCATCCTTGTTTTATTCATTTTTATCCACAATGAAGGTGAAATCTGATTTATACAATCATCCAATGCCTAGACCATTGAATAATAGGTGGGATCTATACATAGGAGTAGTTACTAGGCTAGAAGGAAGAAGAATTGGCTCTGCCCTCAACTTGCTCTAATACTACTGATGGAACACATTAGAGCTTGAATTTTTCACCATGAAGTGGGGTGGGAGTATGTCTTCACCATCCCTTCAATAGATCATCTTGTTATGCCATTACCATGTGCTTTGATACCAAATGTTGAAAAACCATAATGTTTCAATGATATTTTCATTGGTAAATAATCTATAAATACAAGTTAAGTTGCCCAATATAGAGCAACAACATTAACAATGTAATTTCCTTAAATGGTGGAAATCACAACTACCTAACTAATCACACATAAATATTGTGTGAGTGGTTTTATCCACTCTTGTTTTTACCTTAATATGATTTATCACATTATATGATGTAGTAAATCCCAAAAATTAGTATACTTGCAATAAGATAAGGATGATGGAAATCGAACAAAGATAGCCAAATAAAGATGATTGATGTCTAAAAATTGCAGTTATGAAGATAATAACATGATAACAGACATAATAGATATGAAAAAAAGGGTAGAGTTAGTAAAAAATGACTATATATAAAAAATAAATAAGGATGATAAGTTGCAAGTGGAAGGACATAACTAATTAATCGAAGATAGGATTCTAACCTTGATATATGCCCCACATCGTAATGAGAGAGTGAGACCATGCTATTGCTTAAGTGATGGACACTAATAAAAGTTTAAAAAATACAAGTAGTTATCCCTTTGATGCAACAAAGCTTCAATGTTATAGGCTAGTGTGTGGAGGCTGACTCTAGTAGGGCTTCACTATCCATAAGAGCGAATGAGGGATGAAGTTGATATAGTGCCATTGTGAAAATTGATTTTAGTGGAACTTTGTTATTGAAAAGTATTGCATACGAGAGAGAATTTTTATAGAGTTTCACTACCAATAATGTGCTATTTTTTGGCTCACCCAAGTGTCAACTCTATAGAAAGATGAGACTCCCCAAGGAGGCTTCTAGAAAATATGTCAAGATTGACAATTGGTTAGGTGGCATTGTTTGTGTGGCTTGGTGAGTTCCAATTCCATGATGAAATCAAGATGAAAATGGATATAGTTAGGGTAATTTCATGGGAGGCTACGACTTTCCTACCACACTTTATTTTTAATTTTATTATAGACAATAGCACTGGCTTCATAAGTGGTAGCAACCCTAATGACAAATAATCTTTGTTGAGATAAATTTGTGGGAAATGATAAAATTTAAAAGGCTAGCAAAACCATTTCTAGAAAAGTAGAAGCATTGCTTGTGCAACCTGATTTTGTGCCAACACTTCTATTTTTAGAGCAACAAATGCTGCTAGCTTGGACTTTGAATATGATTGACTTAATTGGCTAGTCAATGAAGATATTGATAAGCTGTGGAGATTTGGCAGTGTTAGTTTTCTAGCAATATTAGTTCAAAGAAAACATTATCCAAATCATAAATAAATCATATAAATACCACTTCATAAAATAACAATGAATCACAATTGTGGAATAACAATGATATATCACAAATATATTAAATATCATAGAACTACAAGATTGATACAAAGAGAGATACATTGCTTGGAGCTTTGTCTCCAATATATAATTTTACATAACATTTTGGTACTCTAAATATTGCATCCTGGAGATGCATCCTTTCATATTCCTCATATAAAGATAAAACTCTCATCTTGCCACATATCAATGTGACTCTTCATTCTCTTTCTTGATACCTTGCACTTTCTCTCATATTGACACATACATTATATAAAATATAAATCAACTACCAAACTATTACAAAGGGGGCCAAATAATATAATACTTCCAATAGACAATGCACTTAAATTTGGGTGTTTACATTTTTCTTTTTTAATGCATTTATCAAATGATGAATGTGTAAAATACTAACATTCATGCCTCAATTTTGAGATAATCAAATTTGATATTACTTAAGATTTGAAATGCAAAATGAAATGCTTTTTATTTATTTATTAATTATGATGTTAAAGTTTTCCTTTTTAACAACATTAAATGCTATCATGCCATGATGTGCCCCCTTAAATTTAAAAGGAAAAATCAAGTTTTATCAAGAAAACTCGACTTGACCATGATTCACAATGGTACAATGATGGGGGAAAGACAACAAAAATCAACTATGATATGAGGGTATAAAATATCTATGGGATAAAAAAAATTATTTTTACTGTGGATAAGGATGATTGAGAACTCTAGACCCTTTATTTTATCACACACTTTGATGGCTCAATAGGGGAGGCCATCACATCATGCTGATAGATAAAGGCCACCGACGATAGGAGGATAGGCCCAAGTATGACACTTAAAAACTTTAAATTTTTAATATTTTGCCTCAAAAAACATGTGTAAAGATAAGGGTGATACTTATGTGCACTAGAGACACTATTGCATTGGTGTTAGCACCAATTGGTGATGCATTCACATGTTATTTTTTTCCATTTAATGGTGATTTCATTGTCTAACAATATTTTTGTCACCCGGTGGTGCTTTTGCCAGTTTTGTGTTTTTGTTAATTTATGTAGATCTTGGGGAGACTAATGGGAAATAGGTTTGGTTGGTTGCAAGAGAGACTACAACCCTAGATTATTGGGAGAGAAGGCCCATGCATTGGACACCATTATTGACCTCCTAGGTGTTGTAGACCACACACTTTTGGAGGTAATATGGTTGTACCATGTATCTTTGATGTCGAAGGTAGAATTTGGTAGGGCACTACTAACAACCCTAATAGAGCAACAATATTCAAAGATGAATACTTTTCATTTGTCCAGTGTAGAGTTGAAAATACTAGAGTATGTGTGGTAGATTTTTAAGGTGCTAATCAAAGAAGCACTAGTTAATATGAGTCAATATTAGAGGTAAAGAATGGAGTGGCTCATTGGACATGCAGGTTTTCTAGTTGTGAGGTCCAACATTGACATAAATGCCACCTACACTTGATGTTGTCTAGATAAGTAGACAACACTATTATGCATACTAATATTTGGGATCTTGATTGATGACACCAGTCAAAGGGTGATGCACTAGGGTTGGGGCAAGATAGTCATTGACATGCTAGAGCATCAAATGGGGTTCACTTAGGGACCTATCATTTTAGCTAGCTTATACCACTCACTAAACCAAGTGATATATAGTGGAGGTAAGAGGCTATCGAGTTGCATGCTACTATAGGTTTAAGTATGGAAGCACATAGTTGTGCTATAGGCATCAAGATTTCCATGATAGGTGGGGACCTAGAGGCACTAACAACCTACTATTGGGCCCACCATCTATAGGTGAGGTAGGGGAGGCCTCATAGAGGCATTTTAGGGAGATTTTGACGATTGATTAATGAATTGAGTTAGGAATAGTTTATATGGTGTTCATATAGAAAACATATGAGGTAGGTGAAGGTTGCTTACCAGTTGGTCTAGATTAGGAGAGTTAGGTGGTTGGCTAGACCTTGGAAAAAGTGAAAGTTATCCATTATAACAAGGTGATCTAATAGTTTGTATTGTAGTAATGGACTTTGGTAGGACCTATTTGGTACTAATGATCTATATAGGAGCATGGGTTTAGTCCTCAATCGAACCTTGATACTTATCCAAAGCATGACATAACTGACTTAATGATCCTAAATTTGGGAAGTGATGACCTTAAGAGTCAATGGCGACTACTTGGGTTAGTATTAGACCATCTATCCCCTTAAAATGACTATAACTTGTCTAAGGATAGACAAGCATATTAGACCAAGGAGGTAACCATGAGGAGTGTAGTGGGTGGTTCTGCCACTCTTGAGATAGTGTTATGAGTACCATCATAGGAGGTAGAGGGCAACAAATATAGTGGTAGTAAGAGGAGCAACAATCATGTTGATGATCATGATGGGGGAGGTAGGCCTTAGCAAGTAACCCCAATTTGGCATGGAGGTAGAAAGGAATGTATTAGCCCAACAAGTGGCTACCTTAAGACCGCATTGGAAATAACATTGTCATAGAAGGATGTAAAACAAGTGGAGGATGGTAGAGTAGGATAGGCTTATCCACTAGACCTCCATGATACAATAGACTATATTGAGTCTAACTGCAGAGAGGAATGCAACTATGACAAAGGTTATAGTATTAAGTGAAGCTATCAATAGTCAGTTGGTTCAAAATCTTATGGATTATATGGTTCTCATGAAATAATATTTTTCAATGGAGTTAGTGTAGATGCAGGAAAAGTTGATAATAGATGTTAAGTGGTCCACCTAGTACCATATTACCTACCATACAACAATATTAACAAATCGTTGCCTACCTTTATCGATCTTGTCATGAATGAGAACAAGATATAAATATTCATGATATGTGATTCAACAGTCACAACGGTCTATGATAATGCCACAATTGCCTAGGGGAGGATGTTAGATTCCTATCCTAACATTGTTATGTAGTTTTTGTATTTGATGCATGTGGACCACTATGATGCAACCGATAATAATAAAAATATAATTATTTATTTTATTAGGAGTTATTAACTCAGGTCCCTTACTTGCATGTGGATTGACCCTTGAGCTTTAGCATTAGGGTAGATAAAGAGTCTTTATTAAGATAATATGGAAAAGAGAATGTATTAAGTCTACTTTTAAAAATTGTAACAAAGCTTTGCTTCCAAGGGGGTTGCCTCCTTGAAGAAGCATATAATCTTATTTTTATGATAAATAAAGTTGTTTCTATTCTATTTAAATATTTTTTGAGCACTTATATTATCTCTTTTCTCACATTTTTGTATATTTTTACAATTACTATTGCAAATGTGCTTATTTTTAATTGAAGATTTCTAAAAAGTGGTATCATAGCACTTTCCACGATTGTGTTTTTTTGAAAAAGCAACAATTACTATCCTATTGTCTCATCTCTATTAGGTATATTTTTCTTTCATCCTACACATATTTGTTATATAACCTATAAGAAAATAACATATATATTTTAATGTTATTAGTGTATTAGGGGAGAAACCCTATGTCAGAAATTTATAAATATCATGAAGGAGCTATCATTTTTGGCTAAGCTATATTTCCCATAAAGCATATAATTAAATGAGGGATGATTCAAATGTAATACCTAGGCCATAGAAAACACCCGTATGCAGTTGGAAGCTCCCACATACCTTCAAGTATATAGGGAGACCCCTTAGGATTAGGAGAAATATTTAGTCCTAGGAAGATATCAACCATTTGAGTTTTGTGGTGCATTAACAAACGATTAGCCCCAAGAAGTTACTCACATAGTATACTTGAAAACAAATAGTGTGACTATGGGTATGGTGGAATCCTCTATAGTTAGAGCTCTGACATATTGCGTCTACCACTAACCATGATCGAGGTCTAAGGGAGTATATAAGAGAGCTCACAAAAGCAGACACACCTTAGCCTAGATTATCTCTCCTGAATCTATTTTTTATCCTTTTCCATCCAAACCCAAAGATTAGAATTAAGCATACTATAGAGAAGATTTACAACCATAATAAATTGATAATGCTCAAACCATTTGGTGAGAGAATACAAAGGATGTACAAAAATAGTCAAGAATATAATTAGAATAGTTAGTTGACAGTCATGATACCAAATATTTGTTAGTTGATATCTTAATAATATAGTAAATACCTTGTCTAGTTGTCTAAACATCGATAATGTAGAAAAGACCCTGTATGACTATCAAAAAACTTTGGAATAGTCAATCAAAAAGAAGTTAGGGGCTAGAAAATTTATCCATTTGTGGTTTAACTCATTGTGATCGTCTCTTTTAGCTAATAATTTTGCTATATATCACCCATAATCATTTTTCAAGGGCCAAAATTTATCATTTTATGGTATTAGCCCATTTCGATAGTCTCTTCGAGATGATTATTTTTATATATAGCACCCATAAGTTTTTTTGGGGGTCAAAATTCATCATTTTGTGGTATAGCCAATTTTGATCATCTCTTCCAGTTGATAATTTTACTACATAACACCCATAAGGTTTTTTGAGAAACCTAGGGTACCAAAAAATTGGCTAGAGCTACTAGAGGTGCCTAGTTAGAGGAATTAGATAACCAAATAGAGCAATTAAGTGACCAAATAATTTATATATTAAAAAAACAAAAAAGGTGGCACAACTATTACTGCCATTTTTTTTTGAAGTTGAGAGACATTTATTGGGCTTGGATCTTAAATATGACTAGCTAGGAAACAAGGGTTTTGAAATTAATGTAGAAAAATTTAAGGGCGGAGAAAAAAATACTTTTCCAATAATAACCCTTAAAAAATGCCCAAGTTGGATTTTTCAAAATTTTATGTAGAAGACCCCACTGACTGGTTATGAGAATGACTAGTATTTTTCCTTTCATGATGTTCCCCAAAATCTAAGTCTTACAATAACATCCTTCAATTTTTAATTTGAAGTGCTTCAATGGTTCCAATGGTTGATGAATATGCATCCAAAACCCACTTAGGCTGAATTTGAGACCCATATACTTACCTAATTTAGACCCAGTGAATATAAGGATTTCATAGGAACCCTTATCAATTTAAAACAAACCATAATGGTCCAAGACTATCAAACACAATTAAAAAAAAAAGGTAAATCACACAAGGGGCTTAAGTGATGAATTTTCCTCAAGCTACTTCATTGGTGGGTTAAAAGAAGATATTCAAGTGGAGGTAAGGTTTTTTATACTAACAACATGATGCAAGTTGTAGGTTTGGCTAGATTGGTGGAAGATAAACTCACTAGTGGAGGTATTACATTATTTGGTTTCATTGTAAATATTTAGTTTAGGGTGTGAGTTTGATTTTATGTATAAAGTATGTGTCAAGTTTGTAGGAGTGTGCAAGTATCATGTAATTAAGTGTGTGAGGTGTTTAGTTAGGAAGTGAAGAGTCTTTGAGTGATGTGTCTTGCTTAGAATTAGGGAGTTACATATAATCATGAGATACTTTGTCTTTATGTAATATGTGGGACTTATTATGTAAGAAAGGCATATGAAGAGTCAAGTTATCCCATGTGTTTGAGGAGAGAAAAAGCCAAGAGTTATGTAACGTGAAAGGTATCATGTATCTTTATATTAAGACAAAGCTATGTAATATATAAATTAGATAAGCTATACTTTATGCATTGCTCAAGTTTTAATCAATAAAAATTTAGTGTGATTTTATGGAACATTGATGTTCATTTTATGAATGCATTATATTAATGATATGATTCATGATTTGATACATGCTTTGATATTTGATATTGATATTGATTGATTGATGATATATGAGACTGATTTATTTATCCTAGGATTGATTTACTTATGAAGAATAACATCAATTTTATAACATTCACAACTCAAAAACGTACATCCAAACCCCCTCAATCTCAACCCTCACTTCAATATTTGTCAACATCAAATCCTACCAACAAATTATCCCAAATCAATGCCTAATTAGATAAGAAATGGAGGCATGAATGACACAAGGTCTATGCTACAAATGTGATGATAAATGCTCCTCAGACCATAAGTGCATGCATAAAAAACTATATTTACTTGATGTGGTTATACTTTCCATTCATAAATATCATGATAAAGAGGAGGACAATAGAGAAGAAGATCTGCTTATAGAAACTGAAGTGATAGAGGAACAACTATGAGATATTTCCATATATACCTTACTAGGAATTTACACTCCCTAAACCATGATAGTGGAAGGGCATTTCAAGGGGCAATGCATCATTTTCCTCATTGATTCAGGAACTGCAACTAAATTTATTGATCCTTGGGTGGCCAAACGATCATATTATTACATATACTCATGCAATTATTTTGAATTTATGGTAGCCAATGGGGGAGTTCTACCTTGTAAAAGAAAATACAAAAATATTAAGGTGTTGATGGGTGACTACAATATTAAGACAAACATGTTTACTCTTCCTTTGGGGGTTGTGATATAATATTGGGAACTCAATGGTTTCATACATTTGATCTGATAGTTTAGAATTTTTCTAAACTCTAGATGCAAACCACTCAATAGGGGAAGCAATACACTCTCCATAGTATTCTAATTGATACTATCTAACCCAAAAATTTCCATTGAATTGAAAAAATTTAGAGAAGTCATCTCAAAGGGTAGGGGTGCAACTATTTGTAATACAGGTTCAAATTATCACTAATACAATTCAGTCAATAAAAGTACAAATACTTATGGAAAATGATGTATGTATGTTTGTCAAATCACAAGGATTACTACCATAACATATTCCTATTCTATAAAATACTAAAACAAATATTTCTATGCATTTAATTAAAGGGCTTCTATACTTTCAAGGCAAAACAATCATTTTGGAGTTCCTAGATTGTGTCTCTCAGTATGCTCACTTTTGTTCAATAGCTCATACTTATAAGGCCCCCACAATTGCCCACATATAATTGGAATTTATTTTTCACCTTCATGCCATATCCCACTCCACATTCATTTGTTATTTTTGGTAAGAACTGTTCAAATTGCAAGACATGCTCCTCAAAAGGATTTTTGCACACTATTATCAGATAGATGAGCACACAAAAATTATTAACAAGTTCTTGGAACCAATTTATGAATATCATTCCGCATCATTTTTATCACACATTCTTGCTATTTCCAAAGTTCCAACAATAGATTCCACTTTATAGAAGCATGAACTACTTCAATTCCTCAAGGACAATTTGGCGATGGTACATGACCATAAGCAACAACAAGTTGATTATCAACAAGTGAAGCATGGTTTTAATGTGTTACAATAGATTGGGATTATAACATATAATATTACATTTCCACTCTCCTCTAAGATACATCTACATTTTTCATGTCTCCTCCTTCAAGAATGGTTCATGGTAGTTGTCTATAGGTTCAAACAACACTTTTGATTTGAAAATAGAATGGGTAGTCATCTTAGAACTCGAAAGTATTATGGATCTATCGATATGTACATTCTAAAATATACTTCTTGGGAGTCACTCCAACTTTAATAGTAGTTTTATCAAGCTTTGAGGATAAATATTCTTGAAGGGGAAGGGTGTATCAGGATCCTATTCTAACATCATTATGTAATTTTTGTATTACTATGCATGGGTCACTATGATGTAATCCATACTCAATAATAAATATGTAACTATTTCTTTTATTATGAGTTACTAGATTAGGTCCCTTACTTGCATGTGGACTAACCCTTGAGCTTTAGCGTTAGGGTATATAAAGAGCTTTTATTAAGACAATATGGGAAGGGAATGTTTCAAGCCTATTTTATAAAATTGTAATAGAGCTTTACTTCCATGGAGGTTGCCCCCTCAAAGAGGTTTGTGATTTGATTTCTATGATTAACGAAGTTGTTGCTATTCTATTTTAGTATTTTTTGAGTACTTATGTTATCTATTTTCTCACATTTCTCTTAAATTTTACAATTACTATTGTGAATGTGCTTATTTTTAATTGAAGACATTGGTAATTAAACCAAATATTTCATTCATGATAGCTAAATTTATTTACAATGGAGAGCTCAAATTAGCCTGTAACAAATGAAGCTAATAAAAGCGAACAAAATATTCTCTCCCAAGAATAACACTCCTAAACTTAGCCTTAGCTAAATATTACAAATATGCATGTTATTCTAGAAAGCAAATATTACGTGCATTATACATTATTAAATAATGAAATAACTATAAACTATAACCTAACATACCCTCCTTATTACATTATTTGATGTACATAGAGAATTCCAAAACAATTCAAATTTGACACATGCAAGTGCCTTAGTGAAAATGTCTACAACCTATTCATCGATGGGAATATACTAGAGATGAATCTTGCGCTTTAGAACTTCATATTGAATAAAGTGACATTAAGTGTTAATATGCTTTGTTCATTTATGAAATACTAGATTCTTGAAGAGTTTCAAAACACATTGGTTATTACAATTCAAGTGTATTGGAAGATCCATACTTGAAATAATGTGATATAATTATATCGCTTCACACATTGCTCCTCCTGGGTGATATTATACCTCTATAGATTAAAGTGCAACAACTTGCTATGACAAGAGACAAGTCCAGATCCAAGATAAAATATGTATCTTGATGTTGATTTTCTATCATATATAGATCCAACATAATCCGAGTTTGTGTATCCTTGCAAGAACTTATCATTCTTCTTGTAATCCAAGCCATAGTCTGTTGTACCACAGACATAGTGAAGAAATCATTTTATTGCCTTCCAACACTGACGTTAGGTTCCTGCATGAACCTCAAAAGATATCTCATAGTAAATTTGATATCCGGCCTAGTATTCATCAGATATATGAGACTCCCAATCAACTATTGATAGAGAGTTCCATCTACCTAAGGAGATTTGTCGTATCGAGACAGTTGTAACCTTGTTTCCATTGGAGTTGCTTTGGGCTTACAATCTGTCATTCGATATTTTTTAATTAGTGCCTTGGCATACTTCATTTGTGTAACCCTAATGTGGTTATTTTTCTACACAACTTCCAAGACAAGATAATAATGGAGAAGTTCTAGATCTATCATTTCAAATGAATTCTTCAAGTCACCCTTCACTACTTCAATCATCTCTTCTGAGCTTCTAGTGATGATCATATCATCAACATAGAGCACAAGGATCACTATTTCAGAACCAAATTTCTTGAAATAGATATTGGCATCTAAGGGACTTCTCTTGAAACCATGTTGCAGGAGGTGATTATCAATTTTAATGTACCAAGCTCTCGGAGCTTGTTTCAACCCATACAAGGACTTTATCAATTTGTAAACTTTTTGCTCTTGTCCTTGTACAAAAAATCCTTTAGGTTGAGTCATGTACACTTATTTTATTAAATCACCATTTAAGAAGGTACTCTTCACATCCATTTGATGAATCTTCCATTTGATCTAAGATGCCATTGCATAAAGTACACAAATGATTGTCATTTTTACAGTTGGTGTGAATGTCTCTTCATAATCTATGCCTTCTTTTTTAGCATAGACCTTTGCAAAAAGGTGGACTTTGTGCTTATCAATAGTTCCATCTACCTTATACTTGACTTTGTATACCCATTTGCAGCCAATGGGTTTCTTACCAGCAAGAAAATCAACTAACTCCCATGTTTTGTTCTTCATAAAAGACATATTTTCTACATCCATAGCTACCTTCCATTGAAACACACTAATTGCTTCTTACAGTGAAGTGGGTTCATGCTCTAAAACTGTAGTCATAAAACCTCTATCTTCCTATTCTCTCTTGTCTTCATCACATTCTATATCTTTTGTATATTATGCATCTTCAGCTTCTTCTCTTTCTTGACAAGACATACTTTGAGTATGTGGTCGATCTAAATTGAGATCAGGAGGTGCATCCAATTTTGCATCTCTTATAGTGCTAGTATACCATTTTGGATTTTTCTTCTATTTTGGGGGAGTCCTTGACTTAGGCTCCTCAAATTCTAGGTGTATAGCAAGAGATGTGTCTTTGCTAGTTTATGGTGTATCCAACTTAGGAGCTTCATCGAATACCACATCTTGACTTATGTGAATTTTCTTGGTTATAGGATCAATCAATTGATATCCCTTGGATTCTTCATCATAACCAAGAAATGTGCATTGTAGAGTTTTCTCATCTAGCTTGCTTATTTTCTTCTTTAGAATGTGCATGAAGGCTTTACATCCAAATATTTTTAGATGAGAAATGGAGGGATTTCTTCCACTCCATGCTTCTTGTGGTGTGACTCCTTGAAGAGCTTTTGTTGGTGCTCAATCCAGAATATACACAACTATAGTGACAACTTTTACCCAATATTGTTGCCCAATATGTGCACTTGTGAGCATACATCGAACCATCTCCATGATGGAATGATTCCTCCTCTTAGAAACTCCATTTTTTTGAGGAGTATAGGCTGTAGTAAGATGTCTTTTTATCCCATGTTTAGTGAGATATCTTGAAAACTCATTGGAGGTGAATTCCTCCCCTCGATCTGAGTGGAGGGCCTTGATTGAACATCTTGATTCTTTCTCAACATGCTTCTGAAGTTGCTAAAAATACAAGAATGCATATGAATTTAGTTGTAGAAAGATAATCTACATATTTTGAGAGTAATCATCAATAAACAACTAAAATTACTTCTTTCCACCATAATTATTTGGCATGGGTTTGCATAGATAAGTGTGTATAAACTCGAATGGTTCTTTGAATCGTGAAGATATCATTTCAAATGGAACTTGTTGTTGCTTCCTTGCTAAGCAATCCATGCTGACAAACAAAGTGTGTGAAAGGTTGAGCATACCTAACACCATATCATGCTTACTTAATTCAAGTAGATAGCCTGAACTTAGATGCCCATACCATTTGTGCCATAAGGAAGTAGCTTCTTTTGAGTTGGTAGCCATGGCAACATGAGGGGTATAAAGTGCATCTAATACAAAAAATCCATATTTGTAGGAAATTGCTATATGTTTATCCTTCTTGGTAATGAAGCAACACTTTTGTCCATTAACAACCTTAAAGTCAACCACCATATTCTTGTCTAAGATTTGAGGCATGAACAACAAGTTGTTGTCCAATCCTAGAACATATAGGACCTTCTCAATTTGGAATTTTCCATCAGGAAGAGTTGCTAAAACATTTTCTTCTCATTGGACTTTATAGGTCTTATCATTGATAATGGTTATCGATTTACCTTCTTTGGCCTCAAATGTGTCAAACCACCTTTTATCACCAGTCATGTGTTTGTTGGCACCAAAATCAATATACCAAATATTATATTTCTATTTGGGATCAGCTTGAGTCATGAGCACCTTGTGTGCTCTCTTAGAATCATAATCATATTCTTTAATAGCAACATCTCTTTTGTTGTCTATTGTGGTTGCTTATTCTTATCACTTTTGTTGAACCAACACTTGTTGGTATCATGATTATCCATCTCACAAATATGGTAGTACCTCTTCTATTTTGAGGTGTTTTTTGTGAGAGAGTAGTGTTTGAACCCTTTGAGGAAGATCCCTTTGGAAAGTAGCCTTTTTGCTTAGCTCTAAATTTCTTAGAAAAATGTGCATTATTGGACACTTCATCTCTTTGGTTGTTATCTCCTTGTTGTTGGAGTAAATTAACTAACTATTCAAAAGAGAATTGTCTATTAGACACTTGAAGGGAAGTGACCACCATTCTAAAATAATTTAGTAAAGCTCTCAAAATGATTGATCTTAAGAGCGTATCTTCTTCTAAATTCTCACCCATTACATGCATATTGGCTCTCATATCAATAAATTTGCAAAGAAAAACCTCTACACTTTCTCCATGCTTCATGCTGATAGTGTGAAGTTGGGATTGAAGGGTAAGGATCGTGGATTGATTCCTTCATATATTATCATCAATGCATCCCATGCATATTTTGCATTCTCCTTTTCATAGATGTACAGTTGAACTTCATTAGCAGTGGCAAGAATGATGATCGTTAGTGCTCTACATCTATTGTTTTTGGATGTGTAGCTTTTCTTTTCACAATGTCTCACATCTTTTCAACTTACAATATTGCTCTCATCTTTGTTTTCCATGGAGCAAAATTCAGACCTCTAAGTAGTTGTGAATCTGACAAGTATGCTTTTGCAATGGCCATTGTGAGGGTTCCTTATAACACCAAATGGTTCCCCTTTCTTTATACCACTAGACCGATAGACCTAATATTTTGTATATACCTGCTTTTTCTATAATACCCGTCGATACGTAGAATAAGCTCATCCCATCAATATACGCGATCATACGTGAGAACTCGAAGGTATTGTATACATATTGATCCATGGCACATAAGCAGTACTGAAAGGGATTCACTCTATCTTTAACACCTACTTAAAAAGCCTTCTACATACGTAGGGCACCAAGTCCCTTAAATACTTGGAAGAACTTAATTTTAGGATTTACACCGAGCGATAGTAGTGAATGGGGTAATGATGGAGTGAATATCAAATTGTCTTTTCTTATTTCTTCCCAATGGTTTATAAGGAATAATAGCCTAGACATCATTGTTGCATCTATATTAGGTGGTAGATACAGTAGCCCAAAGCACGATAACATCACCTGTAAGTGTGGGCCAGAGGTACCAATTTTACCGAACGTTGCCTTGCGTAATAAATTACACAAAAATAGGATATAAATTTGGGATATTTTGCTGCCACAAGATATATAGATTTCAATGCATAAAATATAAAATTAAATGCATTCATACATCCATTTTTGCCCAAAAATTTATAATTTTTGAAGGTGTTGGATTCCACCAAAAATGCACCTTTTACAATGCCAAATTTTTTTCAAAATAGTTTTGCAATAGTGTTTGATTTGCAAAAAATTATATTCACAAGCTTACTTTGCCCTTGTTTTGAATTTGATTTACAAAAAATCCAAAATTTTTGTTTTTGTTGGCCCTTGTTTGGTTTTGCAAAATAACAAGGTTTTGTGCAAAGTTTGTATCCCTCTTTTTGAATTTTGTTGTTTGCCTTAATTTTTGCAAAAAATCATGATATTTTGTTTGATTTATATGATTTTTGTTTTGCAAAAATTACCTTTTGTTGCCTCTTTGAAAATTGATTTTTGTAGCCCCCCCAAAAACAATTGCATTGAAGTTTAATTAAATAAACTAATTTAATAAAATAATTAATTAAATCAATTAACAAATTAATTAAAAATTAACTAGTTCATTAATTAATAAAAATAATTAATTAATTAATTAATTAATTAATCTAAATAATAAAAACAAAAGAATCCATTAATTTTTTAATTAAAAATGGTTTAGTAGAACCTTGGGAATGCTCCAGGTGCTCCAACACTGCCAATTGACACGATCAACAGGCAAGTCAACTCCACCGATTCCAGCAAGCAATTCAACTTCACCAATCAACGAACTGGTCAAAAGGCTTCGCGTGCAAGGGCACTCAGCTTTTAGGTTATGCACAATGTGTCAAAAGCAATTGTGTGCATTGGTGCATATAAACTGATTAACAACTCCTCCCACAAGAAATATAGGATTGAAAAACACATAAATAGTTGAATCTCCTTCGATCGCGAGCCCAGACAAAATGAATATTACCACGTGGTGTAATGGGATTGGAGGAAGTTTTACGTAGCGTGATTGGATGTCAATTAAACCTTTGAAAAGGTTTTAATTTTTAACTATTTTTTAAGTATCCATTGTTTTACTATGTGTGATCTTGTGTTGTAGATACTTTTGGTTGCGGTTGTGTGACCTCTCCTAGCCATGGTTGTGGGGGCTGCAACCCTTTTTAGCCAGATCTAGCACAGTGCAACCCTTATGGTTATGACCTGATTGTATCACAGTGAAAGAGAGGTCGATCTCCCACAGTAACAATGACATGCAAGGATTGCATTGTGGCCTGTGGAATCTCTGCTCTAGGTTGGAAATATGTTTTTAATAAATTGATCACCTACGATTGACAACGATTGACTAAATGGAAGGGTCGATCAGTTGTGATTGATTGCAACGACGAATGTCCTACACTTTGCTCCTGTATAATAGAGGCCTGTGGTATAAAAAGTACATGATTGCCTACAATTTTTATTTTCTTCGCATGTAATTTCTAGGTCTATGCGATCTCAATCCAAAGCAAAAAAAACCATTTTTTTATTTATTATTTTGCCTTCGGTCTCCCTGTTCACAGATCAAGGCTAAATGTTTTTTAATAAACCAGTTTAAAGGGAAACTAAATTAACTTTGTATATAACAAATAAGCCTCTTTTGCCTAGCTGCAGGCTCACCAAGATGAGCTTACGATTAGCTGTAGGCAGGGGCAATATCTACATAGAGAACCAGAACCATTTTGCTCTGATACCAATGTTGCTAATTGAACCAGATATTTCATTCATGATAGTTGAATTTATTTACAATGGAGAGCTCAAATTAGCCTATAACAGATGAAGCTAATAAGAGCGAACAAACTATTCTCTCCTCCTAAACTTAGCCTTAGCTAAATATTACAAATATGCATGTTATTCTAGAAAGAAAATATTACGTGCATTACACATTATCAAATAATGAAATACCTATAAAATATAGTCTAACAAAATATTCCTAGAAAAGAAGCAAGAGACTTGTAAGACTCCAATATAGCCATATTTGGTTATCTTTATTTTTATTAGCTTAGGCCCTAGGTTTAAATAGTAGGCCCTTGAGCTTTATGTTTAGGTTAATGTTGATTTAGTGTATATATAGGAAGATTTAGGTGGTAGTTAGAGTTATCTTTCATATTCAAATCTTACTCGCCTTTGTTGCACATATGAGACTTCACGTTTTCTAAGTGGCTAAGTATTTTCATTGTTTTGAATCTAAGATCTAAGTATTGTATATTTGATTTTTTAGCAAATGGATATATATTATTATTATAATTGGGTATCATTATTTGCACATTATTGGATTGCTACTACTAGTGTTGTATTTCTTGAAGTTGTTTCTTAATAAGTGGTAACGAAGTTTTGATCTTGGATCCCTATGGTGGTGCAAATTTACAGCAAAAGGGTGTGCAAACCATTCTAGAACCTCTATAAAACAATACTACTAGCTATGTATTGGTAAAATTTTATATTTTTTGGCCCTTATTTTGGTGCAATTATCTTCTAGAATATTGTGAGTTCACTACTATTAGTTCATTTTCTCGAATCTAATTATTAAAAATAAAGTATTGGGTGTTGTCAAATATTTGTGAGAGATATCCCACTGCAATCGTCTCTTCAAGATAATCAAAACAATAGGTTATTTACAACAATAATTCTTCAAAATGTGAGTGTGTTGGGGCTCTTGCAAGATACCTATCTCTTTGCTATCATCTCTTCAAGTTTATCGAAGTAAGAGGTATTTTTCATCATATTTTTTTAGTAGCATTCCAAGTAAATTTAGGTTTTTTAATTTCCCCTAGTGTATAAATGAACCTTCTTCTACTGCTACTTGGTCATGAGTCAATGGTAGATTATAATGCATTGTTCATTCAAAATACGTATGTATGATAGAAATAAATTCCACCCCAAAAATCCTAGTAAGCAACACAAAACTCCCTCAAATATCAATAGTTTTGAACAATATATTCTTTCTTTATTAAATTCCATAGCTTCACCTCTTCCCAATACCTATGGTCTTACCTCTACTCTTCTTAATAGCCCTCTTCCTGTCACTCATACTACCCCTTAAATTGGTAATCCTCTTCCTAGTACTATTGACCCAGATCTACATACCTATTTTGAGAATCAAGAACAAATGATTACTTCCATTACTAAATCCTTGGATAATATCTATAAAGTCTTACAAATATATGCTACTACACCTTCCCTTGTCCATGGATTACAACAAACTATTCAACAACAACCTTTGATCATGTATTAGGTACCAAATACAAGGGACACTAGCATTCTTCCACAATTTCCATCTAGTCATAGTCCTCCAAATTCCTATGGAAGTCACTCAACTCCTTATTCTACCCAAGGTTCTCATCTAGGTATGGGTGGTTACAACCTAGGATTTACTTCTACTATGGATTATTTGGCAAGAGGTGCTTCTAATTTCCTTAATTGACCTCATGAAGTTCCTATTACATGCATCAACATGCCCACCTTTGAGGGTGTCAATCCATAAGTGTGGGTGGCCAAGATGGATAGAATTATTCACCTGCACCATGTGCTTAAAGTTGTTCATGTCAAATTAATAGATACTAAGTTAGGAACTCAATCTCATGAATGGTTATTATGGTAGTTTCTCCAACAAAGGGTCCTCTTTTATGGCCTAACTTCGTCGAACAATTTCTTCAAAGATTTGATAAAGGATATTCCACATTGTAGGTGGTCCATCTAATGCAAATAATGCAAACACGAATAGTGGAGGAGAATAGTGTCAAGTTCACAAGTATTCTAACCTACACATACCAATCAAATCTAGTGGTGGTGGTCTCAACATTTTGCCATGGTCTAAAGGATAAAATTTTATGGGAAGTTGATATGATCTACCCTTATACTCTTGACAATGCTCAATGTATAGCTTTGGAACTAGAATAATATCTCTAATATTTCAGTTCCAACATAAACATGAGTTCAAATATTGATATTATTGTTGCAATTTTGAGCATTACTAGGGATTATTGTATTTAAAATATTGTTCTTACCATCCCCAAGATCATGCCTATGAAGAACATCATAACTTTTAAGTGGAAGGTGAAGACATAGCAGTATATGAAGATGAAAATTCATTACACCAGGAGAAATTGACATAAGTAAATGAGACAAAACATGAGGATGATACCATGGATCTCTTTTCTTATGCTCTTATGGGGCTCCAAGCTCACCATACTATCAAGGTACAAGAATTTATTAAACGCTAATACATTAATATGATGATTTATTTTGGTAGCACACATAACTTTATAGATAATAAGACAAAAAAGTCTTTGAGTTTATCTATGAATTCCTTAAATCAAGATAAAATTCAAGTCTTAATAGCAAATTATGGTACTGCATAGTGTGTGAGTTGAATGACTAAATTTAATATCCAAATGGGGTATTATATATGGTCAGGAAATCTCTTTCCCTTGAACCTATGTAGTGTAGATGCCATCTTGGGAGCACAATGACTATCTCATCTCGGAGATGTTACTATTAATATAAAAAAATTATATGTCAAGTTGATGAAGAATGGAAGAGTCACTTGTCTCCAAGGAATCCAATCCCCTCCCTCCAAGGTGGTTATTTCACATAGCATGGAAAACATATTAAAGAAAGGTGGTCATGGATTTTTTGCCCAAAATAATTATATGGAGCTTTAGTCTTCATAGTCGCTTCTTCTAGATTTTTCTTTGGCTTTATAGAATATTATGGATCACTATAAGGAGGTATTTAGTGAGCCCATGGGTCTTCTTCCTAAGCACACACATGATCATGCCATCCATCTTGTTCTAGGAAGTCAACCTCCTAATGTGCACTCTTACACATAAAATATTGCAATGGTATAAAATATTACCAATAAGGACATGCCTATAGGCTCATTACTTGAGATTTTTACACTCGTTATAGTTCAAACCATCAAGCACCATGTCATATTTAAGATAATTGATGAAATACTTGTACCAAGGATTAGGAGATAAAGTTTCTTCTACAAAAAATACTTCTAAAGGAAGCTAACTATATTAAGGGATGAAGGCTCTCTAATTTGTTGAATGATGATTGTGTATTATTCATAATATATCTCTAACAAGATCAAGGATGCAAATAAGGTCATAGTATTGGCATGGCAGTTGCTAGACCTAATATAAAAGCTTCATACTCAACAATGTTATTGATATATGAAAATTTAAGTTTAAAGGATAAAGGTATTAGCTATTATTAAGGAGTGACCAAGATGACTCTTGCCACCACTAATTTTAAAAAATTAATGTCATCAAACTACAAAATCCAAGAGTTAGGATGGTCTACTTCGAGGTTGAAGAATGAATCATCAAGAAAGTCTACCACTAAGGGTTGGTTAGCCTTTAAAGGTGTAGTTGTTTATTTGTCAATAATGACATGATCTTTCACACATTCCTGATTAATGAACTAAAGTTTAAATTTCCTAAGCATAGTGATCCACTTAATAGTTCTTCCTGATAAGCAATGTTTAGACATAAAGTAGTGCAAGGGATCAATCCTTACAATGAAAAAGATCTAATGGTTGAGCATATATTGTCTAAGATTTTGAGAAGTAAGCATTATTGCTAGGCAAAGCTTCTTTAATAGTATATACTGGAGTTCATAATTAACCAAAGTTTGACTAATGTAGTAGATATCCCTTTACCTATATTGGTCATTGTATTATGTCAACATGTCATCCAAGGCATAGTAAATGACTGCTATGTACAACAACAAGGGCCTAAGGGAATTAGGTGGTACAAGGATAGGAAGGAATTGTTGTTGTGCTTGCATAACATGCCCTAGTCTACATGGACTCAGGACCCACTTTTTTTTTAAATTTTGGTAAATTCTCTCTTATTGCTTAAGCTTGTGCATGGTAGTTGATCATCCAAAAAACTTAGCTTTTTTCAGTTGAAAGCTTTTAATTATAAATGCCCAATTTTTGCTTGGCTTATGTTTGTTGTGATGCTTATTTCCATAGTTGATTTATGGTAAACCTTTTTAAATGATAAACGACCTCCCTATTAGATCAGGCTTAGGCTAATATTTATAAAAAGTACTCACATGCCTATATTCCATAGCCTTAGCACCCTAAAACTACTTAAAATTAGGCGTTGCATATTTGTTTTTTCCTCCTAGCAACACAAATGGTTTCACTTTTTTTCAATGAGTTTACACAAGTTTTTATGAGGGGTCTTGGTCCCCTCATACTGAGTGGGGTTTGAACCTTGGACCTCTCAAAGAGAGGCCAAAGCCCTTACCACTATAGTAAGCTTGTAACTCACAAATGGTTCCAAGACCACATATCTATTTCATTAATTAATTTTTTCTGAAATCAATTCTATTAGATTCCTCTCAAAAATTTAATTTTGAAAAGTATAAAATTTCTATGTTTTGATAAGAATTGATCTTCTGAATGACTCTTTTTCAACAAACTATCTCATTGCCTAAATTACCTGTAAATTCCTACCTAATATTTTTTTGATGTAAAAAACATTATTTTAAAAAATTAATAGAATACATTTTTACAAACAAAAAGAAGAGGCAAATAAACACGCCACGTGGCTAACGCCACCAGTAAAAAAACCATCCTTGTTAAAACAAAGCAGGAACCCAAGAAAATAATTTACAAATAATTAATACTGCCTTACAAAATTGATGGCCAACAAAACTAACTGATTACATAACGATAAGGCTCCATTATGTGGGTTTAGCCACCCTTGGGATTGATTCCCACATAACAATAGCATCAAGATACTTTGGCATTGAGTCCCTTCCCTGTCCAGAAGTGCTGGGAACATCCTCCCAGCTATAAACAAATGGCTCTTGTCTAACAACAATCATCAAAGCTCCTAAATTGTCCTAGGCATCAAGTCGAGGAGTTGGGGGGAGAGAGGAATAGTCAAGTAGCCATGACCATATCTATATCTATTGTAGCACTTAGTAAATTTTCATTAGACCACTTCCATTAGATTCTCATTGAAAATATTTTTCCAATAAGTAAAATATATCCTAGGTTTTGAGGAGATTTGAGGCTTGAAATTTTATGTTTTCTACAGGATATCCAAGTTGTCATGACCAATGTCACTCCCAAGGACATGTAAAAAATAGCATAAGTCTAGACACTAAGTGAGGAAATTGCCCTCGCTAGAAGTCCAACAAATCAAGGGGAAGTTTAGGAGTAGACTAAGTTATTTGTAATGGGCAACTCGAAATACTATGCAATATCAAAACCTGGGCATTCAAATACAAATTACCCCACCAAAAGCTTGGAACTTATTAAAAATAGAGAGGAAGAAAATAAATACTGAGCCATTGGAAATTTTGGCCCCATTGGAAATCATTTTTGGACTATTGGAAATCTTTCTTGTGCTAATAAAAACAAAGAAACACAAATCTGGAGTTTTTCCAAGATGAAGAAAACATAAGAGTTGAAAATCCTAAAATTGTGCAATGTCAAAAGCCTAGGTAAATATAAACATAAAAAGTAATAAGAACTTAAGTAGCCAAAGTCCACACACTTGAAGGAAAGAAAAATCAAATAAAGCTAAAGCTTGGAATCGGGAAGTCTAAAGGTCCAAATTTAGGGTTTTCTCCAAGATGACAATGCACAAACCAAGAATTGAACAATTTTAGACTTTTCCAAGTAATGACATCAACAAAGTGCTATGAAAGCCTGAAAACAAGCCAATACGCCAAAATGAAATGTCGGATCTTCAAAGCACAAAGCCATAAATTGTCAATTCTAGAAAGCCAAGGGGAAAATAAGAAACATGCAAGGAGCCTTGAACACTTGTAGGGAAGCTAAATTCCATGAATGTTATACTATGGGTTTTTGGTGGTAAATTTGCCAATTTGTAATTTTGGAAGCCTAGTAACTAAAAGCAAAGCCCAGACTCGGGAAGTCAAAAGCCAAAATTAGGAAAATAAAATATAAATAAGGTTGGAATCCCTACCAAGGGTAATTGTAGTAGCTAAATGAAAGATAAAGCCGCAACCCATAGATGTGCAATTGGAAATTATGCCTTGGCAATGGAAAATTACCTGTCATTGAAAATTTAAAGTCTAGACCATAAAAATTACATTGGATTTTTTTGAAAAAATATATAAATTGTTGGAAAGTGTAAAGAAATTGTCAAGAAGGGTAAAAATGTAGCCAATATTATTTAAATATTGTTCGAAAGGGTAAAAAGCTTCGAAAATTGTAGAAATTATCAAAAAGACTAAAGATGCAGCCAAAGATTACCTGAAAGAAAAATTCCTAGAAAAACACAATTAAAAAAAAGGGAAGAAGAAGACGGAAAAATACATAAAAAAGAAAATAAAAAAATATATACATATACGTGGGTATATATATAATAAAAATAAATTATGAAAACAAAATAAAAAAAATAAAAAAATATTAATAATAGTAAATATTAAATTCTATCATATATGATATTTTTGACTTTGTTTTGTAGGGATGCTTGTAAATTAAAGACATTGAACATGAGATTTTAATGTTGACAAAGCACAAACATATGGGGCAAGGTATGGGGCTTGAACTTTGCAGAGAATTTAAGTTTAATGATGCATGGCTAAAGCCTAGATAGGAGGTGATCCAAACATCATGGTCTCATTAATATAGCAAGTGGTAGAATTAGATGAAGTTAATGACTAGCCCACTTGATGCAATTGATAGACTGAATATTGAATCACCCGACCAATCCAGTTCAGGAGACCCTAAGCATCATGCAAATATAAGTTTAATGAGACATGGCCATAGTGTGACTCAAAGCAATCCCAAGGAGCATGTCATGGATATCAATTAATCATAAAAGTAATACTATGTCAAATCCAAAAAATTATATAAATAATGATTCACTAGCCTATTACAAGGGTCAAAAACCATCTATTAGTTGGCCCCTTAGGTTTCTTCTTTCTTTGTATTTTCTTCTTATAGTTGGATGGTTTTTTTTAACCAAGTTGGCTATTTTTTTGAGCTCTACTTTTGTAATCCACCAAAGTGAGCAAATCTAAAACAAATATACTTAATGCATATCTTTATAATACAAGGATTCTAAAAATTTATGGGTTCAATCTACACATGTTGATGGTGGTTGTACTCAACTTATTTCATAGTCTCTTTCCCCTTTAAAAATTACACCATCTGACTTTAGGCTATGTGAATACTGGTTAGGTCGAGATTGGTTTAAATTAGAATTGCTACTTTACTAGATTGAAGTTGGAGTTCAGGGCAGTATTGGCTTGTATTTTATTTTCTCTCATCCCTAAACCTTTGATATTTCTTTGAATATCATTTATTCAAAAGTAGATTAATTGTTGTTTGAAGCATTGAAGTTGGTTTTCTATAGCTGCATTTTAAAATTTCATACAACTTAAAAATATTCATTGCTATTACATGTGTGATGTATCTTAAATGCAATAAATGATTTAATTAGGTTAAAATTATCTTTCTTTTACCTAATTTAAATTTTGCTCAACTCGTATACATTATAAATATCAATGTAGTGGAATTATTTTCAAACAGTTAAGTAATTTAATTTTAAAGCATTGTGCCCAAGAAATTTATTTATTTGAGTCATAACCAATAAAGGCCCCTTGAAGGAACAACTAACAACAACCTCTAAGTTTACCCACATTGGCCAAGACCTGGAATACCTAAATCTTAGGAAAAAAATGTTTCCATTTCAAGAGGGAAAAAATCTTATTCCAAGTATGTTGGCTTACCCTTAACAATGTGTCATTTGCATGCTCAACAGGAATAAAAGGTAGGACTTGAGAACATCAAAGACAACTTGGAATTCAAAATATTATTCAAAAAACAAATCTTTATTTTTAATTTTGTGAAAGGTTGAAATTTTTTGGTTAGCTAGGAGATGAATCTTCAAATGACTTAGATTTTACCTTGGAGGTTGATATAGGTTAGGGTTCAAGGGGTGACATATTGAAAATGGTTGATATCTTATCAATATTGACTTCAATGCTTTGTTGGAACACAATGAGTCCCAACAAGTTTCTTGATGTAAAACCAAATATGGTATTTTGAGACTATATGCATACTTTGTACCTCATTAGCCACTTAAAGATGCATCTTAAGTCCTAAACATGATCTTCCTAGTTTAAAAACCAATCAAGAAGATCATCAACATAGTCTTCTATGATGTCATATAATATGTCATGGAACTCATTGATAAATAACCCCTATGTTCTTTAGCCTAAAGGGCATGACTTGATAGTAGAAGGTTTCCCACAAGGTGTTGAAATATATTTTGGATTGGTCCCTAGGGGTGATCTTGATCTTGTTATAGCTTAAAAATTTATCCATTAAAGATAACATTCCATATCCTAGAATGAAATTGACGACCATGTCCATGTTGGGCAAAGGAAAGTTATCCTTGAGACCTACCTTGTTGATGTCCCAAAACTTTATTATCATACCCCTTAGAAATGATAAATCTAACCTCTTTTGAAGAAGTTTTTGACATGGCTAAAAGAGTAGAATCCATCCTCATAAGACGAGGACAACTCAACTATAACAAGAAAGAGGAGGAAAACCCCTTAGCAAAGGATAGTATAAAAATAAACATGTTATAGGAGGTGGTGTAATAGATTCCCATAAAAAAATAACATAAACACAACTCAAAATGCTTCTCAAAAGTTAGTTGTCCAAAGACAAGACAAACCCAAGAGGTAATATACAAACACTAGACAAAGTCAAGTCATCATATTAAAAATACTCCTCAATTCTAAGATATTGGGCACAAATTAATTATCATTGCCAAAAAATATTTTACTAAGTGGGTCAAGGCAATACCCCTATCCACCACAATAGGAATTCAAGTATCCAAATTCATCCTTAATCAAATCACCAGTCATTATGGAGTACCTTATACCCTAGTCATTGATAACGAGATCCCCTTTAAAAATAAGGAAGTTGCCAAATCATGTGCCAAATATAAAATTAAAAAAAATGGTCAACACCATATTTACCCACAAGGGAATGGACAAGCTGGATCATCCAACAAGACATTAATCAAAATCCTCAAGAAGCTAGTAAACACAAATGGCTGAGATTGGCACTTGCAACTTTATCCCACCCTGTGGGCATATTGCACTAGTGTGTGTACTCCCATAGGAGCAATGCCTTACACCCTGGTCTATGGTATAGAAGTAATTTTTCCTTTCAAACTATATATACCTTCTCTAAGGGTCTTATTACAAGATTCTTTGGTAGGAAACAAATATAATCTAGGTCGCTTAGAATAACTAGAGCTTTTGAAGGAAAAATATATTAATGCTCTAGAACACCTTAGAACATACCACACTAGACTTTGATGTGCTTATCACAAGAAAGTACATCCAAGATTCTTCGATGTTGGGAACCTAGTCCTCAAAGAACCAAAAGAACACCAACATTGATAATAACCTCAAAGGAAAATTTGAGCCAAATTTGAATCTGGAGCCTACCACCTAGCCACGTTGGATGGAAAGAAACAAAAGAAACCAATCAACATCATGCATCTTAAAAGATACTATGCATAAACTACTATGTCGCTTGCTTGCTCATATGATTGAATGTATGACTTAATAAACCTCACAATAAAACAATACAATATGTCCCTTGCATGATTTCCTAGTTTTATTGATCATATTATAGAGTCAAGAGGATTTATTGTGATGCAAAAGTCAATCCTTGTTACAAAATCCATTTGCATTTCATTCACATAGAAAAGCCTCATATTGTGAAAACCTCCCAGTCCCAAAAGGCCCCTCTCATTCAAATCGTCTTCAATATCTCGCTTCATTGGTATCATATCTCTTCTCTTCTTCTCCCTATCTTGGGTTAAGTGATGTATAATGCGATTATACATAGCCCTGATGACCCATCCTCATCCCTTTATTTTATCCCACACACCTTCGTATCACTACCATCAATATTATTTCACAATAATAATATAAACATTACATATCTACAATATCCTTCAACAAACAATTTTTTACACTGACACTCACAATTATTTAATAGGCCCATTTGGAGTGCTACTTCTCCTCTAATGCATCATAATATTGTAATTATTTATGGGCATGCCATGCAACATAGGAGAAGCACTTTAGAATGGCATACCAAATAAATCATGATATCTGTTCATGGCTTTCATCAAGTGCAACTCATTTGACAAACCACCCATGGACGAGGAATCATATTCAACCAATATCTCATAAATCCATAATCATTTGTGAATTTCACTAGGCACTACTTGAATGGGGTTCTCTTCCCTGGTTGGCCTATCATCTAAGTTCAAAAAATCATACCTAATACAAATTTCATCATCAGGCTTCTTACTTGGAAGATTGCATGGGCCAAAAAGCCCTATTTATCTATTCTCTTGTAGGTTTACAATTATTTATGAATCTTATAAGGGAATGAATAAATATGGTCCTCTTTCCCATTCAATTTATCATTTAAGTATGCAATCAAATATAAATCAAATCCTCATGCACTACCTTTTCAATAAATCACAAGGATCATAGAGTTCCATTGATCCAATATCTCGTAGGTTTGTAATTTCTTGTGATTCTCACTAGGTACTAGATCAAAGGTGTCTTTACTTTTCTCTTTATTTGTTGAGTTCGCATGATATCACGTCTAAATCATAGTATCATTGATTATCTTTGATAAACCATGGGGATTAATAAACTTACATAGATCTAATATCTTGTAGGCCTACAATTATTTATAAGTCTTACTAGGCACTAGATCTATGTTGTCTTCCTATATGCCTAGTTTATTACATTAGCATTCTATCAAACATAAATCAAAATCTCACAAACTATTATTTAAATAGATCATTCAGACTACAAAGCTCCTTTGATCCAATGGCTTGTGAGCCTATAATTATTTTCAAGCTTCACCAAACACTGGATCTATGGTGTCCTCATATCCACCTGGTCTTCTACAATAATAGACCATCTAAAAATCATACTCTCTTCACGAGATGCTTGTATAATAAGTTATTTGGATTATAGGATTGTGTTAATCCATGTATGTTTTTAGAATGCATACACCTAAACTATTTTCAACATAATATCAAAGATAGATCAAGAAAATATGTATAACAATGAATTAACAAAAATGTAAAGGCTCCTTTTATTAATTCATGGTGAAAACCGGTTACATGTACGTCCCTCTTAGGGATACCAAATTTTGATACAATGAATAAAAAATTATGAATCCCCTAAATGGGGATGATGTAATCCACATGACTTCTAGATCAACACGAATTGATTAAGGACTTATTTGATACCTCCTCCATTTTCTAAGAGGAACTTGATGTTGAGAATGCTTTGAAGCTTGAAAGAACCTGTAACCTACATACAAGAAACAACAAAGCACAATTAAACACATATGAGGCCTCTCATGATGAGGCTTTTGTCAAGAACATGCAAGAAATAAGGCTAAACTTGAAATAAAACATAAATATATGCAAATATACTTACAAAATGGCTGAATTAATGCAAAGCATGCTTGAAAACAAGTAGATCTAGCTAATATAAAATGTAATTTGCAGCAAAAGAATGAAATGAAGCTAATCTAAGAAGATCATTGAAATCTAGAAAATGTGACAAATCAAAGGCAAAGCTACCTCTAATATTGCTAATTAACCGCACAAATGTGTAAATGAAGACTAATCTAAGCTATATTAACCTATTTGAATAATTGAAATGGAAAACCTACAGCTAAAATGGAGGGAAAAGAGCATCAAATGATGGTCATGGGTGTTAAATGTAGCAGGATCTATTAGCTACAGTCGAGGGAAAACTCCTCTTTCTCTTAAAACCAGGGCTAGAAACTCTTAATTCCTTTGAGGAATTTATGATAAAGGGTCACCTCGGTGTTCTAAAATAGATTGGCAATGTAATTTTTTGGAATTCACAATGTAAGTGTGTCAATTGTCAAGCTTGCTCCTCAAGCTCTTGAGATCTCCATTGTTGCAAGGTTGATGATAAAATTGGATTTTGGCAACATATTGTTGCTCTTCACAAGGTGCAATTGGATATCCAATTCGACAGGGCTTTTTTACATTAAAATTGGAATCCCGTCTCTATGCTCTCCCCATTTTGGAGGGAGGTCTTAAAGCCTATCCAAATCCTTATCCTAGCTTCTTTGAGAAGCTAAGATCAAGAATTGACAAGCTGGAGCAGTTAGAAGGAAACATCCAGAAGCTTCCTCACCAAAAACTTCCCAAGATCAATTGCTATGGCCATTACAACTGATTTTGACTTACATTTACAGGGCTAGTTATGGCTCTTAAATGTGACTAAAACCCTAGCCATGGGTGTCAATCGTGGCTAAGAACTTAGCTGCAGATGCCATCCACAAATAAGGTTGAATAGGTCCAAGATGCCTAAAATGAGTGGTTAAAACCACTGCTTTGCCTTGGGAAGGTCCAAGATCATTCATATGGTCTGCAAGGATGCCCATATGAGTAGTCTCCTAAACATGACGTGTTTTAGGTGTCTATAGATACCCATTTTATGATGCGTAGTGGGAACACGACGCTGAGAAAAAATAGACCACCTAAAACCATATTCTAGGTTGCATGATGATCATTGATATGATCAACCTTATATGCCCCAATCATGATAAAGGGCATGCATCTCTGAATCACTGCTTCCAACTAGATGAAAGGCTTAATTTACGTAAAAATTTGAAGTCCACTAGAATCTCGGGTCACATTGCTTAGCATTAGCAAAGGATCGAAAGCTAGATTGTCAAAGATTTAAATCAACATATTTGCTTTTGCTCCAAGCAACAGGGTAAGCTTATGATAGCTATCAACAATGATTCGTAAGACGAACGTGATTTATATGATCAAGTGATCCTTTGTTGATTTTGATTTTGATATTATGACTACCCCCTCAAGCGATGAGTTGATGAGGGTAAGGACAAGTAATTAAAGCGATGAGTCGCTTGACCAAGATGAAAAATTTGGATGATTTAAGACTTTAGCATTTTGTTATATGAAAAGACCTATTACAACTATGATTTCACCATTAATAGTAATTGTACATCTCTATCCCATGGAGCAATATAACCGTAATTGTCTTCTTAGGGAATCAAGATGATAGCAATTCCATTTAATCTTGTGGTGAATCACTATATTCGATGATATGCTAAAAATATTATAGAAGAAATGAAATGAACGCCTCGTTCCCGCAGGGCAGTCTGGCCACAATGGCCTTCTTTGGGATTGAAGTGAAGACATGTCAAGTCAATCATGACTAATTTACCCCAAATGACCTTATGATAATTTACTCATCTTTCCGGATTGCATTGAGTGCAAGTCCCTGCAACCACCAAGTGTGTAGAGTAAATAACTGAATACGAGTCACATTTGAATTTTGTTTTTTTATGATGTTTTTGTTATTTTTGCAATTTTGAGGTTTCTGGACGATTGAATATTTTTTATTTTATATTTTAAAGCTCCTCACGATGAAATTTTGAGAGCATTTATTATTGTCTACTAGCCACGGTTGTTAGCCACAACTAGTTTTGACAATTTTCTTAGCTGCATCTGACAACCACAATTGGTCAAACCCTAACATGCACCCGTAATTGTCAACCACGACTGAGGCCCAAATGAAAAATTTAAAAGAAAATTTAGGGTTTTATTATTAATTATATCCAATTTATAAGTTTGATAGTGAGAGCTCTTAGAGGTTAGAGAAAAAATTTGATATGGAACCCTGCTAGAATCATTACCTATCCTGATGGCAGACCAACCAAAGGCTTTGACTAGTGGTGGATCCAATGCTTCGAAGGTAGCACTTCCCTCTCTCTCATGCAATTTTACCCATTTTTAAAAATGAACCACATTAAGTAATGGGATTAATGAACCTCACTAAATTATTGGTAAATAACCTCACCCTAGTTAGGATTAGCCTAGGTTAGCTTAGAGGGATGGGGATTTAATTTTTGGGGCTGTTTGGGTTGGGGATTGACCTTGAACGAGGTCATTCCCATAGTCGTGGGTGGTAGCCATGACTCCCAATTGGCCAATTGGGTGCCATGGTTGTTAGCCGTTTCTGAGTTTAAAAACCAATGATTAGAAAATTGACCGTTGGTGCTAGCCACGGGTGAAAACTGCGATTGAGCAACTTTAGTCGAAATTTTTAATTTTTAATTTTTTTGACTGTTTGAATTGATTTAATTGATTTTTTTATTTTTTCAAGTGCATATTTGAAAAATTTTGAACATTTTGAGTGCATTTTTTATTTTTTTTGAAATTATGAAGTGTTTTTGGATTTGTTTGTATTTTTAAAGTACATTTTTTATTGTTTTTGAAATTTATATATTATGTTATCACTTCTCTTAGACCTTGACTACGCAAGCGTGAGAGATTTTCTCTATGAGCTCCTACCCCAACTAAACCAAGCAGACTTAGATTGGTTCAGGGCCGTAGGCCTCAGCTATGTCCTGCGACTACCTTATATTAGGGTCAACCAGGCCTACATGACTACTCTAGCCCATCGTTGGGATGCATGAACTAACACCTTCCATATTTTGACTGGGGAGATGATAATCATGCTAGAGGATGTGTACCACATATTCCAGATTCCTCTCGATGGAAAGACCATCACCTTCACCTACTGGAGTGAAGAACGCCATTTTTTAGAGGATTTTTAGCACTAGGAGCAATGAGGTGCTAGAGGATATAGATCATGGTGGGGTGCCCATAGAGCACTGGTATAGGGCTCGCATATTTACATAGCGATAGGCCATACTCATGCACATCATATGCAATGTTGTGCTTCTAGATACTTTAAGAGTGAGGTTCCCTTGGAACGTCCTAGCCATAGTGTAGGACCTGCTTGCTAGCACCACAGAGTAACCATTGATCCTATCATGGGAGAGTGCTCTCCTTGTGCAACTATACGATGAGCTCTATCGCATTACGTAGTGGGGATGAGTAGGAGTAGGATACAACCTCTTACTAAAAATATGGGCCTGGGAGTATATAAAGATAAAGTGCCTTGGAGGGATGCCTCGATAGATTGCTACAATAGCAGCCACGTCTCAGTGCTATGGAGCTTGTTGGCCATGAGAGGTAGAGATGTACAACATCAGGTCTCATGCAGGAGACTTACAACAATATATGGAGAGATTTATAGGACTATGAGAAGGTCATATTATATGGTATCCTTATCTAGATTTTCTAGTACAAGAGGAGGCAAATTATTATCTGAGGGGGACTAGATGTGATCGCTGGGTTATCGGGTGCAAGCCCAATGTGCAGGAGTTTTTTCACTTCTACCCAGTCACCAAAAAATTTGGGGTACACCAGGATATTTTAGAGGAGCCAATCCTCTACTACCACCTTAAGGTAGAGACTCAGTTGGCATGGCCATAGGTGACCCCCTTGGAAGAGGAAGACAATGCATTTCAAGATACAGGGTTGGCAAATATTGGCACCACTCCTTATTATGATGCTTGGTGGAAAAACAGGCTATAGCAGGGTGGCGGTCCTTTAGAGAGATCTAGATATGGGGAGGCTTTCAAGGCAAAGGGTGATGATCCAAAAGGGTGATGAGTTTTCCAAAGGATAGAGGGAAAGTGGGGCTAGGCCATTGCACCAAATGAGGGGGCATGATATGAGGAGGGTGAGTAGGAGCCTGATGATGAGGTGTCGTAGCTACAGGCCCAGGTTCATGGCTTGCAGTCACAACTATAGATGACTCAAACATAGATCTTGGAGAGGGATACCTCTATTGCCACCCTACAGGCTTAGAGGGATACCTCTATTGCCACCCTACAGGCTCAGAGGGATACCTCCATTTCCACCCTATAGACTTAGTGGTATGGATACCAAGAAGAGAGAGCTAATATCTAGGAAAAAATTGACACAACCACCACAATGATAGAGAAGATCACCACACAATAGGATCTTGTACAATCCTAGTTAGACTTTCAAATCGCGAAGCGGGACATGCTCAAGATGATGAGAGGGAGCCCCTCTACTTATCAGGCTATACCTTCTACTTCAACTTCTCCAAGACCGATAGGGCTAGATGCTAATGTAGATATCTAACATCTACAAGGCATTATAGCAGATGATACAACTCAGTGTACAACATATTTGATGTATATTATTTCTTTAGAGGCTTATATTAGGCTATGCAGGGGCACACTTTTGGCTAGATCTATAGTAGGGGGCTCACAACGAAGTAGGTGAAGCGAGTCTGGAAATTCCTCAATGCAGTATAGCCACAGATAAGGTGGCAGATTAGAGAGATTAGTAGGCACCAGTTCTAGGCAACCTCGCAAAGAGGGTACATAGGGAGGAGGTGACTTAGGTGGGGTAGGCTAGTCCTGATTGTGACTTAGTGATGTTGTATCACATTTTTAGTGTAAGGTCTAAGGACCTAAAATATTATAGCCTACGAACATTTTGATGTACCCCTCATGTATACATGTTAACACACATAAAATATACGATATACAATTTTATTATGCCTCACTATGTGTATCATTTTATTGTTTTTATGTTTATGAGATGCACATGGATGCACCGTTGATATGATATGTTGATTGATGCTATATAGTTGTGATGTTTTGGTAACATGCACTAGCTAGATGATATATGTAGTGATCTAGATGTTTAGATAGACTACTTATGTATGCATGTATAAATACAATAATTTGTGTTAAATGCATATTTTTGATTTAATTGTATGCATCTAATTTATGTTGTTATGATATGGTGAATGCAATGTATGTAATGCATTATTTACATGATGGTGATCTAATTTAAATGAACGTGTATGCTTTAATCACTTAAAACATAAGGAATGAATGAATAAGTACTTAACAATCTAATGGGTGACACCAATAAAAATTATGAATGTAAATGGTAGCTCTTATCATAACAATTAATAATTTAAACATCCATATGTGAAATGAGATGATGTGAGATGTATGGTTTTCTCTTATGAGCTTCTATAAATTAAAATATATGCACAAAATAGTCAGTGACTGTCAAAATATCATTGCTGATATCCATCTGGTATCTATCCTACTTCATGAACACCCTTTAATAAACATCACTTTAAAAGGAAAATTACGTTTTATTGATGAGATGATTTGTTGCTATAAGGGATTTTTGAGTTTTTTCGTGAGACTCAAACATCCTAGTTGATCAATAAAAAGTTATATAATGACTATACTAGACTTTTGAAAGATAAAAGTTTTTGTTATGAATACCAAGATATTCATTATCCTTGTGTGTGCAAATGAATATATTAGATGAGACATAAGAATACCTCATTGCTAGGCGGGATTCATTTAGCCCATTGCTGTAATGAGGATCACCAAATGTTTACCTTGATCCTAATTTTGAATGCAGTTAGACTAGACCAGTAGGTAATATAGGCCACCTAAAGCTAGCTCATTTGTAAAATGCTTAGAACTACCCCAATGCTAGGTGGGATTAATTCAACCCATTGTTGTATTAGGGATCACTCTATGGTTTCAAGTAGTGACCATTCTAGGGATTCAAGCTCTTCATACCCTTATTTTATTCACATTTATTGGGATACTTGCTCATGTTTAATGATGATAATCATTGTTTATTTTGCATTTTTTTGAGCAAGGGATTTGCTTTGATTTTGATTTGGGGATTTTCTTATTTTATAAGAAAGCAAGGGATTTCTTTGGGTAGGGGGGAGCTTGTCCTTTATCGATGATAAAAACTCTAGACCATGCGCATCACAAGATAAGCAAGTAAAAACCTTTCACTTAAGGTGACTAGGACCACTTTGCAGTGTTCATATTTCCTTGTCTAAACTAGGAGTTTTAATGTGTTAATTAGTGATGGGATTTTGACATATGCTAGGTGCTATCAAAACTAGACCTCATATCCCAAAGCAAAGATAACTTTCTACAAAATCTGATAAGATCACTAGGTATGTCTGAATGACTAAGAAAACCTAGTATATTCCTTATAGCAACAGGAAGGGTTGTATTGAAAAACACAATTACTCACAAGGGTGATGGATGATGATGATGAATAGATGCATGATTGAGATACAAATATGGTGTCGTTTGTAAGATTGTAAACACAACCTATCCTAATGCAAGCGCAATGGATGAGTATACCTAATGCAATGCAATGCAAGTAAATGAATGCATGTGCAAAATGAAATGCATAATGTAAATATTTTTGTGTTTTTGATGTTTTTGCAATGTTTTTAGATTTTATTGCCTTTTGATTTGTTTGATTTTTGGTGTTTTCAATTGTTTTTAAAATTTTGATTGTTTTGAATGTTTTTGACTTTTTGATTTTATGTGTGGAACACCTTAAGATGAAGAATGTTGAGAGGCTCAGGCTCTTCAACACCTTCAAGTGATGTTAGGCGATATGTTCCAGGTTCTATCTTCTTCGATATGATATATGGACCTAACCAATTGACCACAAATTTATCTCATAGTTATGGTGGTAGGTTTGAGTTCTATTGGTTTTATTTCAACACAAGATCCCCAAATTTAAAGTCTCTCAGATGGAATTTATTGTTATAAGCTCATTTTAGGCATTCTTGATAAACTTGAAGATGCTCAAGGGCATTCATGTGATGTTCATCAAGAAGCATCAATTGGTTGAGGTGAGCTTGTAGCATAGTGTCATCATCGATGAACTCTTTCAATGCGACATGCAGGGTTGGAATTTCCAATTCCAAAGGCATAATGGCCTCAACACCATATACTAGTAAAAATGAGGTTGCCCTTATGGACATCCGTACACTAGTCCTGTAAGACCATAATGCAAGGGGTAGATAGATATGCCAATATTTATGGTTTTCTTGAACAATATTTTTCAAGATTACTACCACTATCTTGTTAGAAACTTCAACTTACCCGTTTGCTTGTGGATAGTATGGAGTCACAAAACTATGTTGTATATTATACTTGGATGTCAAAGCCCTTACAGTTTTATTTTTGAATGATGTTCTATTATATATGATCTTGGATGTTATCCCAAAATGACATGATATTGTGGAGTATGAAATCCACAATATGTGCTCCTGTTGTCATTGTTAAAGGAATTGCTTCCACCCATTTTGTAAAGTTCTCAGTGGTTGTTATAATGAATGTATGTCAGCTTGATGACAAGGGAGAGATCTTACCAATCATATCAAGACCCCACTAAGCAAATTGCCAAGCCACTTGAATGGGTTATAAGGCTTGTGATGGCAAGTGCATAACATTAGCATAATACTAACATTTGACACATTTCTTGACATACGTTGTGTAGTCCTTCTCCATAGTGGGCCAAAAATAGCCCATTCAAAGGATGCGCTTGATAGCCATGCCATTGAAATGGCCATTACATGTACCATCATGAACTTGTGTGATTTCCCAAGTTGATTCTTAGGGCTCAAGAAAATGAAGGAGAATTCCATCATAGCTTCGACGATACAAGATGTCTCCTAGAAAGACATATTTAATCACTTTCTATTTGAATGCTCATTTTATGGAACATGAAAATCCCTGTGAGATTACACAAAGCTTAAGAAAATTGTGTAATTGAAACATCCAATATTGATAAGCTACAACCTCAACAGACAAGACAACTTGTTCCCCCTACGATTCGATATGCACAAATGCAGATTGGGAAACAACCTTGTGGTGAATGGTGGTGCCATTCCCCATAGGACCCTGCGAGATCAAAGACCCCCAAGGTGCCTTCTTTAGAAAGTCTTTGGCTCTATAAAACCACTCATGGTTTGGTTCTATATGAATCATGTTGACTGATTCTTTGTTGTCAAAAGCCTCATGCTGCATCACATATTGCGAGAGCATCTTCACATGAATGGTAGTGAAGTCAGCAGATGGATTCTGAGGGATCAAGGATCCCAGAGATGCCATAGTGTCTACATATTTGTTTGACGTGCGAGGGATTGCCTCGATGTCATACCACTCTAGCTGGGCTAGATAAGTATCAACAAGATCCTTATAAGCTTTTAGGATGGGATTCCTGCATTGGATTATTTCGTTAACTTGGTTAACAATGAGAAGGGAGTCACCAAATATGTTTAGATTTTTGATATTCATGGTGATTGCTATTTGGAGACCCAAGATTAGGGCCTCGTATGCATTGTTGTTGGTGCAAGGAAAGTCTAGTTTAAAAGACAAGGGTATTGGAGCACCTTGTGGTGTGAAAAACATAATTCCTGCACCACAGCCTTGCTCACACTTTGAATCATTGAAGAACAAAGTCATGTTAGCTTTATTATTTGGCTCTTTAGATTTGGGTGACTCTGATAATGCAAAGACTACATCATTGAGAAGTTCTATGATAAGAGGCCTACTATCCTAAAGAGGTATCTCTTCCAACTAATCAGCTATGACCTGTCCCTTGATGGAATTTTGGCTAATGAATTCCAAGTCGAATTATGTCAGTAGCATGATCCACTTTGTTGGAAGTTAAAATGGTAAAATGGTAAAAATTTTGTTTCAACTGTAAGTTTTGACCTTACCCTTTTACCTCATTGGACGACAACCAAGTCAGCAGGATTGGACGACATGGACGGCAGGAAGAGTTTGACTCCTAATTATTTTTTCCTTTCCTCCCTATTTCTTCTCTCCCAAATATCTCTCCAACAACTATGTAGACACTATATAATACTTTGTAATTTCGACTTTGATAGAATGAATAGTGAATTTTTGCATATTGATTTGTGATTACAATATCTGGTATCAGAGCGGAGGGTGTCTAGGGTTTCAAGGCAAGCTAGGCATGGATCTCGAGGAGGCTCGAGGAGGCCCACAGGTGAGGCACGGATCTCGAGGAGGTCGAGGAGGCCCACAGGAGCGAGCCCATAGGAGGCACGATTCTCGAGGAGGTCGAGAGGGCCCGTAGAGCGTGCACCAAGGTGAGGTCAAAAGGAGGCCCACAGAGAGCACGCGGTTCGAGGTTGACCAGCTGACTAGAGGACACCAGGCATGATTCCCCAGGTGACTGATAGGTGACTTGGCGGAACGCAGACCAGAGGCGGACACGTGGTGAGCTAACCAGAGGTGGACACGTGGTGAGCTGACCAGAGGTGGACACGTGGCAAGGAGGTGACATGGTAGACACAGTGACATGGCAGACACAATAAGGAGGTGACATGGTGGACACAGTAAGCAGGACACGTGGCAAGCGGATGCGAGGTGGCGACGTGGCGGAAGGGCATTCACCCAACGAAGAGCAAAAGGGCAAGGTCCGATTGCTCGAAGGCAATCGAATACCCTTGTGAGCCCTCATACTCTTAAACCCCTTCGCAACCCAATTCCTACTGCATGTGGGATAAAGAAACTATAATTTTTTTTGTTTAAAATTGTTGCCCATCGGTTTAAATACTACGCCCATCAGTTTGAAGCCTAAAGAGGCTTGTAGCGCACTTGGTGAGCGCGCTATTCTGCAGAGGGGAAGTCACGGGTTCGAAACCCAACGCGATTTAATTTTTTATTATGTTGGCATGAGGTCGAGGTCGGATTGACATATTAATCCTTTTTGCATAAGGTTAAGTTTTAAAAGGTCGGAGATAATTTTTTTTTTATATATAGTTTTTTAATTTTTTTATAATTTTTTTAAAGTTTTTTTATATAGGTTTAATAATAATATTAAAATATATTGTTTTTTTTTTAAGTTTTTAAGAAAATCAATATTTTTTATTATTATTTAACTTATAATTACAAATTTTTTAAAATTATAATAGACTATATAATTTTTTTTGACATTGCCTAAGAGGCAATTTATTGTAAAAGAAGGGGCTTTTCACTTGATTCGAGGAATCAAAAACTGTAGTGTAAAAGCATACTGTGATAGTCTAGAAGGCTATACAAACTGGAAATTTTGTGTAACAAGCCTGAGAGGCTTAGTGTTTTTTCCTTGTAAGAGAGACAAAAGATCAAACTAAAATTTGTAAAGAGGCATTGATGATAAGACCAAGTGGTTGTTATCATGCCCTATGTGCACTTTTGGTGAGAGAAAACGCCAAAATTTTTGATGAAAAAGTGAGAGCTTATGGGCTACATACTGTGTTTAGTCAGTTGTAGAACGTAGTAATAGCACACCAGAGGCATCCAGACTCAGGGTACAAGGCAGACTCTGAAGATAACTCCTTTGGGAGTCAATTTGAGCAATCCGAATCCATAGAAGTTGCACCACAAGAATCTGAATATACTCATTACAAGTAATTCAGTAGAAATTCTAGAACCAGAATCACCTGAGATAATATTGATCAGTGACGATGAAGAACAAGTAGCAGACAATTTCGTGAATCAAGAAATAGCAGCACTACAACAAGAGGAACAAGCACGCATTGAAAGAGTGAATCAAGTCAGATTTGACTTAAATTTGTAATCTCTTCTTTCTTCTTCTTTCTTCCTTATTTTAAAAAAAATAGAGTGCTTTATTGTAACCGAGAAATAAAGAGAGTGTTTTAGTTTATAACAGCTATGGCCTCACATAACAATCTACCTATTCCAGAATTCAACGGATATGATTACGAGTATTGGTCTATCAAAATGAAGACCTTACTCATAGGGAAAGGTTTGTGGGACATAGTGGAAGAGGGTTACACCGAACCCACAGACTAGACAACATTAAGTGTCGCAGATAAGAAAACAAAGAAAGAAGCGCAAAAGAGCAACTCCTCTACTCTTTATCATCTCCAAGCAACATTGGAGAAGAGTATATTCCCTAGAATAGTCACTTGTATAACTGCACAAGATGCATGGAAAGCTTTGAAAGATGGATTCCAGGGAAGTGATCAAGTGAAGCAAGTGAGGCTTCAAACATTGAAATGAGATTTTGAAAATCTCAAAATGAAAGAAGACAAAAAAGTTGGTGACTACTGCGTTAGAGTGAAAGCAGTAGTTGATAAAATGGTTACTCTTGGCGAAGAAATTAAGCCTGAAACAATTGTAAAGAAAGTGTTACGAACACTTCTTCAAATATGGAATCACATAGCCATAATCATAGAAGAGTCAAAAGATCTTTCCACTTTAACATTTGATGCATTAATTGGGTCGTTAATGTCTCATGAAGAGAGATTACAGGAATCTCCTTCAACTAGCTATGGAGGCGATGATAAAGCCTTCACATCCAATGAAAATACTGGAAGAGGACATGGAAGAGGTCAAGGCAGAGGCCAGCGAAGAGGTAGAGGTAGAGGCAACTACAGAGGAGGCAATCAGAATAGAGGAGGCAACTCCAAAAGAGGAGGCAATCAGAATAGAGGTGGAAACCAAAATCGAGGAGGAAATCCAGGATGAAGTGGAAATCAAGGATGAGGAAGTGACAAGTCCAAAATAACTTGTTTTAACTGTGGCAAGCCAGGTCACTTTGCTCATGACTGCTGGTCAAAATCTTCTCAAGGCAGCAGCAGTCAATATGGAAATTATGGTGAAGAAGATGATACCTCTAATATTTTTCTTTCATATGGACAATCAGAACAAAATCTAAATGACACATGGATTTTGGATACTGGTTGCTCAAACCATATGAGTGGCAAAGAAAATCTATTTGCTACTCTAGATTCCACTTATAAATCCCACATCAAGTTAGGGGATGATAAAGCTTTGCAAGTCGAAGGCATTGGAGCCATGGAGGTTCCAACAAAAGAAGGTCTAAAGAAAGTGAATGACATCTATTACACTCCAAAGCTCCAACACAATCTGCTAAGCATTGGGCAAATGATGGAGAATAATTACAAACTTGTTTTTGATGAAGGAAAATGTATCATTCTTGATAAAAACAATTGTAATCGTGTCATCACACAGGTCCCAATGACCAAGAATCGATTATTCCCTCTCAAATTTGGTGAGCCAGGGGGAGCTCAACTTGCAAATGTAGCTATAGCTAATCCAAGTGTGCTTTGGCACTTGCGATATGGTCACCTTAATTTCGCTAGCTTGAAACTGTTAACTTCTCAAGCTATGGTGACAGGACTTCCCAAAATCAATGAACAAAAGGAGGTCTATGAAGGATGTGCTTTGGGAAAGCACTCAAGGTCTAAGTTTCCAAAAGGACAAGCATGGAGAGCCAGCTATCCACTTCAGTTAGTGCATTCGGACATCTATGGTCCAATGCAGACAAAGAGTATCGAAAACAATTCCTATTTTCTCACTTTCATAGATGATTTCTCTAGAATGTGCTGGATTTATTTCTTGAAACATAAAGATGAAGCTTTTGATTGCTTCATAGATTTTAGAAACAATGTAGAGAAACAAAGTGAGTATTTTGTAAAATGTCTTAGGACAGATCGAGGAGGTGAGTACTCCTCAAAAGAATTCTTGAAATATTGTAAAGCAAGTGGGATCAAAAGGCAATTCACCACTGCCTATACCCCACAACAGAATGGTGTGGCCGAGAGAAAGAACCGCACCATAGTCGAGATGGCGAGAACGATGCTTCAGACTAAGCATCTAACTAATATGTATTGGGTTGATGTTGTAAGAACCAGTGTATACATTCTAAATAGAAGTCCAACTTCTAGTTTAGATGGCATCACTCCTTATGAGGGGTGGTATGGAAAGAAACCCAATGTAAAGCACTTTAAAGTTTTTGGTTCTTTAGCATATGCACACATTCCTGATGAGAAAAGGAAGAAGCTTGATCCCAAAAGTCAAGCTTGTATATTTGTAGGGTATTGTGAGTCTACAAAAGCATATAGACTCTACAATCCCAAGACTCATAAAATTGTACTTTCCAGGGATGTAATTTTTGATGAAGGGGGAGAATGGGGTCATCAAAGAATTTTTGTTGATGATGAGTCCCAAGATGTAAATTCTTCATAGGTACAACAAGTACAATAGGTGTCTCCCAAGAAAAGCAAAGGCACACCACCCCCTCCAAGCCCAAGCAAGAGTACTACATCAAGTACTTCAACCGCCACTCCAAGTCCTTCTCCACAGAGATCAGTAAGTTCTTCACCGATGGACATAGACAGTGACTCTCCATCAAGAGGCAAAATAACATTACAACATCATCCATCTTTTCAAATGTTGGATCGAAATTTCCAGAGAAGATTCACTAGAAGCCAAGCTAGTGAAATGAATACAGTTTTGTAGCAACTTGAAAATTTGCAATTGTATGGGGATGATAACTCCCAAGATCCTAAGGGAGATGTAGTCAATTATGCTTTATTGGCTAGTGCACAGCTAGAACCAGCTAGCTATGAGAAGGCTTGTACTCAAAATATATGGCAAGAAGCCATGGAAGAGGAAATAACCTCTATAAAAAATAATGATACATGGGAGCTAGTAAAGCTACCCAAAGGAAAAAAGTGTGTTGGATGTAAATGGGTCTACAAGACCAAATACAATGTTGATGGAAGCATTGAGAGGCACAAGGCGAGATTAGTAGCAAAAGGTTTTACTCAGAAATTTGGCATTGACTATGAGGAAACTTTTGCTCCTGTTGCACGACAAGAGACAATCAGATCAGTTCTTTCCTTAGCTGCCCATAAAGGATGGAACATTCAACACATGGATGTGAAAAGTGCTTTTCTGAATGGATACTTGACTGAGGAGGTTTATGTTCAACAACCTCAAGGCTTTCAAGAACAAGGAAAGGAGAACCTTGTTTACAAATTGAAAAAAGCACTTTATGGCCTCAAGCAAGCACCAAGAGCTTGGTACTCACGCATTGATGGCTATTTCAGCGAGTATGGATTCACTAGAAGCAAAAGTGAACCAAATCTGTACTACCTAAAGCATGGAGTAGACATTCTCATAGTTTGTTTGTATGTGGATGATCTAATATTTATGGGTAGTAACACTAAAATGAATATGGAGTTCAAAAACTCCATGATGAAGCAATTTGAGATGAAAGATCTCGGTTTAATGCGATACTTCCTAGGCATGGAAGTGCATCAATCAAATAGGGGGATCTTCATATGTCAACACAAGTATGCTCGAGACATGATCAAGAAATTTTCCATGGAGCAGTGCAAATCAGTTGCAACTCCAACCGGACATGGAATCCAATTGAGCAAGGATGACGGAGCACCAAAGGTTGACATGACCACTTACAGGAGCATGGTTGGGAGTCTGATGTTTCTCACCAACACAAGGCCCGATATTCAATATGTTGTTTCTCTAGTTTCAAGGTTTATGGCAAGTCCATCCGAGCTGCATCTACAAGCAACTAAAAGAATCTTAAGATATGTAAAAGGTACATTGGATTTTGGAATCCATTACCACAAATGTAATTCTGTGAAATTAGTTGGCTTCAGTGATAGTGATTGGGGCAGCAATATAGATGATAGGAAATCTACATCAGGGAACTATTTTAGTCTAGGGTCAGGACTAATCACATGGAGTTCCAAGAAGCAAACTATTGTAGCATTGTCATCTACTGAGGCTGAATATATAGCTATCACACATGCTAGTACTCAAGCCCTATGGTTGAGAAAAGTCCTTGAAGAGATTGGAGAAAGTCAAAGTGGTCCAACTCGATTGTATTGTGATAACATAAGTGCCATTCAGTTGGCATACAATCCAATCCACCATAGCAGATCAAAGCATTTTGATATGAAGTATCACTTCATCCGAGACATGGTGGAGCAGCAGATAGTTGAGCTTAAATATTGCAGCACTTTGGACAACATTGCAGATATCTTCACCAAAGGCATGGCTAAAGCTCAATATATAAAGCTGAGAGACTGTATAGTCAGTCCTCTCAACTTTAAGGGGGAGAATGTTGGAAGTTAAAATGGTAAAATGGTAAAAATTTTGTTTCAACTGTAAGTTTTGACCTTACCCTTTTACCTCATTGGATGACAACCAAGTCAGCAGGATTGGACGGCATGGACGGCAGGAAGAGTTTGACTCCTAATTATTTTTTCCTTTCCTCCCTATTTCTTCTCTCCCAAATATCTCTCAACAACTATATAGACACTATATAATACTTTGTAATTTCGACTTTGATAGAATGAATAGTGAATTTTTGCATATTGATTTGTGATTACAATACACTTTGCAGTACATGTATTATGATATGTCTTGCTCATCATATACTGCAAAGGATTTTGTTTTAATATCACATACGTGATATGACTCAACATGTAGTGGCGTAACTTATTAGTCATAAAAACCACTACTAAGCATAGCTTTTCTACATATGTGTACCCTAGCTCATAACTCACCAAGGTGTGAATGATATAGTATATCGCTTGCTCTTTGTCTTGCATGTTCTTTTGGGCTGGCATAGTTCCTAGTGCAAAGTCAGTAGCTAATATATACAACAAGAATGACATATTTGGCCTTGGTGGAGCTAGTACTGGAAGCATTGCCAGATACTACTTAATCTTAGCAAAGGCTTGACATTCTTCATCCCAATGGAATGGGATCCCCTTGTGTAGCAGTCGATTCACGAGTTGACATTTATTCGATAATTGTATGATGAATCACTTTATGGATGCTACTTTGCCCTATAGGCTTTTCAACTCTTTAATGTTAGTGGGCGGGGCCATTTCTAGGATAACCTTTACCTTTACTAGATATTCTTCAATTCCTCATTTAGAAATGATCAATCCCAAGAGCTTTCTTGAAGTTACACCAAATACGCACTTCTTGGGATTCAACCTGACATTATGCTCTATCAGGTGATCGAAGACCTTTCTCAAGATCTCAACATGTTCTTCACGCAACAATGACTTGGCCAATAAGTCATCGATGTAATCCTCTAGGATCTTGTGCATGTAGTCATGGAAGATATATGTCATGGCCCACTGATATGTAGCACCAACATTTTTAAGATCAAATAGCATTACCTTGTAGTAGAAGGTCCCCCATGGCGTTGTGAACATGGTTTTATGCTAGTCTTCGGGTTTAATCCAAATCTGATTGTAAAAAAAAAACCATCCATTAGGAAGAGCATCTCATGACATGCAGTTGCATCTATGAGAGTATCTATATTGGGCAACAAAAATGAATCCTTTGGTTTTGCCTTATTGAGGTCTTTGAAATCTATGCAAATACAGATTCTTCCATAAGGTTTTCCTATAGGTACCATGATACATGTGATGATATGCAGAGGTGGGTCTCCTATGGTAGTTGGGACTACCTTGATTTTGTGATCATAAAAAAAAATCATGAGCTCTTAACACTGCTGGACTTGCCCCACAAATTCTATAAATACTTTGGGGTTCTAGGGATAGAGCTCAATCGATTTCAATATTTCCATTAAGGTCTCCCTATGACTAGGAGATTGCTAAATGAGCTCGTATATCAATAACTTAGTCGACGTTGTTTGAATACTTTGAGTAAGTTTGTTCTGGATCATTATCACAGGTTGTGATGGCGAACCTAGAAGATTATTCAGCACTGGCTTTTGTTGGGGTGCAGTTAGGATACAAATGGGAGCTACTGGAGACTCGGGTTGGTTGTATCGCTAGTGTCTTGTAACCACATTGACCATTCCAATGAATCCCTGAGTGGGAGGTTTGACTTGGAACTGATTAAATTGAGCTCCCTAATTTATAGGGGCTTCATGATTAGGCAATAGGTTTTAAATATGCACATGTTCCTATTATTAGGAGTTAATGTATTGTCAACTTGTAGCTCACATTTTTTGATCATATTTTGTATAGTATTTTTGAAACCGATGCATACCTCAATATCATGCCCTTGTATTCTATGATATGGGTAATAATGATCATCCATGTGTCCCTTGGGCTTGGGGTGGTTAGGATCAATAAGTTGTACCTCAGGTAGTATGAGTACTCATGCCTCACTCAGTTGATTGAATATTGATGCTAGAGATTTTGACAATGGCGTGTACTGGCGATGCGACCAACGTTGCTTGTCTCGACCCTATTTCTTGTTCTTTTGGTTGTAGTTAGATGGGGATGGTTGAGATTGGTAATTATATGGCTATTGGTTATTCCTCATTTTTGGCATATTTAATACAACCTGGTTGACTGGTGCAGGCTTGTACTAATGTTGTTGGTTGCAGTTGTTGTGGTTGTTGTTCCAGTCTCTCTTGTTACGAACCTGAAGATATCCTTCTTCTACTTTGATGTCTTCTATAAGCTTGGATTGTGGTAAGGCTTCCTCAAATGTTGCATACTATTGAAGCTATAGAAGCAGCGAGATATGCTTGGCACAAATTTTGGTGAACATTCGGGTGAGCTCTATAGTGGAAATAAAGAACGGTAATTTGGCCATTAGTTTTCTCCATCTATTCCTATAGTCTTGGACCAGATCATCATGATATTGTCTAAGATTGGTGAGGTCAAATAAGTTAGTCTTCTTCTTGATGCCAAATGAAAAATGTTCAAGGAAGGCATTCACCAATTTCTCAAAATTGATGATGCTATGTTTGGGTAGTTGGGTAAACCACTCTGTTGCTGTGCCTGATAACATGATGATGAACATTCTTAACATCAGGGCATCATTGTGTTGGAGTTGAAAGCACACATCCATGAATTTGGTCACATGCTCTTGTGCGCATTCCTATCCCTTAAAATTATCCAACTGAGGCATCTCAAAATACTTCATATAGGCAGGACTTGGTACCAATGGGCACAGGGGTTGATTGTGTATCTTGCTCAAGGTTGGTTTATTCCCAATCTTATTTTTCTTCTCAAGAGACTTGATTATCTTGGTAAGTACCTTGTATGCTTTTGAAGAGATGATTTCTTCCTCCTGAAGGTTCTTTCAGGGTGGTCGAGGAGGTAATTCTGCATCAAACCAATATCATCGATTATAGTCCTCTTCCATGGCCACAAGTGATGGTTCAAGATAAGTCTATTCATGGTCATCCATCTCCACATCTTGTTCTTGTTCATTCTCCACCTGTTCTTTCACTATGCACCTTTGGTGTCTCAAAGCATGCTGTAAGGTATGATGAGTGCGTTCATCTACCTGTTTGGCATGTTTATCAGGTTGAGAAGCAACACGTCTATTGGAGTGGTAGTACTCACTGCCTATGTGTAGATTATCTCAAGCCAACCTATCTACTTGTTCCTCACAATCTATTTGTTCTAGGTTTTGTTATTCCCTCAAGTGCTATTATATAGACGTTGGCACAATTTTCTTTGTGCCTACACCTCTTCTTGTTCATGTTTATCTAGGTGCTCTTGCTCTGCGTGCAATGCCTCTCTTTTGTATTGGAGTACTATTTCTTGATATTGTGTGTCTTCATACAACCTACACACACAGTAAGATTGAACTGTCACTAAAGATATAGAACTTCATAACTCCATGCGAGGAGTCACTGTGGTAAAGTTCTTTGAAGGAGCCCCCATTACACATTTACCTTTATCTATAAAGGTAACATTATTAGTGTACAATGACCTGTGATATATACCTCCATGATTGGAAGTAGTGTGAGTGCTGTGGGGATGTTTTGAAGCTTCTCCTCACTCATGAGTGTGTCTCACTATTTGCTAACTGCATGAACTCTCAAAAATGGAGTGCACAGTAGCAAAGTTTTTCCACATTGGCTTTAGGATAACCCAATCCAGTTCTCCAAGTTGTATGGTTCTCCATGCATGATCTTACGGAGTGCCATTTAATCCAATAAGATTGGTGTTTATTATAATTATACCACCTTCAATGTGGTTGGGAGTTGTGATGGGTCTACGATTGGGTGCAACCTTTGTGTTTTACCCCTCATTGGGATGATCTTGTCTGTGTTTATTCTGTGAGGATCGAGGTCTTGAAAATCCCTCATGTTTATTATGTAGAGAACCTAGATCGGGTCCTCTAGCTGGGGTTCCTTGAGAGTTACCCTCACGGGTTGAGTTATTCCCCTTGAGGCTCATTGAACTTCATCCAATGACCTTCTGTGTAGGTGGCTCAACATCAGTGTTTTTGTGATTGTTATTGGGTGGAGCATTAGTTCCCACCTCGGTGTTGGACCATGGATGGTTACCCCATGTGAAGACCATGACAATGTTAACTTATATCTTGTGTAGATTTTTAAGACACACAAACAAAATAGACAAATGTGCTTATCTCTTTTAAGGATTAAAGGTGTGTCCTAAAAACTTGTTTTATGTGTTTTTGATTTGTTTATTTTCAAAAAGACCTCATGTCACATGTTTTCTTTTGTTGGATGATATTCTTTTGTTAAAGGGGTTTTCACCTGTATGCTTGCAGCTCGACAACCGACAATGAAAGTCCGATCACATAAACCCACCAAAGTATAGAGATGAAACCCATACCTTGTCAGGGAGAACAAGTCCTACTGGTCCTCACCCTGTCTCACTTGGTTAGTGTTATACTCTCCTAAGAGAAGTTCATGCAAATTTTCCAAGCTACATTAGTTCTTGGATCTAGTATTGGCCAAAAATAGGGTTCGTAGTATTTGAGCCAACGGATGGAAATGAAACCCATCGTTGTTGGTCTTTATTAGTGGTTGGGTGTTAATTCCAACTCACTAACATTTAAGTGTGATGTGGTGTGTGGTGGTTCTTTTTAATTTTACATGAAAATAAAATGCATCATAGAGCACTCAAATGATTTTTCTATATGCTTAAAAATAATGTTTCCATTTCAGAGAATGCACATCTACAAGCTAAACGATGTTAGAGAATGTAAGGCTAATTATGAAAATATTACCTCTAATTGAACCTCAAGCATGAAAACCCTAACATACAAGCTAAATTTTAGCCGCTATTCTATACAGTAGGTAACAAATCTGACCACTGAATAGAGCCGTAGCCCAAAAAGCTAGCCACTGCTGACAATAGCAACTAAAAATTCTAGCTATTGTTGTCAGTTGTGACTAAAAGAAAACATACAATTTTCATCATTTTAGCTTCAAATTTTGGCTAGATGACTTAATAAGCCTACTGATAGGAAAAATACAAAGACAAGAAATTACAGAGAAGGGATAATTACTTGGAATCCCTTATCCGATGAAGAGACAAACTATCTACTATCTTTTTCTTTGCTTTTTTCTAGCCGTGGGTTTTAAACGTGGCTGAGACTGTGTGTCATGACTATCAAGCGCGACTAAGACCTGCAACACAAAAACAACCAAATATCAGTCAGAGATAGCAAAATTTTTAGGTTTCCATCGTGATCGCCATCTATATTATGGTAGAATGTATACACCTAAACTATTAGCAACATAATATCAAAGATAAATGAAGAAAACATGTGTAACAATCAATTAACAAAAATGTAAAGGCTCATTTTATTAATTCATGTTGAAAACCGGTTACATGTACGTCCCTCTTAGGGATACCAAATTTTGATACAATGAATACAAAAGTATGAAGCCCCTAAATGGGGATGATGTAATCCATAGACCTTCTAGATCAAAATGAATTGATTGAGGGCTTATTTGATGTCTCCTTCTCCATTTTCAAAGAGGAACTTGATGTTAAGGATGCTTTGAAGCTTAAAAGAACCTGTAACATGCATACAAGAAACAAAAAAAACATAATTAAACACATATGAGGCCTCTCATGATGAGGCTCTTGTCAAGAACATGCAAGAAATAAAGCTAAAATTAAATGAAAACATAAAGATATGCAAATATGCTTACAAAATGGCTGAATTAATGCAAAGTATTTTTGAAAACAAGTAGATCTAGCTAATCTAAAATATAATTTGCAACAAAAGCATGAAATGAAGCTAATCTAATATCTTTGAAATCTATAGAATGTGATAAAATGAAGGTAAAGCTACCTCTAATCTTACTAATTAACCATGCAAATGTGCAAATGAAGACTAATCTAATCTAGATTAACCTATTTGCATAACTAAAATGGAAAACCTATGGTTAAAATGGAGGAAAAAGAGCATCAAACCCTAGCCACAGGTGTTAAACGTAGCTAGCTCTGTTAGCCACAGCTGAGGGAAAACTCCTTTTTATCTTAAAACCAGGGCTATAAACTCTTAATTTCTTTGAGGAATTGATGATCAAGGGTTGCCTCAGTGTTCTAAAATAGATTGGTGATGTAATTCACTGGAATTCACAATAGAAGTGTGTCAATTTTCAAGATTGCTCCCCAAGCTCTTGAGATCTCCATTGTTGTAAGGTTGATGATCAAATTGAATTTTGGTAGCATCTTGTTGCTCTTCACAAGGTGCAATTGGCTCTCTAATTCGCTGCATTAAAATTGGAATCCTATATTTATGCTCTCCTCAATTTGGATGGGTGTCTTATAGCCTATCCAACTCCTCATCCTAGCTTCCTTGAGAAGCCAAGATCAAGAATTGATAGGCTAGAGCAGTTGGGAGGAAGCCTCTAAAATATTCCTCACAAAAAACCACCCAAGATCAGTTGCTATGGTTGTTAAAACTAATTTTGGCTTGGCTTAGGAGGTTGTGATAGTTATAGGGCTAGCTGAATCTCTTAAACATGGTTAAAACCCTAGCTATGGGTGTCAATCGTGGCTGAGATCTTAGTTGTAGATACCATCCATGACTAAGATTTTATAGGCCCAAGATGCCTAAAATGAGTGGTTAAAACCACTGCTTTGCCTTGGGAAGGTCCAAGATCATTCATATGGTCTGCAAGGATGCCCATATGAGTAGTCTCCTAAACATGAAATGTTTTAGATGTCTACAATCCAATTTCTTGTAACTCTATAATTACTTGTAAACTTGACCAATCAATAGATAAATAGAGTTGTATTTCTCGATTGATTTATTATGCAAGTATGTGATAACAACAAATCTTAAGAATATACAAAATTACATAAGAACCTATTAATATAGGTAGGTATTCTCTATCCATTTATACAAACATCAATATGCCAATCAATAAATAGAAAACTTCCTCCATCTTGATATGCTAAAACAAACTATCTGAAACGATAAAAAAGATACTATAACACTTTATTCAACATTATAAAATCTACTGCATTTGTATTGAAGTCATAAAAGGGGCTACAACTCTAATATCCTTTTACAAATTTTTCCTTGAAGGCTACAATGGGATATTCCCTAAAGAATCCCTTTCGGAATTGGTACAAAGGCATCACGATTTGTCCTTTTGTGTCCCTCGATGTAGGTGGGCTTCTTGCGCGTGGGCCACCGCTGATTGGATGTGTTCCTATACTTTGCTAGACCTGTCAACCTGTAAAATATTATTAGTGCATTGGGGGGTTTGCCTTAGTAAAACCCCATGTTTATGAAGACAAAAGACTCATTAAATATGCTCAAAACATGAAAATAACTGTTAAAAACAACATGAAAATACTAAATTAAGCTATCCTTACCTTTTTTGGTGATTCTGTTGCCTATAGTAGAGGTTCACATGGGGTCATGCGAACCTGTCCTTTTTTTTATTGGATCTACAAGTTAGCTTTTCTGGTTGTCCTGGAGTAGCTGCTTCTTTGATTTTTGTGCGGGTCACATTTTGGAAATGCACTTTTCGATAGATTATTGACCTGTCTCAATCACAAAAGAATTCCATGAAAGCGACAAATCAATTGCAATGTTTTTATGATGGTTGTGTGATGGATGTGTAATGGATGCAAATGGCTATAGTGATTTTGACAAAGTTTAGGTAAGCAAAAGTTGATTGTTGTGGAAAGGTGAAAATGACCTATTTATAAACTTTGGCCAAGGTGAGAGGGAGGGGATGAGGTGTCCCCTGTGAGGTGGCAATGGTGAGGTGTCCACCTAGGAGGTGTCCCATAAGGTGTCCTAGCTCATAAATGGAGTTGGGTGAGAGAATCCCTCACCCATCCAAAAATAATGATGAATTGCTAAAAATATCCATTAGGCATTAATGAACACCTTTTAGGAATTATATTTCAATTTAAAATTGCTTTTTATGTGCAAAAGTCTCCATCTCTCATTTATGACCCAGGGGAGTGTGAGGAGGAGAAATATCAGGGCGAGATGTGACAAGGCTAGGATAGGCTAGAATAGGTGAGGTGGAAAGGCTAGTCTAGTCAAAGTAGACTAGGTGAGGTGGGAGGCTTAGATTAAATCAAGATTAGATCTAATTAAGCATGTAATTAACCATAAAGTAAGTTTTGACCAAAAATGTTGACTTTTGAGCATAAAGTGCTTTTTGACTATGGTGAAGGATTCAACCTTAGTTGAGTTGGCATGAGGTCGCATGAGGACCTATGGTTAAGATTAGGAAGGGGCTTGGCTAGCCCAAATGGGTTAAGGATGATGAATAGTGGATTTGATAATAAATAGTGTTTTTAGCCAATTTATGCAAATTTTGAGGGTTTTGCAATTTGATTGACCATGGAAATGGGGAGAGGGACAATGTGAAAATTTTGGGTGTCTACATTTTGCCCCTTTTTATACTGGATTGTGTGAAACATGGTTTAATACAAAAATTTATGATATGAATTGATGGAATGATTGGAAGGTAAAGAATTTGCGATTGATGAGTTGTGGATGATTACGAAAGAGATGCATTGATAAAAAGTGGTTCATGATGGATCAATTTTGGAGGAAAGCATAAGATTATCTTGCATTGTGATCAACTTGAGATGTTTCAATATTGGATGAAACAAATGCCTTTGGTAATTTTTGCTTTTTGATTGATTGATGAGCTCATTTTGACAATATTTGACAAATCGTTGGAGCCATGGGGTAGAACTTTCAAGAGCTTCATTCACAAGTGGTCTTACGACTGCCACTATGAATATTAGAATCCATGAGGTGTCTATAGGTAGAGGCATTTTGAGATTTATCAAACATTATTTTATTTTGGGTTGGAATTTTGGTTTTAAAATAATCGTTAGCAAAAATTTTCCTAGGCAAGTGTTGAATTCGTGATTGGATTTTTGTTGTTTGATCTTGTGCAAGGTAGCTTTTGGTATGTTGGATGATTACCCCCTCAAGCGATGAATTGGTGATGGAGGTGGCAAAAATTGGTGATGAATTGATTGATGAAGATATGGGAAGAAATTGAAAAATGTTGCATTAAATTCACCAAAATGGAACATTTTGGAGAATGGTTAGGGTTTGTGGATGCTGGTGTGAAAATTTGGGTGATGGATGGTAGGTTTGCATGAGGTCGTGTGAACTAGGGTGATTCACACGGGGTCGTGCGAACCTGTCGGTTCACACGAGTGGGGCAAAAATTAGGGTTTATGGGGGGTTTAAATAGAATTTTTGTGATTTTAACGCCATTATTTGCATGAGGAAACGAAGGAGAGAGTGGTGAGAAGGGTGAAATGGAACAAAGTGCTATTAGATGATGAATTGGACGAGGCGAGATGGCAAGCGGGTCAGTGAGCACCAGCATGGGGGCAGGAATGCCAGAGTTAAGCATTGAATTCTTTCTCGATTAGTGTGTGCTTGCCTAGGATTTTGAAATTATGAGATTTTGCTTATAATATCGTAAATTTGATGTGGATGGATGGGGAGGGCAAAATGTGTACACTTTGTATAAAAAGGGGAAAATGGGTATCTTGAGGTGGTGTTGTTTTTTGCCTATGATGTGTGTGCTTATGGAAATACGTGTATGATGGGATGTATGAAATGAGGTGTGAATGCTATATGCATGTGACATCTGATAAATGGAGGTATCAAATAAACCACATGGGTATCTGGATTTACTTTTTATTTTGCATTTTGACTTTGTTTTGATTGCCTTGGAATACGTGAATGTGTTTTGTAATTTTTTGTTTTTTTTTGCATGTGTTGAATTTTTGCACGTGTGAATTGCATGTTTTTAGAATCTACATCTTGAGGTAGAACTGCACCCATGATTTTTATCATGATCGAGAGGTTTGCATGGGGTCGTGCGAACCTATCAGTTCACACGGGGTCATGCGAACCTACCTAAAGATGTGCAATTTTGATGATGTGGGTTTGTTGTTGTTTGATTTTTGATTTTTTTAATTTAATTTAGATATGTACATGTGAAACTGAAAATGAAGTGATTTTACATACATGATTTTTGACTTGTGGCATGTACAAATTGGTAGATAAAGAAGATCTATGCATGCCATCAGTTGCGCAAATGTTGAAAGGAGTTGGAGGATGTATGGAGACCAGAGGATGGTGTGTGGGTGATACGTGAGGTTCATGTGAACCACACATATATATCAACATTGTGTGAAAGGTGGGATCTAAAAAGGAACACCTTTCATTTACCAATGGGAGAGATGACTGTGATGTTAGAGGACATCTATCAAATGTATCGACTACCGATAGAGGGTATTACGGTTATGACCACAGATAAGGACCTGAGGGATGGCATTCTGGAGAGGATCTTTAGATAGAGGTGGCAACAGGTGGATGATAAGGTTGAGGTGGATTACGTCAAGTATTGATGTAAGCATTACTTGTATAATCATCATGCCATGGTGATGCTTTTGATAGTGAGTCATGCATTGCCTGACACTCAAGGGGTGAGATTCCCCTAAAATATGATGGGGATTATGTGTGACATGGTGGATAGGAGCATCGTGTATGCATGGGCACCTGCTTTGCTGGTGCAGGTATACAGGGAACTTCACAGAGTTGTGAGGACAGATAGGATGGGGATTACTATGAGCCCACTACTTCAGGTTTGGGTGTGGGAGCATAACCTAGTCTTATGATCAAGATACTTGTTGTATGATGATAACACCCATGATGGGAAGAATGTGCCATATGCGATGCGGTGGTGAGCGGACATGGAGGGCAGGAGGAGTAGGGTGTAGGAGGGAGACATGATATTTCACCATGAGTAGTTGGGGAGCTTGCAAGCGAAGTCAGTGAGGTGAAGGCCATGGAGAGGGGCTCTCGATTTGTCATAGGATGTGGATCAATTTATTTGGGTGAGGTGAGGATGATGGGTTGTGGAGAAGTATTTATGGTAGGTGGAGTACTTCCCATTTTTGAGGGTGCAACAACAATTTGGGTTGCGACAGGGTAGACCAGAGCTATCGATGGTGATTTATTGAATGGAGGGAGACATAGGGCCTAAGCTAGTTGTACCTTCACTAGATATGACTCCTGATGAGTCCATGGTGATTCTGGATGTAGAAAACATTGGGATGATACTCAATTTTTATGTGTGGTGGGCAAGATAGGTATGGTCGCCAATGCTCGATATGGTTGATAGATGGGCAGAGGTTGTAGGTGTATTGCTGGATAGGGGTCTACTAGGTAGGATGAGGGTAGCATCATCAAGACATGGAGGAGTACAAGAGGAGGAGAGGTAACCTGAGCCAAGGGATGAGGATGAGATCGATATGGATAGGCTGATGTTGCATGTGAGGCCACAACGGGATGAGCATAATTGTTTGGTGAGCGATCAAGGTGCGAGGCCATCAATGGAGGGAGATGAGGATATTAGGTAGGGCATGGCCTGAATGGAGGCACCCATGATGGATGTCATAGGGGATTCATCAGATGAGTCACTGATAATGGAGGAAGAGGGGTGTGATGTGGAGTTGGATGATGATTTGAGTGATGAGGATGAGGTATACCAGCTGTAGGAGGAGGTCAAGAGGCTTAGGGATAATATTATTGACACGAATATGGATTGTGTGAGTGATCAATCACTTTTAGAGGGGGAGGTGTGGGAGTTGGAGGATAAATTATGAGCCACCTTAAAGGAGAGATATGAGGTGAGGGTGAAAGTACATTAGGTAGGGAATGAGCGGGATAAACTCAGGATGGAGCGGGATAGGATGAGAGGTGAGCTGGATGTGGCTTGAGAGGAGGTGGAGATCATGAGGGGTGAGTAAGATGCTACTTGAGAGGAGCAGAATGAGATGCTTGAGTCCACAAAGGAGATATAGAGACTACTAGATGCGATGAGAGCTAAGACTGAGGCCATGAGGGCCTGCTATTTAGCGAGGGTGATGGAGCTCAAGCAGACCGTGTGAGATACATAGTGTGTGAGGGAGTGGGTGAAGTAGAAGATTGCTCACCTAGAGGATGTAGTGCCATAGTTGGAGGAGGTATGGAGGGAGGTGACACAACTATGGGGGGGATGAGAGATTGATGGAAACCAACATGAAGGAGGCTACCAAGAGGATGAGTGCAGAGAGTGGGCTGATGGTGAGAGGGATACTTATCCTGATATACTATGGATATCTATCCTTATCACACCCTTAGGTAGAGAGGAGTTAGTGGACCACATCATCGGTTGGCAGGATGGACCAGTAGGTGGTGGCACCTAGGATGTCATATGTGCTACTAAGGATGGCACCACCATCATAGGTGGAGGTACCACAGGTGGTAGGGACTAGAGAGGCAGAGTCATTGTAGGTAACATTAGGACAAGCATAGGCATCACTGGTGATTATGGGATAGGCTCCAACATATGAGGGGATTGGTGAGACTCTTGTAGGGCAACAATCATGATGGGGCTGTGGGGGTAGAGCGGCTGGAAATTTTTGGATTTTTGTAGGTGCTCAAGACGAGCGAATTCTTTTTGGGGAGATGTACCTATGAGGGTATACTCCTTATTATAGCCATATGGCATATGCATTCTTTTAAGTAATACGAAGTATAATGGGTGGGATAAATGTGGTCACACTCTCATAGCAATAGGGGCCCTCTCATAGCAATGTGGTCACATTTTTGATGGTGGTGTATGTACATAGATATGTGATGATATACCCATAAGGACCCACACATTTTATTATAGCTTGATGGCATCGACTTTGATATATATATATACATATGATATTCTACGACCCTTGTGTCTTTGTATTTATGTGTTTGCTTGTTTCTATTTATGGTCTTGGTTATCAAATTCATCAAATTTTCTATATGAAATTAAAAAATCATCGAATTTAAAACCTTATCAAACAAAGTTTTTGAACAAACCCTAAATTCGGCCAAAAAAATTAGGTAAAAAACAAACATCAAAAACCCTAAAATCAAATTTTATTTGTTGAAAAAAACTATAGAGAAAGTGCTATTATCAATATATTGTTGAAAAAGCAGAGTCGCAGTAAAATGTGGATTTGAGTTGATCATGGCCATGATGTTGGAGAACCCCTCGATGCTTCTCTTTCCCTCATCGAAAAATTCCTAGAACACGGTGTCTATGAACCCGCCATAGATAGTCAACTCAATGAGCATGTTGAGCTCATAATCGAAGGGGTAACAAATACCGCCGTGAGAGGAGGTCATGTCACTGCTCTATGTCATATATTATTCGAGCGAGTTGCTTCACTCAGGCATGAAATAGTTCCTTACCTCATTGGATTCCACTTTCTCAAGCCGCGAGCAAACAAAGGTCTCCTACAATTTGGACTCTTCATTGACTAAAGCTACCATCTCTGTCGTTTCTTGTTTCATTGCTCGCTCTCCAACCACTTGAGCGACATCACCTTTCTGTATATACAACACAAGACAACCTCATTATGTAGGTCGTAAAAGAATTTCCAATAATTAGAACCCTTAAAACAAGCATCAAAAACCCTAAAATAAAAGAAAAAAACTTGTTTTTTAATCCTAAAATAAAAGAAAAAAATATTGCTCTTTAACCCTAAAATAATAACCTAGCTTCTAAGGAAACCTAAAATTAAACTTTTCTCATTTTTAAACATAATAATATAAGATATTTTAAGTGCTTTATTTTATGCATAATATTTACATAAATCTATAAAAATGTTTATATTTTAAAAAATATTTTAATATATTTTAAATTATATATTTTAAAAAAAATATTAAAAACAAATATTATAATTTTGTATATTTGATTTCTATATTTTGTATAAAAATAAAAAATAAAATTATATGAAAATATATATACATTTATTATATATCGAATTTTATGTCGAATTTTATTACGAATTTTTAAACATGTCAAATTTCTTTCAAACTTTAAAAACATCGAACTCGAACACGAACTCGAACTTGATAACTAAGCTTATGGTGATACATGATTAGTTTAGATGTAGTGATAGATAATTACAAATGGATGGAATGATGACATGTGTAAATAAATATGAAATATCCGTATATGTGACATAATGGGTATGCATAAGATGATAATGCAAAAATGTAAACAAGTTGCTTGGGGATAGTATTTCCATCATTTCGATAATCAGATGATGGAATCCATTTCGTTGTTTCAATAAATTTGGATATGAAGGTTGTAGTGAGGATATTATAAAACTACAGTGTGCATGTAATCAAACCCATTAACTAAATAAGCAAATTTCTTGAACAGGTTCTAGGCTATATTGGTAAACAAGACCTCAATCCCGGATTTGTGTGTGTAAAGTGATGTTCATTTTACCATTTTGAAAAAGGATGGTTTGTAATTGCATGGTAACTTAGACGATAAGCTAGCTCATTGGTAAAGACCTAAGGAATGTAGGGATTCAAGCTGATGATACTCTCGAGGCTTTTCCTTTTGTTTTCTACCCCTGTATGATGATTTTCTTGTTTGTTTCTCTTTCATTTTTTTTGTGGGTGTTGGATTTTGTTTTCTACCCTTTTTTCTCTTTCTTTTGTAACTTGTCCTTTTGTCAATCCTCAGGTTTGAGAGAAATCATGTGAATTATATGATGAGCAGAGTGATTTTCTAAGCATCAATCGACATGCAACATAGCCAATCCTATTTCCAAAATGTTATTAGTGTGTAGGATGTGCTAGTAAATCCAGGAATGAGATCAAGGTAACCAAGGGAAGTCTAGACATGTAGTTGAAATATGCCAACTTTGAATGGTGGTTGATTATATAACTGTTTATGGGTGAAGCACTCAAAACATTTTAATAATCCTATCTCCTAAAAATGGGTTTGGGCATCACATTGGTATGCCATCATGTGCATGTTTAATTTCCCAATCATGGTATTTACAATGATTATGTACAAATGTATGTATGGATGCAAAAAGCAAGAATTTACGTGCAAGGTCTACCCCAGTATTATGTATAATGGAATGGGGTGATGGTGTGTGTGATGGAGGGATAGGTGAAAGAAGTGAAAAAAAGAATGAAAAAATAATATAAAAGCAAAGAAAAAGGAGAAAAGAAGAAAAGAAACTTGTCAAAGGTATGTAGCCGCTCGAAGCGTGACTATACAACATTGATGAGTAACTAGAAGAAAAGAAGATAAAAAGGGGAAGAGAGAAAAGAAGAAGAAAAATGAAAGGTATGTAGCCGCTCGAAGTGTGACCATACAACATTCATTATAGAGGAGGAGTAGAGGAAGAAGAAAGAAGAAAATAATGAAGTAGAGAAAGAAGATTTGACTGGAAATGCAAGTTGACTACATGCCGCAGAATGCCATAAATGATGATGTTGTTTTTGTGTTTATTGAGGAGCATGATCCATTTGGATGTTCTACTATTGTGGTAGCTCTTATCCATCATGTAGTGAAGTGTATTATCATAGGCAACTATGTAGGTAGTATGGTTAATCATGTAGTATCACAACTTTTGTGTGGTAAAGACAACGACAAGGTAAAGTTTCTCCATGTAAGCATACCACATATCATAATAAATCAACGTGTAAATGATATAGTATACAACTTGATCTTGGTCTAGTTCATTATTTTGGGCAAGAAGCATGCCCAATGCGACATCAGTGGCAAAAATGTAGAGGTGGAATGGGCATTCTAGATGAGGTGGGATAAGGATAGATGGAGATGTGAGGTATGATTTGATGTCATCAAATATAGTTTAGCATTTATCGTCCCATTTGAATGGGATCCCCTTTTGAAGAAGATGGTTGAATGGTTGACACTTATATGAAAGTTGGGCAATGAATCACCGTATGGATTGAATTATGCCTTGTAAGCCATGCAATTGCTTGAGATTCGTAGGGGGAAGCATATGAAGGATAGCTTGGACTTTGGTAGGATCTACTTCAATGCCTTTATGTGAAATGATGAAACCTAATATTTTGTCAGTGGTAACACCAAAGACACATTTATTGGTATTTAATCGGATATTATGTTCCAATATGCAATCAAATATTTGACGTAGGTCTTCGAGATGTTAACCACAGGTTTTGGATTTGGTGATGAGGTCATCAACATAGTATTCGATAGTTTTGTGCATCATATTATAGAAAATGTAGGTCATGGTACGTTGGTAAGTTGCCCCAGTGTTCTGGAGGCCAAAAGACATGACCTTGTAACAAAATGTCCCCTAGGAGGTCGTGAAAGAGGTCTTGTGTTGGTCATCTAGATTGACACAAATTTGATTATAACCTAAAAAATCATCCATGAGTGATAGTATTTCATGTCCGGTTGTAGCATCAACCAATGTGTCAATATTAGGGAGTGGAAAATTGTCCTTGGGACAAGCTTTGTTGAGATCCCTAAAATTAGTGCAAATGCGGATACCCCCCTTGGGTTTTTTAACAGGAACCATGTTTGAAACCCACTCAGGGTAGTCATGGGTTGTATGAAATCCACGTCGAGGAGTTTTTGTAACTCCTATTTAACAACAAGAGCAATGATGGGGTGTATGCAGTGCGACTTTTATCAAAAAGGTTTGGCATTATCGTTTATGACAAGGTTGTGTACAACTAATGATGGGTCAAGGCCCGACATATCTATGTAGGACCATGCAAACACCTTGATATAGTACCCGAGGAGAAATTGTTTAAAGGACATATTCTTCTTTGGATAGGCTAGAGGTGAGGTAGAAGATGTGAGGGTGTTCCAGATCATTGCCAATATCCACTTCAATGGTTTCCTCGACAAGCATGTGAGAACCGTCATGGAGTTGGGCAGGTATGGGGATAAGGTGAAGGTCATCGATGGAATATGGGAGCTGGAATTCATCATCTAGATAAAGATATGTATGATTAATCCATGGGAGGTGAGGTAGAATGGAATGTGATGGTACATTTATGGCTTGCAACATGTGTGGTGCTGGAGAAATTTAGTGGCTTTAGGGATATCAAAAATATCATCGAGATTAATGAAATTAGGGACAAGCTGTGGGATGTAATAAATATGGTTTGGATACCATAGTAGAGCATATAAGTCAATAGAGATCATGTTGACCGAAGCACTAGATAAGGTGGAGGTAGGTGATGAAGGTGGTGATGAATCATATGAGGATAGAAATAAATTTGAAAAAGGTTTGTGACGACCTAGGTTTAACACCACAGGTGGGAAAGAGGAATGAGAACGTGGGCCATGAGATGGTGGTAGTTCAAAAATGGGAAATAATGGGGTAGCGGGTGGGGGTGAAGAAGGTGGATCTTCAGGCAAGGATGGTTTGACAGGCAAAGGTGGATTGAGGGATAAGGTGATGAAGTGGTGAGTAAGGGTTTCAAATTCTTGAGGAGATAGGGGTTCATGTAGTGGGTATGGCAAAAATAATACGGAGGGAATATCAATTGTGGAGTGAGAGGAAGAACTATTTATCGGTATATTAACCTCAAGTTCCTCATTGAAAAGAAGGACGATAGGATCAAGATCCAGATTGTGCATTTCATTCTCAAGGTTACTAATTATCGGAGAATGGTAACCAATGCATGATCTGTTGGTAGGTTTTCATGAGGGAAGATGGATATAGGTGTGACACCCTTGTTCATATCTTCCTAGGCCCTAACCATAATAGTTGTACATACGTAGGTAATGCCAAGAAAAATTAGGATTGGACATGTGGTCAACGTTACTGCAAAATCTGGTTTGTGGTGGCGGAGGTGCTGGAGGTTCTACGGATGAGTCAAGTCCCCTATATATGAAATTCATGCAATTATCAAGAGAACCTAGAGAAACCATTGCCCCAATAGTCAAAGGCACATCATGAGGTCAACAAAATTCATGAGTGGATTGTATGTTGGAAGGGAAAACCCGAGCATTGCTTATGTTATACTCACTAGGACCTGGTGTGGTCATGAGTATAGAGACATGATGAAGGTTCGTATGCTCAAGTTTTGGGGATGACCTCCTGGATGGTGGAGAGGGTGGTGAATTTGGTATAGGTGGATTGGTGGGTGAAGGGGATGAAGCAAGAGGATTTGATTAAGCTAATTGGTCATCAAGTTGAGTGGTACGCTGTGTCCACTCATAACACTCAGTAGGGGTTCTAGTGATAGGATTATTGGCATGGGTGAATTGGGAAGTGGGGATGGAGGTTGTAGTTGGTGAACTAGAGATTACCCGTGTCCACATTGAGCGAGGCACAAAGCAGTGAGAAGATGTAGGAGGTATGGGAAGAATATGTGGGTTGTTAGATGAAGATGGGGTGGAGGGTGTAGCAGAAAAGATAAATGTAGGAAGTGGTGTGAAAGGCAAGGAGGGGCAATGAGAAAATGTAGGAATAGCTGGTGTGCTGGAAGGTTAAGGTGGATTTGATGAGGTTGATGTGATGTTGCTCAGATAAAGTGAAGGATGTGTTTTTGAAGATGATTAAAAGTGTTGTCAAGAGATCGGTGTGGGGTAGGGGTGAATTGCATGGAGGATAAGGGTGGACTTGGTGGAAGGGTGGTAATGTTGCATAATATGAATGGATCACCATCAGCGGGGATGCAATAGACAAAGACATTATGGAAATATTTGATACAATTATGGAGTGTGGAAGGGACACATTACATGTCCCGAATCCATTGGTATCCCAAAATAATGTTATACTGCATATCACCTTTGATAACATGGAAAAGAGTGAAAATGCTTTTGGCACTAGCCTTGATGGGAAGGACAATGGTACCAAGGGTGGACTACTGTAGAAGGTCATATATGGATAACCTTGTAGGGACGGTACGTAGCTGATGGGAAATACTACCATGAATGGTGATGACATTCCATGGTAGAGGTGGAGGAATTGATGGGGTAACGAGGGAGGTTGTAACAGGTGGGTGCTGGGAAGTGGAAGGCTGCTGGTTCGTTGTAGGGGGTGGATAGCATTGATTGCGAGTTACGATGTTGATCATACCCACAAATACCTACTGAGAAGGACCTCGATTGACATGATTGACTTGGCATGTATTGGTTTGAGGTGGGTTACCCCATGCTTGGGTAATGGATTTTGGTATATCCTCAAGTTTTTATTTTGTAGTACGAGGGGATTTGAGACTATGGTACCTCGATCGATAAGGTCATGCACGATATGGTGGAAAATATAACATGAATCAAGAGTGTGGCCATGTTTTCTATGAAAATTATATAAAGCCTACAGATTGTGGTCCCACAGGAGGGGACAGTTTGGATCAAGAGATTAGACATTTGGCAAAGTGATGAGACCTCCTTCATGTAATCTGCAAAATAAAGCAGGCATAGGCTCAGATAAGGGCATCTAATTGCATGGAGGGTGAGGTGGGCATGGGTTGTGACCTTGGTATGGATTAGACTATGGTGGAGGATTGCATAGGTATGGAGTGGGGAGGAATGGAGGATTGACTTGGTATGTATTTTGAGGTGACCGTGGGGGAGTGGCTTGTGGAGCTTGCACGAATGCAACTTGCGATGGTGGATATGAAGAATTGAGGAGTACCTGATTGGTCTAGGGTGGTATGGTAGTGGGTGGTACATATGGAGGGTGATTTTAGTGGTAGTTGGTGGGGTAGGGTTGTTTTTGCCAAAGCTTGATTTTTTTCTTGTGGACCTTGATGTCCTCGATAACTTTGGCTTGGGTGGTGGCTTCCTTAGCTATTCGACTTTGATAAATTTGCAATGTTTGGGAGATTTGTTTATGACAACTCTTAGAAAATATTTTGACAAGCTCAAAAGGAGGGAGAGGGAAGGCTAGATCATGAATGACCACTCTCCAATGGGTGATAAAATCAGTAATGGACTCATCGTCAAACTGGTGTAAAGCATAGACATCGGACAAGGTAAGCTTGGTTTTGATATTGATTGAGAAGTGCTCAAGAAATAGATTGGCCAATTGTTCGAAAGTGAATAGGCTATGGCAAGGTAAATGGTTGTACCAATCTAATGCTTGTCCCCCTAGAGAAAGTGCAAACGTGTGAAGCATAAGGGGATCACTACCATGTAGTTGATAGCAAGCAAACGGTAATTATTGAGGTGCTCTCTAGGATCTTCCTTACTTTTAAATTTTTCAAATTTAGGGATCTCAAATATGTAAGGATATGGATGTATAGGAATAGAAGGGTGAAATGGTTCATTGTACAACTCATCATATGTGGATTTTGAGGCCCATAATTAGTCGTGCATAAATCTAGTGTACGAATCTGCTCTTGCATGGATTGAAATTCACTACAGAGCACCGTGGTAGTGTTTGGTGGGTCAAGAAATGGGGGTGATGATGTGGATGCAGGCAATGGTTGTGATGAAGATTTTGAATAATCTAGATGTGGTGGATATTGCAACTGTTGTTCCTCCCATGGATGATAGTAAGCAACCTGGTGTGGATCAGGCATCGACATGGTTTGATATTATGGGACAGGAAACTGAGATGGATGGGGTGAGGTGTAGAAAGAGTGATAGGCGGGTGGCTACTGCTACTGATCATAGTACCTATGGATCTAATAGGTAGGTATGGGTAGTTGCTACTATTGCACATATTGGAAAGTTGATTGCACCTGAGTAGTAGTGGTAGAGGACCATGTAGGTGGTGAGGTGAAGAAAGCGGGTGGTGTAGAAGATGGGAGTGAAAGAGATGTCGGTGTGGTAAAAGAGGACTGGGGTGAAGATGGGGGTGGAGATGATGAGGATGAAGGGGGTACAGAGGGGATGGTGAGTAGGGAATTAGGCTGAACTAAATATCGAGGTGGGTGACCTTGATAAGCAAGGTTAAGTGGTGGAGGTTGAAAGGGAGGTGGAGGTGGTAATCGAAATGATGATGAAGGGGCCGATGGAGGTCAATATGATGAAAATAGGGGATAACTAGTAGGTGTATGAGAAGCAAACTAGGGTGTGAATGGAGGCATTTCCAAGTATGAGGATGCCTATTATGGATGAATCTGTAATGAGGGATGGGATAGATTAGGTGATAATATCTGATAGTATTGAGATGGGTGTGAAAAGTATTAAGGTGGGAGTGATGAAGGTGGTTGGGACGAAGGCTAGGAACTCGATGAAGCTTGATGAGATGGCAGGGTTTGGGATGAAGGTATGGTAGGAGGGTCCATGGAATAAAGGGGTGTAGATATCATACCAATTGTCTAAACAGTGGTAACGACATCGAGTATTATTTGGGAAATGACTGGATCAAAGTCATCTCAAAAATGTGGATGGGAAGAATGCTCAAGGAATGGGTGGGTAGTAGAAGGTGAGGCAGGTGGGGTGAACTCATCAGCCACCATAACCGGTATGGGACAAACAAGAGGGATATAGATGACATGCTAGAAATATGTGGATGGGGTATTGGGAGAGGAGAGATCTTCCAAGGGAGGGGTATCCTCAAAGGTCTTGTACAAGAGGTGGGATGGAGTGAAGGATGCCATATGGGATATGGGGGCTAGCACTAAGTATGGAAGACCCAGTCAGTAGGTCAGGTGGACCTATGGAAGTAACCTGGTCAAACTCAGAAGGTAGATCAATGGTATGAGAGGTAGAAGCACCTACAGTCATGACTGTCTGTTGAGCAGCCTCAGTGGCATGATGAAGGGCTTCACGCATTTGGTTGTGCATAAATGGTATGGTGATGTGTACAAATATGTGGTAACAACAAAAATATGTGGAATATAGACTCTGTGAATGTTTATGGCTGAATGTGACACTATCTATTCTCAAAAATATAGGCTTGCACGGGGTCATGCAAACTACGTCTAAGATTGGAGGTTCGCATGGGCTCGTGCGAACCACTAAAAATAAGAAACAAATGACTGACATGTGCTGTATAATGTGCCTTTGTGCTGTTTGAGCAATATAGGACCTAAAAAATTTTGCAACCAAATATTCGCATGAGGTCATGTGAACCACCAAAAATAGGTGATAGAGGATAGATATCTGTTGTGGAGACCCTCTATGTGTTGTGTGGACTTGTGTGGTGTAGTTTTGTAGCCTGTAAGCTAAGTTTTGCACATAATCATGCAAATGGATATGAGTGTAGGAAAATCACACTAGGGGTGTAAATCACCTAAAAATAGATCGTGCAATGTATAGCGTGGAAGTGAAACTATGGAACAACTTAGGGGTGAGTTATAGCACATTTGATATGCTGTTGTAACCACTTTCATGAGACTCAACAATAAGAAAATGTGTTTTCTTTTGGTTTTCATGTGTTTTGATGAAAGTATGTATCCGCCATAGGAACAAACCGTAGGTAATGGGTGAGTTCTACGTGAAACAGGTATGTTGCAACACAAAACCTCCTAAAAAACCCAAAGGTGCACATAATAGAACTATACCCAATAAGTGAATGGTAGCCTAGATGTAACACACACAGTAAAATGATATCCAAATGGGGGAGACCCAAAATGCTTTGATGAGTCAAATAAAATCTCACGAAGAGAGGTCGCGCTATCAATGTGTTGCTACCAGCCCTAATCAAGGCTTTCACTTAACCCTCATGTTTAAGGCATGCACAGTAATGATCAACTACACCCACTAATTATTTGAAAAGCCCTGTGGTAAAGGGGCTTTCTAAAACTACCCACTTCGAAGGTACCTTCTAGTGATGAATTTTGGATAACCAACACTTGAAGTGGGAAGGACCGGTCGAGTATTAATGCCAGAATGATCCACCTAGGGAGATACTATGGTGTCTAAATTGGAGGTGAGTTAGTGGAGAGTAAAAATTAGACTGCACTAAACTCTGGTGGTGAATTGGTGATGAAATCTAATTCAGGCTGGAGATGAAAGCCAACTCTTTACACCGTTTAAATATGACATGAGTGTGTGGTGTTTTTTTGTGTGGTACTATTTTAGAAGCAAATATACTCTAAATGCCTTTTCAAAATAAAACTATGCTATGATGTCTTTTCAAATCAAATCTATTTACTTGTTTTTGTACAAAAATAAATTTGATCTATTGATTTGCAAAAGGGGAATCTAATTAATTGCTCTTGAAAGGAAATGATAAAAATGAAAACTAACTAAATGCTTTTGGAAGGGAAATGAATTAAAGGTAAATCTAATTAAATGCTTTGGAAATGAAAGAAAACAAAGGGAAATTACAGAAATAGAAGCTAACTAGATGCTTTTGAAGGGAAATGACTTGAAGGTAAATTGCTGGAATGAAATCTAGTCTAGAAAACAGATGTAAATTTAACTACAACGAACAAGAATATGTGAGTTTGTGGAACTAGTAGCCCAACATGAAGGATTAGCTTCAAAATAGAGAAAAAATAAAAGTTTTTGCATAATACCTGCATCCAAGTGGATGTAAAAGTCTCTGGTGTACCCTATGGTCCAAAACTATGTTAATTTGGAAGGTTCGCATGGGGTCGTGCAAACTTGTATTCTGACAGGTGGTTCGCACGAGGTCATAAGAACTAGGATCAGAGGATTGGATTGATTGATTTTAAGGCTTGGTGATGATTTTGAGGTTTTTGGAGTGTTTTAGCACAATCACCTGCACAAAAAGTTCCAAAAAGTCAATGTAAGCTTAGCAAGAGGCCCCAAAACTCGAAAAGATTTCGCATACGCCTGAATAAAGTAAATAACAAAAAGTAAGTTAACTACTCATTTGATGCACAAAAATACAAGGACGCTTTAACCTTGCATACACTGTGGCAAGAGATAATTTGTGGTCTAGGTATGAGGGCACGCAATCCCTGGGAACATGAGGCTCTTAACCTTCCCGGACTTACCTTACCATCAGTTGTGGGTGTCTAAACCAATACCTGGGTATAAAATATCAAGTTTGAGGTAGATTGGAGGAATTCACGTGCCTAAGTGTGTACTCTCTACTCTCTTTGAGGGCTCACCTGTGCACCAACGACCCTTGTGTGGTTTGTCATAAGATGGCTTTCAAGGCATTTTGGGTTTGGGGTTTCTTCAAAGATGATAACTACAATATAAATAGGCCATAATTTTTAGTTAGAAGGTGATTAAGCTAATGCTTGGTGGGAGTCCAACTGGGCATGCCATAATGAAATGATAAAAAAGACACTATAACACTTCATTAAATATTATAGAATCTACTGCATTTATATTGAAGTCATAAAAGGGGTTACAACTGTGATATCCTTTTACAAATTTTGCCTTGAAGGCTACAATGGGGTCTTCCCTAAGGAATCCCTTTCGAAATTGGTACAAAGGCAACACGATTTGTCCTTTTGTGTCCCTCGGTGTAGGTGGGCTTCTTGCACGTGGGCCACCGCTAGTTGGATGTGTTCCTGTACTTTGTTGGACCTGTCAACCTACAAAATATTGTTAGTGCGTTGGGGGGTCTACCTCAGTCAAACCCCATGTTTATGAAGACAAAAGACTCATTAAATATGCTCAAAACATGAAAATAACTATTAAAAACAACATGAAAACACTAAATTAAGCTATCCTTACCTTTTATGGTGATTATGGTGCCTATAGCAGAGGTTCACACGGGGTCATGCGAACCAGTCCTGATCTGGATGGTTCGCATAGAGTCGTACAAACCTGTCCTTTTTGTACTAGATCTACAAGTTAGCTTTTCTGGTTGTCCTAGAGCAGCTGCTTCTTTGATTTTTGTGTGGGTTACCTTCTGGAAATACACTTTTTGGTAGATTATTGACCTATCTCAATCACAAAATAACTCCATGAAAGTGATAAATCAATTGCAATATTTTTATGATGGTTGTGTGATGGATGTGTAATGGATGCAAATGGCTATAGCAATTTTGGTAGAGTTTCGGTAAGCAAAAGTTGATTGTTGTGGAAATGTGAAATGGCCTTTGAAGAACATGTGCTTATACTAAGAGGGAGGGTGAAAAGTATACAATAAAACTTTTTGCTTTTTAATTCAATTAATAGCATCAACATTACTAAAGCAATAAACATCACAAAAATCATCACACACATGAGAGACATGATTTTTATGTGGTTCACCCAAAGATGGCTACCTTCATGGAGAAAATATTTCTTATAGATTTTTCTCAAATAAATTCTCTTGGGAATCCTTTCCCTACAATTTTTATGGACCTCTATCCAAAGGAGATGGTGATCCCCTAACTCAAGTTCATGGATATCTATCCATAAGAGAACTCCTTATCCTCTGCTCTAGTTGGTGATCCTCTAGAAGACTACTGCCTCCACTACATTGGCTTGTGGATCTCTCTCCACTAAAGACTCTTTTCCCCACTCAAAAGACCTATCCTCATTGCCCTGGCTGATGGATATCTATCCACTGGATACTATTGTCCTCTCTAATCTATCACCTCCAAAGCTCTACACTAAAATTTGCTCCACAAGTCCACACAAAACTTGCTCAAATCTACTCAACAAGTCCACATAGAACTTGTCCAACTCTACTCAACAAGTACACACAAAACTTGTCCAAAAACTCATAGAAACATAAAGAGAATTGTTAGAGACCCAATATGTTTCAACTCAATGCTCATTCACTTTATCAACTCAAATCAGAATATATAATAGTTTGTTTTATGAAACTTGAACAATCACTTCACACATCCACTTGACTAGGCTTAATCAACTCTACTCAACCAATCACTCAATAAAAAACATCTTTCTCACAAACCCTAGTCCAAGCATATAACCACCAACTCAAAATATTTCCAACAATGCTCAAAAACAAATCTTACATAACAATGATACTCATGTTCTCTTCAAACCCTAGTTCAAGTTCTTTGTACAACTCACTTCGACAACAATGCTTGTAAAACAAGGTTATAACAACAACTCTTCATTCCAGAAAACCTTGAAGCATTAACTCAAACACTCTCAAAAGGAAATCCTAATCAAGTCCTTTTCACTCCAAACTTATTTTCCAAAAAACCAATCAATCAACTCAACTTATGGAAGAATGTGCTCATACCTTTTTATTGAAGATGAAGGGATCTCATAAATTTGTCACAACTATGCCAATCTCAAAGAGGTTAGAAGATAAATATTTCTCACAATATAATGTAAATACTCAATTACACCTTATCACACCAACTTGAAAAAACAACAATCAATATACATAAAATATTTATCCAATAACACCTTATAAACTCTCAACTAAAATAAACTTAACATCCACCAAAAATAACTCAAACCTCTTTGATTTAAATTAATGGCAAGAGAAAATTTGATAAAAATCAAATCTACTTTCTTTATAATTCCAATGATGTAAATCACTCATCAATAACACAACCTCTCATTTACCCTTATTACTCCATAATAATAAAAATAAATTATCAAATGAACAACCTTTCACAAACCCTTATTACTCCAAAATAATATAAATCAAAATAATCAACTTTTCACAAACCCTTATAACTCCACAAAAAAACTTAGGCAAATAAAGATTTTAATTATCAAAAATTACCTTTGCCAATGGTGGGTTTCAAACCCTCAATCTCTGCCTCCACGAGCGCTCTAGATGCGGCTTTGACCACCATGTGTGCTAGATGCACGGTTAAGAGCTTAGACACTCTTCCTCCTCTTTGTCCTCGATTGGCATGCAAAACAAGGCACACACAAAATATTTCCCTTGGTGCTCAAGACACACACCACTCCCAATACCTTCACAAAAACGTGCATTGCCAATGGACCACCGTGTCCTTTGCATTTCAACCAATATGCTCTTTCCCTTATCTCTTTTCACCTGGCACTAAAGACAAGCGAAATTCTTGTCTTCTTCCTCAAAGAATAACAATTGCATGAAAACGTTTCACTATATCGCATGTAAAAACAAATGTCGAGGTGTAAGTTTTGAATGCCTCATTGGCATTAATATATACATGAAATCCCTTTGTTTCTTAGACGTCGACACTTCCACTTATTTTATGACGTCGGTGCTCCCACCATCATAATTTATAAATTATTTAAATTCTAAGGAATTTAAATTTTATAAATTATATTTATAAACTTTAGCTTTAAAAATATTAAAGCCTTCCTTGGGTTTAAACTTAAACCTTTAACTTGTAAATTATTCTTCCATCGTGGGTTTACCATAAACCCTCATAAAACATTATTTTGCCAACTTTTTCTTCAACTCTTTGCATTGTTCCTGGTGCTGTTGATGGTGTGCTCCATGGTATTAATGATGACTTTTCACCTTGACATCAATGACAACTAATTGAGCTCAAAATGTCCAACAACATTCTATTTATAGACTTTGGCCAAGGTGAGAGGGAGGGGATGAGGTGTCCACCTGGTAGGTTTCCCCTGAGGTGTCTTGGCTTATAAATGAAGTTGTATGAGAGAATCACTCACCCATCCACAAATAATGATGACTTTCTAAAAATATCCATTAGGCATTAATGAACACCTTTTAAGAAATATCTTTCAATTTAAAATTGCTTTTTATGTGCAAAAGTCTCCATCTCTCATTTATGACCTAGGGGAGTGTGAGGTGGAGAAATATTAGGGTGAGATGTGGCAAGGCTAGGATAGACTAGAATAGGTGAGGTGGAAAGGCTAGGCTAGTCAAAGTAGACTAGGTGAGGTGGAAAGGCTAGGCTAGTCAAAAGTCAAAGCGTGCATAAAATCCTGTGTACACCTCTCAAAGCGTGCATAAAATCCTTTGGGTACACTACTCAAAGCATGTGGAACTAATCACTAACAACTAACTCTACTAACAACAAATACATATGATAGGTACCTGTTAGGGTACATAGAAATATATATTTAGGGATATATTATTATATTGTATAAGGGTTGCCATGGGCCACACATAACCCAAGGCTGATTGTATTATAATATTATATTATATTATATTATAATATAATATTATATTAGTAGTAGGCTCACCAAAGTAGAATTAGAAGATGGATATATAAAGAAGAGATATTTGTCATTGTAATCATCATGGAGATGAATCCTATGTAATCATCTTTGCCCATGAAGTGGCTTATGGGACTTTACCCTCCTTAAGTGGCACTCTCATATTGGGAGATCTTGTGGAGTTATTCCTTCCTTAAGGAGTATTATTGGTGTTTCCCTACCTTAAAGGTATTATCTATCTCTTTCTCATTGTGTGGATTGTTATTGTGGATGAATGATTTGATTTTTTTGCGTATTGGTGAACAACTTATGTTAATGAAAATAAAGTATCCTAACAAGTGGTATCAAAGCAACAATTCTAGAAAAGTGGGAATTTCTTTTGTAGAATTGCAGAATTAGGGCAAATTATTTTTGGAAAAATATCTCATTTTTCAGGAGACATAAGTTTATCCGATTCAGACGATTCTTGGATCATTTTATGTGGATTTTGAAAAGCTTTAAAATGAGTGATCATATGAAGGAATCCAAGCAATATTGAGGGAGATATGACCTTTTGAAGTCAACCATATGGAACAAGGGTAGTGACAAATTTTTAAATCATAATTTTTTTGGAAGATGAAATTTGTTAGTTCGGGTAAGCAAATCAGTTGCAATTTATTTTTTTGGAAGAAAAATTGTAAATATAGTTGTCTATGTGGAATTTTAGCTTCAAATCAGTGGAAAGATATATATTTTCATAAAACCCTACTTTGCATTAGGGCATGATATATATTGTCAAAAAACCCTAGTTTGCATTAGGGAATCAACTATGGCACTTCAAAAGTTTTTTGGAACAAATGATATGGATGTGAGAGTGGTTGAAAATAGTAAAATCTCAATATGGTGAAAGCATGCAGTTACACTTTTGCTTTTAGAATTTTATTTTGGGTGAAGCTTTACAATGGGTAGAAAGCTTTGTTAGGAACAATTCGAGGTGCACTTGGAAAAAAATGGAACCAAAATTCTTGATAAAATGGGTACCTTTTCAATTGCAAATAAAGTTGAATATTTGTAAGAGAAATTTTGAAGGAAGGGATAAAAATATATATAGCCTAATGAATGTCATAAAAGGCCTTGAAAATAAACTACAGGGGATTCAAAATGAGCAGAATGAAATAAAAGGAGAATGGGAGGTTTTCAAGAAATAAAATGAAGATTATGAAAAAGAAATAAAATCACTTAAGAAGGAGAAAGAGGAAAATGTTAAGGAAGATAATGAGAAGAATGAAGCCACATATTTGGATTTTAAAAAGCAAGAGAAGGATCAAAAGGGTTTAAATTCATCTAAAAGTTCTATTTTGCAGGTTCATGGAAGCATTCAAAAGGAACAAGTTATTATTTCCATTGACCCTAGTAGCAGATATAATTTTATTAATATTTATCTAGATAAGAGGTTGTAGGTTCAAGAAAAAAAAAAAAAGAAATACACCTGGAGGGTGAGAATGTTTAGATTTTTTAAGATTTGAAGATCACCATGGATAGATATATTTTACATTCAGATTTTCATGCTATTGAAATGGATGATGAGGATATTGTTCTTGGTTATCCTTGGTTATATTATTTGGGTGTTGTTAACATTAATGTGCAAAAGAAGTTTATGAAGTTATGGTACAAGAAAAAGAAGATAACATTGTAGGATATTTATCAGCTTAAGGAGTAAGGATCCAAGGAAAAACAAGAAGCGGTTGTAGAGAAATAAATTGAAGAACAAATAGAACCTGAAACAAAATCCAAGAAGGAATTAGTAGTAATAGAGTCCATGGAAGAAGCAACAATGATTGAGTCCATGGAAATAACAGTAGCAAAGTCCAAGGAAACTTTGTTAGAAGAGCACAAGGAAACACTAAACAAAGGGAATATGAAGAAACAATGTGTAGGAGAATTTAAAACAATGGAGCCAAATATTGAGGAGTCAAAGAAGGTAGAACATATAGATAAGGTTACACCATATTTCCATTCACACCACCATGAGAGATAATAATATTGGAGGTATGGCTCAAGGCAACAATATTATGGTTCTACATGGAATCAGAAGGGCACCAAGTATGGTAGTGTTTGGCAGAGAAAAAAAGTGATCCTGGTTTTTAGAGTGGTTCATCAACATTAAGGAACAAGTGGACCCATCATTTGAATTATCAAAATAAAGTAGCAAAAGCATGGAGCCAACAAAGCAGATTTGGTTACTCAAGTGGCAAAATGGTATACCAACATCAACAACCACCACCACCAATCAATGTTTCACTAGGATGGATGGATTATCGAGACTAGTACCAATTGCTAACATTACTTAGCAAATCATGTTATCTTGTTTCTTCATATATTTCAAGGATGAAAGACTTGTAAGAAGGGTGACATGTTAGAATATCTAGGAATCGATATTTGGGGATATATTATTATATTTTATAACGGTTGGCATGGGCCACATAACCCAAGGTTGATTGTATTATAATATTATATTATATTATATTATATTATAATATAATATTATATTAGTAGTAGGCTCCATAAAGTAGAATTAGAAGATGTATATATAAAGAAGAGATATTTATCATTGTAATCATCATGGAGATGAATCTTATGTAATCGTCTTTTCCCATGAAGTGGATTATGGGACTTTGCCCTCCTTAAGTGGCACTCTCATCTTGGGAGATCTTGTGGAGTTATTCCTTCCTTAAAGAGTATTATTGGTGTTTCCCTACCTTAAGGGTATTATCTATCTCTATCTCATTGTATGGATTGTTATTGTGGATAATTATTTGTGGATGAATGATTTGATATTTTTGCATATTGGTGAACAATTTATGTTAATGAGAATATAGTTTCATAACAGTACCTCATAATGTCTTAAGTGCTTTTATTTTATGTAGCTTCATAGATCACCATTTAAGCATGATGATATCATGTTTCCATCTATGGAAAAATGCAAGGGATATCTAGTCTCAAAGGGTAACCCTTCACATCTCAATCACACAAGCGCTTATATTTTATTAGGTCTAGAGACCATCGTTCATAGAATAAATATGAATTATTATCTATCATTAGACATTAGGTTACCACTCAACAGAGCAACTACTATCCCTTAGTGTTTAGTCATCATCAGACTCATAAGGTCATCGTAAAGCGATCAATTAATTTCTAAATACTACCATCAATAATCAATACATCACATAATCAAACCCTGAAATAAAATCATCACAAAGAATTTTAAAAGACAAACATAAATATTATTACTATATATTCTTCTAATCATACATGCCATTGAGGAAGGTGTATCACAATAACAAAATGATACACTCAACCCATAAAAAAGAAGGGTGTACCACATCTCAAAATTGGTACACTCACTCCTAAATATCTAATAGTTAGAGCCAATCTCTCCACCCCCAACTCTCGACAGAGATGGTGATAAATGAAAGCCAATAAATTGCTGCAAGAAATCACTCATAAATGGTATTACATCCATAAAGGTGAAGGTGCTCATCACTCTATAGGAATATCTAAGTGGTAAAAATACTAATAATAGGTAGTCCTAACTTACTTCCTCTTGGCACAAAGATCTATGTGTTGTACCCTCTCCCATAAACTAACCAACTCTACCCTAGCAAAATCCAACTCAACCTTAGAATCATGTAGCTCCTAATCTAGTATATCTATAATCTTGGCCACTATCCTAGCATCTAGACCATGTATAACCCTCATGTGAGCCTCATACCTATCACGAGTCAACTGCACCACTGTCAACTTGAAGCTAGCAATAACCTCTCTATATGATGTCATATCCTCTCATAACTATTATAGCTCTGACCATAGGCTAGCAATGATTGTCTGGTCTATAGTCTACTCCTCGCTAACCCAATATATATCTGATTGGTTATGAGCAATGGTCTCCCCACTCGTATCCCTCATATGTGCTATCTTATCTTTAACTCTAATCACCTCATCCACCTGCATAACATTAGAGGCTACTAATTGTCTCCTTACATCCTCTAGAGTCTAATGTAGAGTCTCTAGCTCTACTTCCATAACCTTAGTCATCATATTACTCGACCCTACCTACCTTGAAGTGCTAGGGCTCACTCCATCCAACATTGCTACTAGAAATTGAACCATGACTAATGGGAACATATCCAAAGGAGCACTAGTCACTATGGCTCCCTATCCACCACCTCCTATAATTCATATCACTACCATCCTGTCCTTCCACTTCTTTCCAAGTTGTCATTGGACTCCTATTAGAGAATTGGCCACATTATGATATATCTATTTGATCCCTCGATTGTGGAACCACTATCAATTGATGAGGTTTGAACTGTCTATACCACACAATATACTTCACTATCACCATTGCATCATCCCTCACAAGAATCAAGACTACAGGTTCATCCATGTTAACCTCTACAAAAGTATAAATATTAGTAGGATTATAACATATCTCATGATAAACCCATCACACCCACACCTCTCCTATAGCCAGTACACCCTTTACCTCCCTGTATTGGTGTAATACATGATCATACTAGTACAACTCATATTCCCAATTCCCATCATCCAACCATCATGTTTACCTAACCTTGGAAAGTTCCTAGTGATCATCTACCATATGTATTAATCCCTCCATGGTCACCAAATGATATGCATGGGCCTCAAATCATCAATCAAACATCATGCATGCTCAAAAAAACTATGAGAAGGATGAATAAACCTCACCCACTTGTAGACTGTTGGTCACTCATGTTCATAGCCTCTCACCACTACCATAGGTTGTCTGATCGCTATATTCTCCAAAGCCTAGACCTAAAGGAGAGTACAACACACCAATTTATTACCCTATCGATATACCACTTTGTATAAGGTATGGTAAAGCCTCACCAAAATTAATGGAGCCCATACATAAACAATTTGATCATCCCTCAATCTGACAATAACATCTCCCCATTTCCACTACATAAATTGCCTACCAGTATCACCCATCAGTAACCTTGATACAATGGATGCCAACAACATAGTCAACCAATCAATATTCCCTCCTACAAAGGCATTATTAATCCTCAACCCTGATGTCATCCTAAAAAAGTTGATATACTCAAAAAATGCTAATTTCCTAGCCATGGCATTAATCCCTAGATGAATAGGCTTTCCTTGGATAGGCACTCAAAGAATGTGCCACACATTCTATAGTGTCATAGTCATCTCCCTCGTCGACAATCTAAAGGTATTGGATGACGAATACCATCTCTCAGCTAAGGCTATCAGTAGAGATAGATCAAATTCCAACTTGGGTATGTATGCCACATAGTGCAATCCTATCATCGCTAACACTCCCACATATTTCATGCTAAGCTTACTTTAAAAAATGTTATCCATACTATTTGGATGATGCTCCTGACTCAAAAAACTTGCATCCCCCATCAAAAGCACATCCAAAGAACAATTAGACAACCTCCTAACCAAATTTTGGCCAGTGCTAAACTTACCACTTTTGCCAAAAATACCAGTGCCAAATTTACCACCAGTGCCAAATTCACCACACATATTATAAAACATCACAAAACAAACCCAAAATCAATTTTTTTTAGTTAAGGTCAAGGACACACCTATCTGTCTCGATTCGATACATGTATTGTTTCTTGAATGATGTTTGCATGATGTGGCCACCTTCAGCAATCTGCTATCTCCAAAAGCACACCTCTTTCTCTCTCTCCAACTTTCTTAAAAGGTAAGGTGAAAATAAAAGCAATTTCACCTCCTTTCCCCCCTTTTATTCCTCCCCAATTCCCAAAACTTTTTATCTATGCTTCCCATTTCAATAATTCATCCCAAAACATCAATTTGGCACATCTTTCTTAAGGGGTCATCATAGAGAAAAAATTACATGGGGTAACCTTTTTCAACATCAACAAGACATACATCATAAAAAATGAGGTATACATACAGTAATGACACAAAATAACCAAAACATATGTAATCATAATAATTTCTTCAAATCAATATTACCATACAAAAACAAAGCATCGTAGTATCAAAATTAAGTTTTACTACTTAACTTTTGATGCAATCTCATAGACATCACATCAAAATTGGCATAAAATGTAGACACCCACTTACACCAGTAAAGCAAAATATATAAAACAAGTTACCTACATCATAAAACATCAATTTGGACCAAACCTAATAATTTGGGCACCTTTTCCTACCTCTATCAAATTCATCATTTTAACCAAAAATGCCACTGGTGAATTTGGTAAGCTAAATGGCAAATTTGGTAAATCTCCAAAAGTTAAACCTTGATAGTCAGATTTGATATTTGACCAAAAACTCTAGTCAAAACCAAAATTACCACTAGCAAATTTGGTCACAAGTGGTAAATTTGCTAAATAGCCAAAATATCTCAGCGTGAGCTAGGGGCATGCAGATTACATCCTCCCACTCCCTACTCTGACCTCGCACGCTCCAACAACGAACCAAACCTGTAAATTTCAAATTAGTCCTAACTAATTTTACCTCTAAACCTCCATTAATCCCTCATTCAAATTTTATTTAAGCATACCTTGGGGTAAGATATAGGTAGGATTATAAGGCTAATTACATTCTACCAATATTCTTCCAGCTCTTCTTCTTTAGTATTCTTCATCTTCAAGCAATTTCAAGCATTTGCAAGCATTTTGGAGGTAAGCCAAGCAAGGCAAGGAGGACTTTGGGGCAAGGAGGTCATCTTGGAGGCAAGGAAGGATTATTGTTAGGCAATAGCTCTTCTATTATCTCCCTCCTATCCATTCATCTTTGCTTCATTTTGCATTTTGTTCTCTAGATTGTAGCCTTGCTAGCTTGGGATTTCTCTTGACATTTCCATATTTCATACTTCTAATTCCTTTTTGCAGGGTTTTATCTCTATTGGAATCCATCTAACATTGTATTTGTAGCATTTAGCTCAAGCATATCATCTTCATTTTATTTCCTAACATCTCTTTGTAGGTCCATTTGGGTTTACTTTCATTTGTTGCCCATATTTTGGCCATAACCTTCTCTTTTGCAAGGTTTTATTACATTTGTCCTCCATATTTTATCTTAAAATACTTACTACAATTAATTTACAGTCATATCATTCATATTGACATCATACTAACATTTCTCCTTCCTTCCATGTTCATTTAATATCATGTTTCTTTCATTTTTAGGCAAAAGTGTGATGTTCAATCTCTTTTAGCAATTTCTTTCTTCAAACATTATATGCTATTTTTATTTGTAGTCATATATCATTGCTCTCTCTTTTTTCAATATATTGTGTTGAGGATACAAGGATGATATTTCATTTTTATCTTATCATTTGTAGCACTCAATAATTCCCCCATTGCATTCTCCTTCCCTTTCCTACTATTGTAGATTTTGAAGTTTTGGGCAACAGTTCTTCATATCTTAGCATTTACATTTTTTTGTTAGTGCTAATTTGCTTTGGTTAAAAGTTAAATTAGTCATTCTACATAATTTCTAACACCACTACATCCATTATTCATTCCCTTAAACTTGCATTCTACTAAAATTTTAGTTATTTTAAGATTATCCATTCCCTTTGCATACATATTCATTTTGGACTTAAATTTGTAGGGTTTTGTAACTCAAATCCTTGAATTTGTAATCCATAAACCTAGTACATCCCTCAGGAAAAATTATACTCCCTATTTATAGCAAAATAGACCATAAATAAATTTGAAATCAACCTCAAAACCATTTTAGTCCCATTGCAGACCAAAAAATGACATTGTAACTGGCAATTTTGGCTCTCTAGAACACAAAACCAAAAATACCACTCATACCAAAAATGCCACTGGTATTTTTGGTCAGCATAATTCCATTCCAAGGAGGAAAGAATACTCAATTTTTCATAATAAGGGGTCTAATCAGATGACAATATAGGAAAACACCATTCCTAGCACTCAGACAAATCCCGCAAAACAAAAAACCTAATTTTTTTGGTCTTCTTTTGTAGATACCAAATTTACCAGTTTTGTTTTTGAATTTACAAGGTGGAATCGGTAGCCGCCACACCAAATTTACCAGTTAGGACTAAAATTGCCAGTGGAATTTTTGGTAGTAGTGGAAATTCTAGTTAGACACCGATAGAGGTGATCCAACCACTTGGCATCACTTTAAACTCTATTTTTTAATATTTTCATCTATTATGCTCTTTGTCTATCACTATTTTTTGTTTGAAATAACATTTCAATTTGGAGAATCAAGGAACCCTAATCTAGTCTTAAATTCTTCTACAAAACATATTTACATTGGTCAAAATCAAAGAATATTAGGTCAAAGCTCAAATTATTTCTCATTTTATAAGTATCTAGGCAAGAAATCAAAATCATATAGTTGCATCATATGCTAACTTATCTTTTGCATCATTTCTTGTTTACCTTGGAGATTAAATCTCTCTTTAGTTAGCCTATCATCAAAATGAAAAGCATATAGGTTAGCTCTTATTTTATTGCATTTGTATGATACAAGCTTAGCATGCATTTTGTGTGATCTTAGCCTTAATTTTAAAATAATTGTTTAAGGCTCGAAAAAGAGTCAATATTTAGTGATCCAAAACTTTAGGTGTTTTGTTGAATAAACTCATATAACATCAATATACAAGCATTCACATCTACTTTTACACCTTGAAAAACTACATTGATTAGGGTTCTAATCACATAGAGGAGTCTCCTTTGGAAAGAGACCCTCAAGTGGGGAAGTAGGGATTCTAGTGAATTTCCCCCCTGTGCACTTGACATGGTTAGGTTGAAAATTGCTTATGCCTACACCATCATAAGTTTTTACTTCACATTTTGTCTTTGCTTGTAGATCATTATTATATATCTTTACATTAGGAGCACTTTGGACTATGATTTCTTGGATCTTATTGTCTAATATACAAACTACCTAGGCTAAAGTAGTTATATGGTCCACCAAATTTGATGCCATTTGAGATTGGGTAGAATCTAGGACTTAACAAAGTTGACACGTAGGACCTAAAATATCTTTATGATAAGGGGCTACAAAACATGTGCCATTTTCCAAGAAATTACAAAAGGATATTGTGCAATATACAAAGATCCTATAGTGTTTATACTAAGTTACCAATATCTTAAATAATGATTTCAAGAAAAGGGTAATTTAGTAGAATAAAAAAATAGCACAAGATCAAATTAATTAATCAAGTTAAAAGACTTAATTAATTAATTAAAAAATAAAACTGTTCACCCCTTAAATTGGTGTCTAATTTGGTAATGAAAATTATAACAAAAAGTATTCAACCACCTTTGTTGGTGCCAGCAAAAATTATTGCAACAATCAAAGTTAGTCAAACATGCATGTGAAGTCAACAGGTCATATAGCTGATTGAAGTCAACCCAAATTGTAACCTATACCAATCACCAATCAACACAAGTTGGCTATTAACCTTATGCATCAAAGGTTCTTTTAAACAACAACACTATTTCTCACCCCACTTATGTGGGATAAAAAATTTATAGCAACTATGTGTGACTCCATAAACCTTTTCATACATGACAAAATGTTTCCACGTGGCACCATATATTTGGTTGTCCTATAAAATGTATTGTTTCACTCCTCCCAAGGGTGAAGCAAATGTGTTTCAAGTTTTATTCCTTAAAAAACTTGATGCATGATAGGAATTATACATTTGCTTCCTAGCCAGTCAAGGTTTGTGGTGTAGAAATCAATGCGACCATCCAATTGCACAATTTATTTTTTAGGTTGATAAGTTTCTGGTAGTATTTTGGCCACATATATGATGAACCCTATCACTAGGGGGTAAAGCCATTAGCCAGAATGAAAACATTGGCAATGATTTTGGAGTGCGATGAATTACCAAAAAGTGTCATCGATACATGATGATCCACCTAAAGACGGTAGGACCTAGATGATGTCAACCTATAATGGGTCAACACAAAACATAGACCAATGGTCTTATAATGTTAAGAAATCAACCATACTCCTCCTACATCCAAAAATCTCGATCTCAACATTTAGAAATCAACTAGACTCCAACATCCAAAAAAAAATAGTCTTCTCCCATGTTTATAGGTACTCTAATGTGTTGTCCATGTGTAAGGAAAAAGAATCCTCTCTCTTGATTTATCTATCTTTCATTGGATTATTCATGCAATAGTGGAACAACAATGGCCTCATCTAGTTTCTAAACTATCTTAAGAAAAAATGGATGAAACTTAAGGAGTTTAAGAATGAGGTAACAATATACTTTAGTCTACCAGATCTTCAAAGAAAATGCAATACAATGAGATTCACTAGAATATTGCACAATCCAACATAAGCATAATGCGAATATTGGATGGAACTAATTGATAGCCAATATGAGTAGACCAAACTAACATAAGGTTGATCTATCACTCCTATACCACTGATGTGGATATCAACATGAAGTTGTCAATTTAATTAACAAAGGGTGCTTAAATAGGACAATTGCAACTATAATCTTCCAAATATGAAATATGCTAACAAATCAGCTATGCATAATCTAACAAAACATCCATAAGCTAAAAAATTTCTAACACATATCTATGTTGATCACATATGTCAACATCTTTATTTGTCGACTTACAACCATGAAGATTATTTGAAATTAAATATAACTTAGAATTAGGAACGTCTTGGTCTATTACATCTTTATAAGTGGTCAGCATCATGGGAGCATTAATTTATCTCACAATATTGCTTGGAGGAAAGAAGTGTCCACTTTCCTTTTATGGCTAGCCATTTGCAAAGTATCTCTTTTCTGATTGGTTGTAGAGGAGGTTTTGAAATGATCCCAAACCTTGGAATCTATGGAGAGATTAATATAAATAGACTAACAAATATATTAATAATGTCTTGCTTAAATACTACAAGGTTAGGCTATGAATAGCCTAAGGATATTAATAAAATAATATCCTTAATTAATGCTAACTAACACGCTTGAGAAATAAGCGCCTAACCTACTAACAATCTAGTAAATCACACTAAAAACTAATATTCGTTAATCAAAAGTGATTAACGAATATCTAACCTTAGGTAGTAAAATAATCTACCCAGGATAATTTACAAATTACCAAATGAGGTAATAATTATAGTTACTATAGCATAGTAACTCTAACATCCCCCCTTATTACATTACTTGGGTAATGTATATAATTGTACCAATATAGTGATGGAGAGGAATGAAAGATTCTGATCTGTTGGCTCTTGCTCTGGAACATGGCTCTAAGTGTACCTTTGGATGAGTTCCTCTAGGATAATATCTGGATCTGTGTCACTAGATCTACCACTAGGTCTACCATATGTTTTACCATTCTTGTAGATGCCATACAACACTTCTTTCATATTGGTTGAGCTGCTATGGATCATGGCTCTAGCTGCTCTTGCTTAGGTCCACCTCTGGGTCTAACGCCTCTAGGTCTAACAAAAATAAGTATTTCCAAAGTACTTAAGCAAAAGTAGGTCATATCTCACTTTGCTTTTAACAACAATAGATGTCCTTATTGTAATCTTGGTATCCTACCAGATTGCATGGGTAACCAACAACTGCAACCTCTAGGTGTACTAGAGTAGATCACTACATACGAGATTCACTCTTGGTACAATATGATTTTGAAAAAGTTTTGATTAGGTAGCTGTAATAACCCAAATCTTTCCATTTGGTTTCAACTAAAGGAAAGTGAAATTTTTAAAATTTTAATCCAAATTTATTTAGTACAAGCATGCCTAATCTTTACGGATGCCATTTCGTTGTAGCCAAAATACCCGTGAGATCGAGATTTGGACATCTTGATAAAATTACCTTTCTTAATACTTCCTCTCCTTCTTGAGAATCCAATTATAGGTAGGGGTTTACTAATTCCAGGGCCCATTTCACCTAGAAGTTGTATGCTCTCTCCCCGTATCTTATCATAAGATACTAGCGTATGCATACTAGAGCTGGTGTATGTTCACTTCCCTAAGGTACGCCATGAGACTACCACTACCCTGTTAGGACCCCAAAAATATAATTTGCATAATGCCCATTTCATCACACAAGTACCCTTTCGGGTTATTAGACCTCCTGCTCATGTACTAGTATGGTTTACCTAGGTGTGAAGCCCATTTCATCACACCTAACCTTCCCGCTCTAATTTTAAGGAGTCTGGAAAACCTGAACAAGATGAAGGCTACCCCCTCCACATCCTGGCAGTTGGAAAAATAAAATGTCTTCCCACATTCTTTTTAGTTAAGGTTATCTACCCACATCCATAGAAAGGAGAATGTCTACCCACATTCATTATAGTTTAGGTTGTCTTCCCACAACCATAGTAAAAGAATGTCTTTATTTTTATTTTCATGTGCTATGGTTTAGACATAGTTATAAAAATATAAACTATCTTCCTAGTTTCCACTATTACACCAAACTTTAATTTTAAAAAATATTTTATGTATTTAAAGAAAGCTTCACAACTTCTAAAATAATAATTCACTCATGAATAGTAAATAATTTCTAAGTGCTTTTAAATCGAGAAGTCTACTTTCAACAATCATCATATAATTTCTACCAATGTAATTTTTGAAAACCACAATATTATTTAAAATCCAATAAGTAATAACCAAATATTTTAAAAGCATCTTTTAAATTTCCATATAATAACCCAATATTTTAAAGATATCATTTAAAATTCCATAAAATATTTGACAATCAAAGAATGACTGGAAACTTATTGGGTATAACTCGAATACCCAAACCAAATCCATACACGACAATTTTAAGATTTTTAAAACACATTATCCTATATGAAAATCCATACACAACTACCCAAAAATAACACAATTTAACTATATTAAAAACAAGACTGCTTTCAATTAAGCCACGAACTTCGAACGAAGGCTCCCTTATAACACATGAGTGTGGCTTCTAAAGACTGTGTAATCAATGTTTTATATTTTCCAGAAAGAAGTAGATGCAATTCAAATACAAACTCAACACCCAACCTAATGTGTTTCCTTTGAAACTAATAAAAGCTACGCCTTATAAACTAGTTTATTTGAGACAATATTAATCATACTTTCAACAACATCTAACTTCTACTAATGCATTAATTCTCTGGTGGGTTTTTAGAAAGTCTCATTTCGATTTTCTGAGAGTTTTCTACTGCCGCATTTTCTAGCTAGGAACATTTTCATCTCTTAACTCTTTCTTTTAAGCTTTTTAATCCATTACCTATTGGACTTCGCCCACACTTTGCCAGTGACAAAAAATATTTTAAGACATTCCATTCAAGCATTCATTAAGTTATGAGTACAGGTTTTCTTCAATGTTTGTTTTCCTCAATTAAAACTATAAAATAAAGATAACATTTCTTATAACTGAACACACATTATCTATGTTACAAGTCTAGTTTTATCCTCTTTATTTCTTCACCTAAAATCTAATAAATAAATCAAAATAATCATAGACGTCAACTTGCTGTTTTTCTAGCGTTTCAAGAAAATGAAAAATATTTCTCAAAGGGCCTTTCTCATCAACAAGCAAACCTAAAAATATATATATTATTTTCCTTTTGAGAAACTACATTTTCAGCATGCAAGTATACAAACCGAACACCCAAACATTGCCATATACTTCCAAGCAAAAAAATCACATTAAGTTTGATATCAAAGGGTCGGCAAAAGGCACTCTAGTTAATATTTTAATACTAAAGAACCATTACAAATAAATAAACATTAAAATCCGTGTTTAAAAGAATTATCATGCCTCCATTCTTTAACATATACCATTGCCTAAAAAGAAAACCTAATTTTTCTTTACCAAAGGAAATCCTGAGAGTTCTATATGAGGCACCCGCTATTCCATGAGTTATTGGAGATGCAATTTTATTTTAAACAAAAGATACATATCCACTGAGCATTCCATTTCACTAATTCAACAAAAACATGAGCTGGCCATCACTCAACCTTGAAATTTTGGCCACAAACGTCATACCAAAGATGATTACACCATGGAAATAAAATATCCAATGCGTGAAATTTTAGAAATTTATTCGGCAATTCCAGAGGTCAAAGCGGCCGAAACTATAAATGCCATGCAAAACTAAAAACCTATATGCTCATCACATACAAACTAATGCACCTACAAAACTTCTTTTTCAAGAAAGAAATACAATACCATTCAGATTTAAATTTCAAATTTAGCCACTGTTGGTCATCAAATCCGCACAGGAAAGGACTTTCGGTGGGTTTGCGTGCCCTGGACCTACGACCAACATTGAAAGGCCGAGAGGAAGAGATGCCCCTCGTGCCAATCTCTGGAGAAAGGCCGGCTCCTATACTAATCTACTTTTGGGGTTTGAGATAAGAGTGCAGGAAAGAAATAAAAGGAGTTCGGGTTAGAGAAAGAAATAAAAAAGGATAAGGGTTAGAGATTGATGATTTAAGGTGGGGAAGAACAGGAAGCACGATCACTCACTAATAACTCAAATAGCAGACAAAAAACACCAAGAACAGACGAAAGAAACGAAGTGCCGAACTTCCTATGTATCCTCCGGACGGGTTCGCAGGGTTCTCCTCTCTCTCTCGCTGGAATTCAGAGTTCAGAGTAACAACGATTAAGAAGAGGGAATAACAGAAACCTCGATCCACCAGGCAGCATAAAAGAAAATGACAAAGCGTTTTTCCTCTCCTATGTATCCTTCAGGGCGAATTTTAGGGTACAGTTCCCAATCGCACACCGGATTCAGGATTCAGAGTCTCAGTATACGAGTGCAAACAGACAAAAGAATTAAGCACAGAAGGCAGCATAAAAGAGAGAAATGGAGCACAAAAATCTTTAGTATTAGACGCAGGACATCAAGTTACAGCAGCTTTCTAGCAGAAAGTTCCCCCCCCTTTTACATTGCAAAGCTTGGGTTTTTATAGAGGACCCGGCCCTCTGAGTCATTATTACAAAAACGGCGGAGTACACTCTCGGGCTCTGAGAAATTGGCTCCTCGTGGCTGCTGCAATTGAGTTTTCAAATCGGTTGTCGAAACTGGCAAACTGTGACCGGGTCAACCGTGGAAACATTCATTTAATGCGCCGCCCGAGTGTCCCTGGCTTCTGGATGCTGTGCTTGAGTGATCGCTATGCCCGTCGGGTTTTACTCCGAGGACTGTTACGTCCCTTTCGTTTGCCAGAATTGGTCAGCGGACTTATCGGGCAAGAAAGGGGGTACTTGTAAGGGGCCTTTGATCACCTTGGGAAGCTGCCCGCCTTGGAACGTGGGCCCGAAAAGTGCTTCGCTACATATTCGCCTCGCTAAAGCCTTGGGCCGAAGTAGATTCCTTTTGATTTGTTCTTCGCAGAATAATGCTTCGCATAAACTTCTTCGGGGATGATGATTGCCGATCGGGTTCCATCTTTGAAATGGGCCTTTTGTCCTTCGCTGGCAAAACTGCTTCGGCTGGAAAATGTTTCGGCCCGATTCTCTCTCAAAACTGTGGTTCGGGGCATATCCTCCCGAAGCACTCTTGTTTTCGACACATTGTCATTTTGCTTTGGGCACCATTGCTTCGGGTGAAAACGGGCTGAAGTAGGTGTTGGAAATACTTCGGGCCCGAAGTAGTTTCCTTGCCTTGGCTGATTTGGGTTATGCTCTCCTCCTTCGGCGAAGTCGTTTGGGTACTGCTTCGCAAAACTTCCGCCCGAAGCGGCTTCTGAAAATGCTTCGGGTGCGAAGCGTTGTCTTTGTATTTTCTTCGACAAAAATACTTCGCAAGGTTTTCGCCCGAAGTGGTGATTTAAAGTGCTTCGGGCCCGAAGCTCTTTTCACGTCTTCCTCTTTTTCTTTCGGTGAAGCAATTTTCCTTGGCCTATTTGGTAGCGAAGCTCTTTCTTCTTCATTTTATAAAGGGGCGATAGGGAGAGTCAAAATTGCTGTAACTTTAAATAAAAGAAAAACCTTCAACAAGGAAATATTATACAAAATTCTACTATTCTTCCACCCCTTGTATAATGTGACAAAAAAGTGTCAACATTCTTGGCGGCTCGCGGGGTGACGAGCTCGTCTCGGCAAAAGAACCCTTTAGCCCTGATCCATTGGGCTATGGAGTCACTGGTCTTCTCCGGACCCTGCTTCTGCAGTCTGTCCCTCCTCTTGTTCTTCTTCTTCTTCTTCTTCTTCTCCTTCCTCCTCTGGCGTGGCTTCTGGCTGAGGCGATGGTTCGAGGCGATCACGGATGCGCTTCATCATCTTTCGGACATGGGTCCAGGCACTCTTTTGAAATGGTTCTTGATCCTGTAATGCCTTTACCAAAACGTGAAACCGATCAATTTGCCCGATGTCGGCATGTTTGGCCCTGGTGAACAGATCATCCAGGCAAGCCTTGATCTTACAGTATCTCAAGATGAAATCTATCACCTGCCCTTCTGTGATTGGTTCTTCCCAGCCATCGATCTCCGAGACATCATTCTCAAACTGCAGCCAGACTGGCTTGAGGTCATCCTTGCTGAGAAGATTTCCGTCATCGTCCATGAAACTCGGGAAACCCAAGGAAGAAAGGTCCTAAAAATAATTCATTGAGGCACGCTGTTCATTGTCAAAATTGTCCTGGAGGCTCCTAGCTTTCTGAGCCTTTCGCACCTTGGAGAAAAAGGTGCGAACCGTGGCCTGGGCTGTGGACCAGTCCCTAGCTGTTCGGGTCATTGCAGTGACCTGCAGGTCTTGATACCTGGCATTCTGAACATCGAACGCTAGCTTGAGTCGGCTCCGGGCTTTCTGTGTGACTTCGTCAATGATTGGCCCTCCTTCGGCAATAGCACGTTGGGCTTCGGTGATGAAGATCAATATCGTGAGAGCACTGGAACATCGAGACCTAAAATTTTTTAGCAAATGGGCATGAATCTCCTTAATTCTGGCCCTGTCAAACAGCGTTAGATCCTCCTTTGCATACGGCGAAGCTTGCATCTGCGCGATTTCGTCCTCAAGCTTCCTGACCTTCAGATCACTCTCGGTCTGCTTCTGCGCTTGGCTTTCGGCTGTAGACTGGAGTTGTTGAACCTGCTGCTTTAGGTCGAACGTCTCCTTCTTCATGGCCTTGCACTGCTCCTCGGCCTCTGCCAACTTGGAGCGGACCCTTGCCAAATCTTCCTCCAGCTTAACATTGGCGGCCTCGGCCTCAACCCTGCGTTGGTTGGCGATAACTGCATGAGCCCTAAAGGTCTCAACTCGGACATGCATGGAGGCCGATTCATTATCAACATTCGGGTGTTCCAGGTCCTTAGGTGTCTCTTGGTAATCATAGTCTGCTGGAGTCATTTCATCCGGAGGCTTTTGCACCTTGGGGACCTTCTTGATTTTATGCACCTTTCCAGCTTCTAGATCAAAAATAGCGCATTTTTCAACGATCGTTGTCGCGCGCCCTCGTCTTTTCCTTGCCTCCCTTAGTATTTGCTCAGTGTTTTGCCATGCTTGGAATAGCTTCTCGGCAAGGGGGCGGTCCTTAATTAAGGACATTTCTGATTTAGACAAGGCTAGATCTCCAGTCGAGGGAGTAAACAAATATAAAGAATGTGTGGGGGATGCCTCACCAGAAGGCTCGGCGACAGACGTGGTGGGGCTTGGCGTTGAAGTGGGATCAATGGTCTTACCCTTATCATGATCATGGGATGAGGCCGGACCGGCGGTAGGTGACGTGTGATGGGGTGATGGGCTATGCAGGGGAGACTGGTGAGAACTCTCAGTTGGGGCTTCGACAAAACTGTGTGAGGCTAGGGCAAAGGGTGGAGAATGCGTACCTATGTGCCCTCCTGGCATTGTGGCAGAGGTAACTTTTGGTGCAGTCGCATCTTGTTCTTTCTCGATTTTGGCACTTGGTAGGGCTGCGACCCCGACGCTTGCTTTGGATGGGTCTGATACCAGTCGCCCAGTGGAGGGGCTTACAAGTCCTGTGCGAGGTCGCTTTGGGTGCTTTGGGGGTGCTAGGGTCTGTTCTTGCTTCTTCCTTTTCCTCCTTACCAGCGGTTGTTCTGACCCTTCAGTGCTCGAGTCGTGGCCTCCTATAGGCCCCTGCGGTGATCTTGGAGGTGTAGCTTGGGCCTTTTCCTTTCCTGAAGTAGTGTCATCTCTTTCTGGACTTTCGCCCGAGCCTGGGATAGCTGGAGGGATGAGGGCGGCGAAGGAAGAAGGCTTCCACTTTCCAGCGTTGGCTTCATAAATTTCTGCGAAGTCCTTGTCCATTGCCAAGAATCCATAAGAGTTTGTTTTCTGTCGGTGGACCCTCATGATCCACCATTCTCTCAGTTTAGCCGCGTCCCAATCCTTTACTCCCTCCTTCAAGTCGTCTTTCGCTTTCTTCCAGAAGGTGGAGTTGGGGCTCGGGAGTGAATGCCGATTTGGGTCATATGCGACCTCCATTGGGTAGAATTCGTGCCAGGGAGGTAAGGCTTCCATCCTCTCCAGATGCCATTCTAGATCCTTTCCCCGAGGATTATTCCTTTGTTTTACAATTTTTGGACAAGGGCAAACATGGAAGCTCTTGACCCGTATATGGTCCCTCATTACTCCCAAAGGATCATAAAGCCATTGCTGGGGAATTTGGAGTAGGCCAAACTTGGCAAGCTTTTCCTCCAAGAAGATGTTCTGATTCAAGGTGAACACTTCGATAACTCCTATCTTGAGAGGGAAGTCACAAGTGTGGGCCCATTTCCGACCCTTGCCATAGATGGCATTGGTTGCATCGCTCTGCCTAGCGACTTCCAACGCGAATTGATACTCAGAGGGGTAAACTGGTAGTAGGAAGGGCTTCCCTATGAAGCCGAAGATGCGAATCACCAGCCCCTACGTTAGTCAAAAAATGTCTCCCCTCTTCTCACGGACTACCTTGTTTCTCAAGCCGAGGGGGACTCGCGGGGAGGATCCTGCCAACATGCGCATGGCGGGTCCCAAGAATTGTTGATTAAAGGAATAGTAGGACTCTGACCTCAACAGTAGGGGAGTCCACTGATATACGGGCAAAGGACTTCCATCCTTGCCACTTGCCGTAATGGCAACATGAGGAAAACTATTATGTACATGAAAGAAAAGTAACCAAACAAGAAAGGAGTAGGGCGCGAAGTGTTGGCTGGTCCCAGCATTCTTCATGTTGGTGAGTTGCGCATGCAAGCCCCTGGCCACCCATTCTACCCAGTCTACGAAGACTGGGTTGGAACCGGGTCTCGAATTATCGGGGGCATTGAACTCCCCTCTGGAAATGCATTCGGCCAGGGACACCTGCCATGGATATACCGAAGCGTCGGTAGATAGGCCTGCCACCCATGCAATGATGGAGAAGAGGTCGACATTCTTAAAAGCCTCCAAGGGAAGGGGCATTTGGGGCAGTCTGCCCGAAGGAAGCCCGCTTTTGAGGCTCTGCTACAAAAAATTGATCATGTAGCCAGCAGACGTGAACCTCTTCGTTTGTTCGCTCAAAACAATGTTGCGAACTATACATCCCTTGGGTGGGCCCTGTTGTGGCGCAAAAGCTACCTGTACGTCTTCTTTCAAAATTGAAAATAACTTTTGGCCAGATGCGTCCAACACCTGTCTGGTGGAGGGCTGGTAATTCTGCGCAATGGCATTGACCAGCTCAGGGCAATGGTGTGTGGGGGGCACCAGATACCAGTATATCTGGGAGTAGTATGCGGCGGCTTTTCTACTTTTCGCTGGGAGCTTGCTTATCATGAGCTCAATGGTGGCTCTGAGCTCAGCTACACTCTTTGACAACTCCGTATCCCTGATTCTTTCCCACCTGTCGACTGGTGGTTCTAGGGGTTGCTCATCTTCGAAATCCCCCTTTTCTTCCATGACACGCTTATCTGGGCGGAGGCCCGAATCAACGGGCCTTGGCTTCGGCCTTTTTCCATGGCCTTTTACCTTTGGTTTCTCGGGGGCTACTACTTCTAGCCCTTTTCCCTTCTCCTTGGAACTTTCCATCGTTGCTACTTAGGGCGACGAAATTTGTAGTATGGAGAAAATTGGCGTCGAAGCTTTAGAGTGCGAAGTGGGAAAAAATTTGCAGGTTGGCAGTGGGGTCTGTATGAGTCGTTGAATGAGTAATCCTCTCGGCTGCTTGAAGTCTGCGTTATATAGCCGCCAAAGACAACTACCCGCATTTATGGCCTATGCCACAATTAATCCTGCACTTTTCACCTGAGAGATCATCGGTTCGTCGGATTGGCCCCACGGTGGCGTAGTACACAGGGCCACGTGTTATGACGATTGTGGCTACTTTGGGAAAGCAGTCGGCCGCCACCTGGTACCTAGGGGTGAACTTTTCTCTCAACCGAATCCCCTGAGGATGTACCCGATGCCTTTTCATTTAACTCGCTTGCTTTGGACGCTTTTGAAGGTGACTGTATGCACATTCCTCTAGGCGAGCAATAAATGCTTTGGCCTTGTGCATCTTTGGGCCAGCGAAGCCGAAGTTTGAGCTGACATACTTCGCGGTGAACCTTTTCATACCTTTGCTCGGCCGATCGCACTTCGCTGCGAACCACTTCGCATGCACTACTTCGCAAGCCAAGTTCCCGAAGGAGTTTTTTTTTTTTTTTTGGATATAGTTGTCGAGGCAAAACTCAACCTGAGTCTCTGAGCAACATTTTATTTAATAGCCAAACTTTTTACAATATTCACATAGGCTTGCGGCATAATGGGCATGCCGCCACCACAAACTCAGCTTCGGATGTTTATCCGGTGAATCTGCAATGCCCGGACCAGATCAAATTGAACTTCAGTTGACCCTTGAAGTCCGGACGGCTCCTCTCCAAAGTTCTCCATGCTGCGAACCGAAAGCAATACAATAGTTCGCCGCTCTTACCAGTACCCGCGCTGCTGATGCAGGAGGTGGCGAAGCAGTTTGCCATATGCGGGCCCTCTTGGGGTATTGGTTGTAGTAATGGCTGGAACTGAAATACCGAAGAGTCTAGCAACCGTGGGTTGGGTACAGGTTCTTTCACCTCTTTGATGCTGTAATAGGGCTTTTTCGGCAAAGAGCAAACTTCTATGATCTCTTCGGCTTCAGCCTCTTGAAGTAAGCTTGATGGATTCTGGCTGAACACCTGCATGCCATGCTCTGGGATACAAAAAGGGTGCAAAAATGTTCCCTCTTCGTTCTCAGGCATTATCACTCGAGCTTGTTTCTCTTCTTGGCCTGTCCTCTGACGGAGATCGCAAGCACCCATATTGTTCATCTTCGGGGCAAAGCTCGCAAATTGCCATGGTTGGACTTGGATGGGATCTGCCTCTCGAGCTCCACATGACTGCATCTCAGGCTTCTGCTCAGTATGAGGAGTCTACCGTGAAGAATATTGCGTTGGACAGACGGGAGAAGTGATTATCGAAGAAAGTGATGGGGCTTCTCCCCATTGCCACTTTCTCGATAGAAACTGCTTCGCTCGTACTGCTTCCTCAAAAATCTGAGGGAATCTTTGTTCGCCTGATCGCAACAAGAGGAGGCCTATGTCCGGGTGAAAAGCCCGAACATAGTAGAGGTGAGCTTGGGCGGGCGTTGGTTGAATCTCTCCTGGAACTTTCTTCCAAGTTCTGGAGAATCGGACATTGAAGTCCGTGACGCTCTCCAAGGGTGTTCTCTTGATGGTGGAGAAGTACGTCAGAAGTTGGAAGGGATCCTGAGAGCCATCAAATGTTTCGAATAGTGCTCCCGCCAGGTCATCCCATGAACAGATGCTTTTAGACCCGAGCAGCCTATACCACCGCAGTGCCTTTCCTTCCAGAGACGCAGCCAGAAGTCGGACCATGACATCTTCGTGGATTATGTCATAGAGGAACGCTAAAGCAACAACAGCTTCAAGGTGTTCTCGGGCCATTCCCGTGGTGCCATCATATATTGTCAATGCTTTCAAGGCGATCTCGGGAATCTTGTGGTAGCTTTGAAGATTCAAGGGGCCTCGGTCATCCCAACTGGGAAAACTTACCCCTGCCATTATAGCAATGGTCTACAGAGATCACGGTTATCGCCGCTAGATCGGAGTCGTCGGATGAACATTCTTTCTCCGCTTGTGAGGTCAAGGCTGCTCACCGAACCTTGATTCCTCCGGGATATCTTCTTTCGGATTTGATAGGTGCCTACGACCAGGAAATCTGGATCTTTAGCTCGATCGGAGTCGCCGGGGTGATTTTATCGGATGGAGACAGGCCGGGAGATTCACCAACTCGGACCTTCTTAAGGCATAGGGGCTCCTGGTTACGAGAACCAGGTTTAGGCATTGGTCTTTACGACTTTAGAGATTCTTCGGGTAAAACAGAGTCGCCAGATGCTAGGAGTCTTTCGGTAATGAGGGCATCGATTCTCACTACTACTCAGAAGATGAGACTGATCGGATCTCATCGGGAACTTTGTTAGAACTACTGGCTCCGATGAAGACGGGCTAGGAATTTTCTCAAATATGGGACCTTGGGTCCCATCGGGCATGCCAGAAACTGTTGGTCATCAAATCCGCACAGGAAAGGACTTTCGGTGGGTTTGCGCGCCCTGGACCTGCGACCAACATTGAAAGGCCGAGAGGAAGAGATGCCCCTCGTGCCAATATCCGGAGAAAGGTCGGCTCCTATACTAATCTACTTTTGGGGTTTGAGATAAGAGTGCAGGAAAGAAATAAAAGGAGTTCGGGTTAGAGAAAGAAATAAAAAAGGATAAGGGTTAGAGATTGATGATTTAAGGTGGGGAAGAACAGGAAGCACGATCACTCACTAATAACTCAAATAGCAGCAAAAAACACCAAGAACAGACGAAAGAAACGAAGTGCCGAACTTCCTATGTATCCTCTGGACGGGTTCGCAGGGTTCTCCTCTCTCTCTCGTTGGAATTCAGGGTTCAGAGTAACAACGATTAAGAAGAGGGAATAACAGAAACCTCGATCCACCAGGCAGCATAAAAGAAAATGACAAAGCATTTTTCCTCTCCTATGTATCCTTCAGGGCGAATTTTAGGGTACAGTTCCCAATCGCACACCGGATTCAGGATTCAGAGTCTCAGTATACGAGTGCAAACGAGACAAAAGAATTAAGCACAGAAGGCGGCATAAAAGAGAGAAATGGAGCACAAAAATCTTTAGTATTAGACGCAGGACATCGAGTTACAACAACTTTCTAGCAGAAAGTTCCCCCCCTTTTACATTGCAAAGCTTGGGTTTTTATAGAGGACCCGACCCTTTGAGTCATTATTACAAAAATGGCGGAGTACACTCTCGGGCTCTGAGAAATCGGCTCCTCGCGGCTGCTGCAATTGAGTTTTCAAATCGGTTGCCGAAACTAGCAATTGTGACCGGGTCAACCGTGGAAACATTCATTTAATGCGCCGCCCGAGTGTCCCTGGCTTCGGATGTTGTGCTTGAGTGATCGCTATGCCCGTCGGGTTTTACTCCGAGGACTGTTACGTCCCTTTCGTTTGCCAGAATTGGTCAGCGGACTTATCGGGCAAGAAAGGGGGTACTTATGAGGGGCCTTTGATCACCTTGGGAAGCTGCCCGCCTTGGAACGTGGGCCCGAAAAGTGCTTCGCTACATATTCGCCTCGCTAAAGCCTCGGGCCGAAGTAGATTCCTTTTGATTTGTTCTTCGCAGAATAATGCTTCGCATAAACTTCTTCGGGGATGATGATTGCCGATCGGGTTCCATATTTGAAATGGGCCTTTTGTCCTTCGTTGGCGAAACTGCTTCGGCTGGAAAATGTTTCGGCCCGATTCTCTCTCAAAACTGTGGTTCGGGGCATATCCTCCCGAAGCACTCTTGTTTTCGACACATTGTCATTTTGCTTCGGGCGCCACTGCTTCGGGTGAAAGCGGCGAAGTAGGTGTTGGAAATACTTCGGGCCCGAAGTAGTTTCCTTGCCTTGGCTGATTTGGGTTATGCTCTCCTCCTTCGGCGAAGTCGTTTGGGTACTGCTTCGCAAAACTTCCGCCCGAAGCGGCTTCTGAAAATGCTTCGGGTGCGAAGCGTTGTCTTTGCATTTTCTTCGAAAAACTTATTTCCCGGAATTCTTCTTCTTTTTTCTATTTATTTGGTAGCGAAGCTCTTTCTTCTTCATTTTATAAAGGGGCGATAGGGAGAATCAAAATTGCTGTAACTTTAAATAAAAGAAAAACCTTCAACAAAGAAATATTATACAAAATTCTACTATTCTTCCACCCCTTGTATAATGTGACAAAAAAGTGTCAATAGCCACCAAGCATCTTTATCCTAACAATAGTTCTGATCAATTATTTTCTTATTTAAAATTTAGGAAGGAATGAACTCACTTAAAAACCAGAACGCTCTTCTGTTTGCAATGCTACCAACGTACCTCGCTCCGCTTTTCCTTAGCCACCCTCCTCCTCTCCGATGATAATATTTTTTCACTCTTTAATATAAGAAATGCCAAAATTTCGTGGGCAACACATGTTAATCTTACATACTCATTTTCATCTGAGGTTGCCAGGTGGAAAGGAAAAAGCCAGATCATTGTTTTTTTTTTTTTTAAATAACTTAGAATGAATATCAACTCCTTTAAGCTCTCTTTCTTATATGAAATCAAATATTTTATTATATTATATGTACTTATTGTTACTCTTACAAATTAATCTCATTTACACTTATATTGCAATGACGTATATTTAACATCTCTTTTAACATTTTATTTAATAATATTATTAACAATATTTATAATAATAATAATACTATTAATAACAACAATAATATTAACAATAATTATTTTTATACTTTTTAAATATTATTTTATTTATTATTAAAACCTAATATTAACTATTTCTAATTTAACTTAGTTTATTTTAATGTTTATTATTATTATCATTATTTTATTATTATTATTATAATTTTTTATTTTTATTTTATATATATATATATATATATATATATATATTTTGATGGGTAACCTTTTATATTCACAAGATCCCATATAGAGGTATATATTTTAAAATCAAGCAACCTAGAGATTCATATACATGATATGAAGCTACATGGGCTGCTGGTGGATGCATTTCCTCTAGGATTTTTAAATCTAAATCATGGTGAATACTCCACCGCTCATCATTTCTCTGAACTTACCTTAAACCGAATAACCTTTTCCAGTGTCTAAAGGAAGACGTTCCTGCTCCAAACTGCTCTTCCATAAACAACAACTGTTGAGTGGTATTTTCACCCAATTGTGAAAGTACACTCTCCTTTAGGATTTGGGTTCCAAATCCCCTCTTGCAAAGAAGTTAAACAAACAACTTCTCCAAGGTCTCCACTATATTAGCATTTGCATATGTGTATTAGTAATCTCAAATAAAGATATTCAATTTTAAATGCTTGGAACACCTTAGTGATTGCAAGTAACTCGTAAACAAGGGGCAATGTTGGTTTATTTTACCATGAAACTTTAGTGATTGTTCATTGAACCAAAATAAAGCAAATGTGAGTTGGCCCTCATATGACCACGATGTAGTGCCTTAATTCCTTTTATCTTGAGAGTTTTAAGGTAGATTTTATCTTCTTTATTAAGTCCAAATATGGCTTCTTATCATGAAGATGAAGATAGCTTTCAATATGATCGATAAACTATCCCTCTTTGGTGAAATGGATTTTCACAAAGAGGCAATAATTTATGGCCTTGGATAAAGGGCTTTAAATGTCACTTTAACTTATCCCTCTTAAATGAAATCAAATTTTCATCAAGATGAACAATTAAGTGCTTTGAAGAAAAGACCTTCAATGTAATACTCAAATTACCCCTCTTTCGTAAAATTAGAATTTTTATGAAGAGAGGGTAATTTTAGGCTCCAAAAATGGAAATTTGTGAAAATGCCATAAAACATAACTCCTTCAATGAAATTGGAATTTTCATGAAGGGAATGTCATCATAGGCTCATGAGTGCAAAACAGAACTGAAAAAATGAAATTTGACCTTAAAATGGAAATTTTCTATTTTCGGATTTTTAAAATCTGTAATAAAACAACAACTTCGATGAATTTTTAAAAATACTAAACAACTTCGAAAATGAAATTTCAAAGTGCGTATTGGAAGTCTGAAGTATAACCTACGCAATGGTGAAATTATTTTTGGATTTTGAAAATTTTTAAATGTTTATTTTAATGCCTGAAAATTAAAAAAAAAGTTAAAATTTCTGGAAAAATAAAATGCAAAAAAAGTTGAAAGAAAATGTAGAAAACTGAAAATAAAATGCATTCAGTATGATGCTATCCTATTTCGACAAAACCGAAGATGTGAGGTTTCCATGCATGCAACCTAACCTATTGGACTTGCAAAACAAGCACAATCCGGATAAGCTAAGTGCTGGCTCCTAGGGTTTTAAATGAGGTTTTCAGATTTAAACATTCGCATGAAGCAACCAAGAAACTTGCATAAACTCCATTTACAAGCCTAAAATCTGAAAAGGGGAAAAGATAAACATTTAATCTTGCATGCAGAAAATGACTCCTCCTTTCTTGTCCATAAGATGCAACTTTCTGAAATTTTCTGTATTAAAAATTTGTCATTTTACAATAACAAAAATTTCTGGTTTTCCCAAACCAGTCCATGGAAGAAAAACGACCCAAACAGGTCCAGAATGGCCCTCTTGCCTTCAAATCTGCAACTACTCACGGGAGTTTCCAACCCCTCAAAACATCCTTGCTTGGCGTATTTAAAACTTTCAGGAAGCTTTTCGTTTCATTTTCCAATGGTTGTTCATTTCACCTTCCCTTGTGCATGCATGTGTTTTGGTTTCCAAAAAAGCTTTTCGTTTCTATTTTGTGGCCCTTCGTTTCATTCCCATGGTTTGGCTTCCTCTGTTTGGTTTTCTTCACTTTTCGTTTGATTTCAAAAAAACGTTTCCTTTTCTCCACATGGGCATGCGTCCGCTTCCTTCCATGTGTAACGACCATCTTAAATGATTTCAAATCATTAAAGATTCCTTATGTAACGTTTTGTCTTATTCATTGGATTTTGTCCTTATGTGACAAATTACCTTATTCAATCTCCGATTTATTCCTTATAGGTCCACGTCATTATGCAGTCTTCAGTTTCACTATCCTGGTGTTCATCACTAATATCAGACGCATTGTCCACTACTCTGTTCCCTTGGCAAAAATCGGACATGTCGCGATATCGCGACACTCTTGTCTCTCTGCCTGGCTGCCCCTTTTGAGTCACAAAATGCAACATGTCGCGATATCATGACACTTGTTTCTTTGCTTTGGGCCATGAAAATGCAACATGTCGCGATATCGTGACACTTTTTCCTCCTTGCTCTTTCTCTTCTCTTTGGACCACGAAAATGCAACATGTCGCGATATCGCGACACTTTTTCTTTCTTTTCCTACCTGCCCTTTTTGAGTCGAGAAAATGCAACATGTCGCGATATCGCGACACTTTTTCCTCCTTGCTCTTTCTCTTTTCTTTGGACCGCGAAAATGCAACATGTCGCGATATCGCGACACTTTTTCTTCCTTGTTCTTTCTCTTTGCTTTGGACCGTGAAAATGCAACATGTCGCGATATCGCGACACTTTTTCTTTCTTGTTCTTTCTCTTCTCTTTTGGCCGCGAAAATGCAACATGTCGCGATATCGCGACACTTTTTTCTCCTTGCGGTGTTTTGCTTTTTCTTTGATCTTTAGCATATGGGCCACTTCGGTCTTCTTGGAAAATATGCAAAAAGGTGGGTCCCCAATTTTGGGGTACGTTGTGGAGCAGCCACAACAAATGGTGACTCTGCTGGGAAATGCTCCTGAGCATTTCGGTGAGAACTCAACCTGAACACCTTCAAAACTCAAACACAAGCGTCAGCAAATATCCCAAGAATGAAACTAGACGAGAAATACATGAAGCATTAGAATTATTAAGCATCAGCTCGATGTGTGCAATGTGCTTCATTCCCTATCGTTTGAAACTCGTTCAACTTTCCATTGTCATTTTCACTTATGATTCAAGCGTATGAGAAGTTATGGATGATTCCTGTAGGATTTAACGTATGGTGAAGATGCTAGAGATATAACAAGCTTTGCAAAGGCTCAAACTTTCTAGTACCATGAACAAACATATTAAAACTATCAAATCCTCTTAGGACCAAATATGTGCATACTGAATTAACTTATTAGATCCCAAAGTTGGTTAGGTGTCACTACCATCTTGAACCCATGTGCAAGTGTAAGTGAAATCAGAGCTTTGGGGAATAGGATTCCCAACCTAAGCGAGATGGGAATTTAACCCTATCCTTACTACTCTGATCTGGAGTTCATTACCTCATCTTGAACAAAATGATTTAACCTGTTATGGATGAAACTGTCGGGCTTGCCTGTCCGTTTGAGCGATCAGGTGGTCTTGCTTTTAGACAAGACATGTTGCCACGCATGAGCATACTCCACTCGCCGATCAAGCGTCTATAGCCCCGGTGGAGATCAACCCCATAATCCAGGATTTGACTTTACTTTTGATTTCTTGAACCTTGGGGATGACTACCCATCCTTGCAAGGGACATGTAGTACGATCCTTCCAATCCAATATCAATGATGCAATACAAGTAGAATGAAAAATATTTGCTTTGGAACTTCAAGTTCTTGAGTGTAGATCGCGCTTTTAATTTCTTAAAGCATGATGGAGGCAAAATAGAAGCTTTGGGGAATCGGATTCTCAACCTAAGCGAGATGAGAATTAGACCCTATCCTTACTACTCCATGAAGATCAAATCGAGCTTTGGGGAATTGGATCCTCAACCTAAGTTCGATGGGGATTTAACCCTATCCTTACTACTCTGATTTTAGGCTTTAAGCACTATAGGAGTGGTAAAAACCACTATTTTAAGGATTATGTTGCATGATAGGACAGACACGAAATACTCCTTTCGCCTCACCTTTTCTTCCAAGTATGGTTTTGACCATTTTGCTCAAGATCCTCTTTAATATGTGTAGAACGTGTTTGGTTCAAGATAGTTCGGGCATCAGTTCCCAACCTTAGGATCTTTTTAATATACGTTATATAATAACCCTAAGAGGATTCGACACCTTTTCAATGATTGTATTTGAAATGTAGATGCAACTGAGATGAAATGTATATGCAATGTCGAATGTAACATGAGATATGGATGAATGCATTGCTCTTTTTGAAATGCGGATGGAGTATACCACCTACTTTGCCATAATTTGTAAAACTGACAACTTCATGCATCACAAGTTCCAAACGATATTCTTTAATGTGTTTGTGATACTCGTGGAGCTTTTTGCAATACAATTTCGATGTTTCATATTCTCTTAGTCTTAGTCAACATTCATAAGGACATAAGTTGACATCTCACTTTTCTTTTTTTTTTTTTTTCAAGACAAACCAAAAGTGTCCAAAGGACCAACACACAAAACTTAAAACCAAAATGAGATCCAATCCAAAACCAAAACACAAAAACCAAAAGTATATACAAATGTACAATATAATACAAGATGGTGCAAAGTTTGGATTATCATTTTCCCGGATCCCAAACCTGATTAGAATTCTTTAAAAGACATATGACGTGATACGCATACCAAGTTTTGTAGGAATCCAACAAAAACAAGATCAAACCAAACAAAGAAACAAACTTCCACTTGCCCCTCTCACCATACCAATTTGATTTAGTTTCATTAATAATCCTATGGTGGAGTCTCAAGTTTTCAAATTGATTAGACAATGATTGATATTCAATTCCTTTATGTCTATTCTTTAAGATGTCCATTCCGCACTTTGATTCATGGTGTAGAAATAAGCTTTCATTTTCATTCAATAAAGCCATAACATTAATAATATTTGAATCAAACCATTCATTAGGCAAACCTTCATTCGAATTTTGCATGGTGAAACCAAAAAGGTGAGATTTTACCTTTGGCATGTTTTCATTTGACCTTACTTGAAGAGAATTTGAAAATTCCTCTTTTCTCTCATGACATTCATCATCATGTAGCACTTGTTCTTTCTCCATGATTTGTTTATCAAAGGCACCAAACTTAGGTACCCAATTGAACACATGTCCATCCCTTTCAAACCATAAGTCTTGTCTATCTAGGGGTGGGTTAACTAACACATTTCCATGATCAATCACTTGGGTTGTTTTGGGTAACGTGAGATTTTCAATTGGATCATCAATGATATCAAACCCAAATGATTTAGGTTTTGTAATTTTCTCATTTTGAAATGGCATAATCATTGTAGCACAAGTAAGTGGATCAAGATTTTCAATTTCTTTTCCTTCAAAGGAATCTAAAGCAAGTGACTCTCTTTCTTGATTCATGGTTGTAGAATCCTTATCATGTTCCAAAATTTGATGAGATTTGAATTCCTCTTCCAAAACTTTCTCAAATTGTACAAGATTTATAGTATCCTCATGTGAGGAAGCAATTGAGTTATCCTGCATATTAATTGACACAACAAGTTTGTTAGAAGATTTAGATTGATAATATTCTTCCCATTTCTTCCACGAATCATAGTAATCATCTTCCAATTTCAAGTTGTGACGCTCAAGTACTTCTTCTTCATCTTCTGATTCATCAGCATGTTTCTCATCCAATTCATCTTCACCTTCCTTAGATGGTCCAGTTATTTCCAAAAGTGGGTTATCTCTTGAATTCAAATTGGTAAAGCTATCATAATCCAAATTTGTAACCCATGATTCAATTTTATCACAATTTGGAAGGTGTGGATCCTCTTGGTCATCACTTTCGAGAACATCATCCAAAGTGTCTTTCGAGAACAAGTGGTGAAATTCGATTATGTCTTCAACTTCATTTGTTGATTTTCTTTCAAATTCATTTTCAGCCACTTGTGATGGCTTAGGAGCTTCTATAATGGGATCAATTTTTGAATTCCATGTCATATAGTTGCTCCAATCCTTTGCAAGTACATCTGACCAAATCATATCCACATAAGTTTGTTCATCCAAATCCTCCTTTTTGGGTAATGATTCTAGATATTTCTTTTCCAAAACAAGATGGTGATCATTTGATTCCAACTTCTTGTTACCCATCCATAGAATTTCTTCTCCAAAAACTTCATGCTCTTCAAGACTTTTTGAATAGGTATTTACTTCAACGTGAGTCACCTCAAAATCTCTTGTATCGCTTGAAGAAGCATAACATGAAACATCATTAAGATCGGCATTATGAATTTTCTTCCTAGGATGATTTGGATGCATACATTGACGTGCTCGTTTTTGTGGTGGAACATGCCTACATACCTTCTTAACCACTTTCTTTTGCTCTTTTACTTCCGATGTGAACTCTTTGGGTTGAGTGGTAGAAGTAGTAGGATTAGTTGGATTGATACCCACGGACAAAGCTTGAACATTTGTTGCAATGGTTCCATGGGTGACCACATGATTCTCTAATTGAGGCATAGTTGGATGGATGGAAGTACTTGTATAAGCACATGTGGGAGCATAAGTTGGTATGGTAGGATAAAGTTGATTGTAGGGAAAAACATTTGATATCAAATTTTGTTGTGCCCACGCTTGATTTACCATCGAGGTTTGATTGCAAGCCCCTAGTTGTCCTACCATAGTTGATTGCTCCATTCCATAACCTTGTGGCCTCAATTGTTGATCTACAATCATAGCTTCTGTGTAGGCCGATGCAAGATCAGTAACCAAGGGATTCATCCTAACAAATATGGCACACCATGGATCCAATGCTCGAAAGTATATTTGAAGAGCACCACTTTCCTCAATAGTATAGGGAGAAATTAATCTCGCATAAAGCTTTCGAAACCTCAAGTTGAAACTTCTCACTTGCTCATTAGGTTCTCTTTTGCAAGAAGTAAATTGTTGATATATCGTGAGAGGATCAATGAGCAACCTAAATTGATTGATAAAACCATCTTTCAATTGAGTCCAAGATGTAATAGAACCAGTGGGTAAATTGATGTACCAATCATATGCCACCTCATCTAGGGTTCCAGGAAACATTCTACATGCCACATCCTCATGTTCGACATTCCATCTAACTAGGATATCCACATAGGCTTGAATATGTTCCTCGGCTAATGTTGGACCATTGTGTTTAAATTTGGGCAAACATTTTTCTACGTTCTTGGGTAAATCATGAGAATCTCCACTAATGTTCAAAGGATTAACATGTATCCCATACCACGTTCCTGCAGTTGTAGCCATTAACGAAACTCAAAGAATGACTTCAAAACCAATTTGTTAGTCATGAATAAAGGAAGGAACCATGACAAAGCAATATTCTAAAAATGTAAATTAGTTTCTGATTCACCAGATCGCATATGCACAAGTGAAGAGCATACTCCTAGTGTTGTAGGCTTTTTGATTCACAAGATCGCATTACACGCAAGTGAAGAACATAATACCGACAACAAATACATTTTAGACAAAATAATTCCTTACAAATAAGCATGAAATGACTAGCAAATATCAAACATGTAACGTATGAATAATCATGTTAGCATCAACCAAGAGATGTATCCATTAAAATCAAATGAAAGTAATTGCATGGAGACAACCTCGTTAGTCAAGACCAAAATTTTTCAAAATCAAATCAAAACACATTATTCCTGTATGAACAATCAAAAGCGTTAGAACAATGCATAGCAATTCATGTCCTCCTTTTAACACTACAAGGTTGTATTGTTAAAAGAGGGCTAAAGATAATAATCAATAGGGCATGAAATATTCAAAATTTAAATCCCTATAGCATTTAAATCACACTGAAATAAACCAACTCGGGCCCTCCTTCTAGCGCCAAAATGTTGAGTGGTATTTTCACCCAATTGTGAAAGTACACTCTCCTTTAGGATTTGGGTTCCAAATCCCCTCTTGCAAAGAAGTTAAACAAACAACTTCTCCAAGGTCTCCAGCTATATTAGCATTTGCATATGTGTATTAGTAATCTCAAATAAAGATATTCAATTTTAAATGCTTGGAACACCTTAGTGATTGCAAGTAACTGTAAACAAGGGGCAATGTTGGTTTATTTTACCATGAAACTTTAGTGATTGTTCATTGAACCAAAATAAAGCAAATGTGAGTTGGCCCTCATATGACCATGATGTAGTGCCTTAATTCCTTTTATCTTGAGAGTTTTAAGGTAGATTTTATCTTCTTTATTAAGTCCAAATATGGCTTCTTATCATGAAGATGAAGATAGCTTTCAATATGATCGATAAACTATCCCTCTTTGGTGAAATGGATTTTCACAAAGAGGCAATAATTTATGGCCTTGGATAAAGGGCTTTAAATGTCACTTTAACTTATCCCTCTTAAATGAAATCAAATTTTCATCAAGATGAACAATTAAGTGCTTTGAATAAAAGACCTTCAATGTAATACTCAAATTACCCCTCTTTCGTAAAATTAGAATTTTTATGAAGAGAGGGCAATTTTAGGCTCCAAAAATGGAAATTTGTGAAATGCCATAAAACATAAAACCTTCAATGAAATTGGAATTTTCATGAAGGGAATGTCATCATAGGCTCATGAGTGCAAAACAGAACTGAAAAAATGAAATTTGACCTTAAAATGGAAATTTTCTATTTTCGGATTTTTAAAATCTGCAATAAAACAACAACTTCGATGATTTTTTAAAAATACTAAACAACTCCGAAAATGAAATTTCAAAGTGCGTATTGGAAGTCTGAAGTATAACCTACGCAATGGTGAAATTATTTTTGGATTTTGAAATTTTTTAAATGTTTATTTTAATGCCTGAAAATTTAAAAAAAGTTAAAATTTCTGGAAAAATAAAATGCAGAAAAAGCTAAAAGAAAATGCAGAAAACTGAAAATAAAATGCATTCAGTGTGATGCTATCCTATTTCGACAAAACCGAAGATGTGAGGTTTCCATGCATGCAACCTAACCTACTGGACTTGCAAAACAAGCACAATCCGGATAAGCTAAGTGCTGGCTCCTAGGGTTTTAAATGAGGTTTTCAGATTTAAACATTCGCATGAAGCAACCAAGAAACTTGCATAAACTCCATTTACAAGCCTAAAATCTAAAAAGGGGAAAAGATAGACATTTAATCTTGCATGCAGAAAATGACTCCTCCTTTCTTGTCCATAAGATGCAACTTTATGAAATTTTCTGTATTAAAAATTTGTCATTTTACAATAACAAAAATTTTGGTTTTCCCAAACCAGTCCATGGAAGAAAAATAGCCCAAACAGGTCCAGAATGGCCCTCTTGCCTTCAAACCTGCAACTCTACTGTAGTAGTTTCCAACCCCTCAAAACATCCTTGCCTGGCGTATTTAAAACTTTCAGGAAGCTTTTCGTTTCATTTTCCAATGGTTGTTCGTTTCACCTTCCCTTGTGCATGCATGTGTTTTGGTTTCCAAAAAGATTTTTGTTTCTATTTTGTGGCCCTTCGTTTCATTCCCATGGTTTGGCTTCCTCTTTTGGTTTTCTTCACTTTTCGTTTGATTTCAAAAAAACGTTTCCTTTTCTCCACATGGGCATGCGTCCGCTTCCTTCCATGTGTAACGACCATCTTAAATGATTTCAAATCATTAAAGATTCCTTATGTAACGTTTTGTCTTATTCATTGGATTTTGTCCTTATGTGACAAATTACCTTATTCAATCTCTGATTTATTCCTTATAGGTCCATGTCATTATGCGGTCTTCAGTTTCACTATCCTAGTGTTCATCACTAATATCAGACACACTGTCCACTACTTTGTTCCCTTGGCAAAAATCGAACATGTCACGAAATCGCGACACTCTTGTCTCTCTGCCTGCCTGCCCCTTTTGAGTTGCAAAAATGCAACATGTCACGATATCGCGACACTTTTTCTTTCTCTGCCTGCCTACCCTTTTTGAGTCACGAAAATGCAACATGTCGCGATATCGTGACACTTTTTCTTTCTTTTGGACCGTGAAAATGCAACATGTCGTGATATCGCGACACTTTTTCCTCCTTGTTCTTTCTCTTTGCTTTTGACCGTGAAAATGCAACATGTCGCGATATCGCGACACTTTTTCCTCCTTGCTCTTTCTCTTTGCTTTGGACCATGAAAATGCAACATGTCGCGATATCGCGACACTTTTCCCTTCTTGTTATTTCTCTTCTCTTTTGGCCGTGAAAATGCAACATGTCGCGATATCGCGACATTTTTTCCTCCTTGCTCTTTCTCTTTGCTTTGGACCGCGAAAATGCAACATGTCACGATATCGTGACACTTTTTCTTTCTTGTTCTTTCTCTTCTCTTTTGGCCGCAAAAATGCAACATGTCGCGATATCGCGACACTTTTTTCTCCTTGCGGTGTTTTGCTTTTTCTTTGATCTTTAGCATATGGGCCACTTCGGTCTTCTTGGAAAATATGCAAAAGGTGGGTCCCCAATTTTGGGGTACGTTGTGGAGCAGCCACAACAAACACATGTTCCTGCATCCATAAATATATTAGCAGTATCTCCTCCTTATAACTAATATAAACAAAACAAAAAATAAATCTGTAGGGTTGTTACATACTTCCCCCCTAAGATTAAACACAATCCCTGTGTTTGTAGTGTATAATAATATAAGAAAAAGTAATTCTTATGAGAAAACATATTACAGTAGATAATGATAATCTTAATGTTTTTTTTAACATAAATTAGCATTATCAAACATCATTATATAACAAAATTTATCAGTCAAAATTTCTTCAAATATGTTCTTTTCATTGCTCAAACAAAAATGGAAACTGTCTTTTCATCATATCCACATCTTCCCATATGGCATTGTTTTCTGAATATTGGTCCCATTGGTCCCTACACTGGTCAATGCTTATCTTCCTTAGCTACTTAGTACTGTATCCAAGAATTCTTACCGATTTCACTTCAATGTGTGGCGGATCGATCATTTGCAAGTGGTCAAAATTTAGAATATGAGAAAAATCTGGTATATATTTCTTGAGGAGAGACACATAGAAAGTATCATGAATTTTTGATAATTTGGGAGGTAAGGCTAGTTTGTAAGCTACTAGACTGATTTTGACAATAATGGCAAATGGTCCTACAAATATTGAACTGAGTTTAGAGGATTCGATAGAGCTTTTAGTGGGTTTGACTCGTAGGAATGCTCTGTCTCCCATAGTGAATTCCCTTGGAGTTCATTTCAAGTCAGAATAACTATTTTGTCAATCAGAGGATTCCTTAAGCCTAAGTCGGATTTAATTTAATTGTTTCTCCATTTATTTCACCATATCTGACCCAATCATTACTTGATCCTTCGGATTGCTCCAAGATAATGGTGTCCTGCACCTTCTCCCGTATAGTGCCTCAAAATGTGTTATTTTTAATGAGGTATGATATCAATTATTGTATGTGAATTATATCAAAAATAGATAGTCCTCCCTCTTTGTTTTATGGTCCATACAGTACATTCGTAACATATTTTCCAAAACTTGATTAACCTTTTCTATCTGACCATCAGTTTCAAGATGGTATGCAATGCTGATGTTAAGTTTCGTTCCCAATGCTTGGTGCAACGCCTGCCAAAATTTAGACGTGAATCGAGAATCCCTATCTGATATAATGGTTTTAGAAAAACCATGTAGCCTCACCACTTCCCTGGCAATTTTTTGTGCTACAGAATGAGCTCCATATTTAACATTTCTAGGTATAAAATGTGTTACTTTAGTTAGTTTGTCAACTATCACTAGAATATCATAATGTTGGAAACAATTTTTAGGTAATCCAACTATGAAATCCATGGTTACTACTTGCCATTTATATTCTGGGATCACATGGGAGTGTAATCGCCCTACGGGATGTAGATGTTCTGCCTTTACCTTTTGGTATTCCAGAAATTTGACCACAAATTCCACAATATATTTCTTCATCCCTGACCAATAATAATCCCTTCTTAAATTTTCATGCATCTTTACAGAACCTGGGTGGGCTGAATAAGGAGCATAATGTACCTCCTGTAATATCTTACTTTTGAGATTCTGATCATTAGGTACCACCATTATGTTTCAAAAATATAGGGTGTCTTTTCAGACACTGAAATCCTTAGCTTTTTCAGTCCCTTATTAAATCAGTTCTCGACATCTTAGAGAAAATTTGTCTTGCATTTGTAGATTCCTTGTTTGTTCAACTATATCAAACTAGTATTGTGTCATAGCAAATATGTCTTCTCCTACTTATAGCATCAACCAACTCCTGTTCTTGTCCCATATAACTGGGCCTGCATTCTTTTTCATTAACATTTCTTCTCTTTCTGAGGACTTTTGATAGTAAGCCTTTTTGGCCTTGTAATTCTCTTTGTGCTGACGAGCCAGATCACAAGCAATAATCAAAGATACTGGCTTAAGCATAAGAAGCAGGTTTTCAATTTTTGGATGAAGTCCTAGTAGAAATTTCTAAACTTTAATTTTAGTTCTTTGCTCGTACTCGGACATATATTTAAGTAATTGCACAAATTGTTGATAATATTTGATAACAGTCATATTACCCTCAATCAGTCTAGAAAATTCCGTAGTTTTCTCAAGATAGAATTGAGGGGATAAAAATATTTCCTTAAACACTGTTACAAAATTTTCCTAGGGTACATCTGTAGCCTCTACATTATGGGTTTTCCTATAAGTATCCCACCAATCTGCAGCAACTACAATTTATTGAAAGACTACATAGGAGGTTTTTTATTTGGAGGAAAGTGTTATGATTGCAAAATATGCTTCCAAGCTATTTAGCCATCTCTTCACTTCTTCCCCATTCCCCTTACCATAAAATTTAGCTATGTCTATCCTACGCATATCTTTGTCCATTTCTGACCCTACTTGTTTTCTTCCAAGGTCCATAGATGTCTCTTCATCGATAACTATCGATTATTTTCCTTTGGACAAGTTTTCTATTATTTTTTGTTGTTGTGAAATCATCTCCTGCTATTGCGATAGTTGATATTTTTGTTACTCCATATGCTCTAGTATTTGTACCTTTTGTTAAGCCATATGCTCCATCATCTGGGCTCTTTGTTCATCCATTTGCTCTTTCTACTGACTCATATGTTATTGCATCAGTTGCATCATCCGAGTCATTTTGTCCTCCTTTGGCATTGGATCCTTTTCCCTCCTTATCACCCGAGGGGGCTCTGCAATTTCCTCTATAGCTCCTATCCTTACAACTTGTCTAAGGACCCACTTAGGATTCTTAGCCAACCCTTCCCACTGCACCACTATCGGTATTTTTGAGGAACTAGCCCTTAATTCGGATGCCATTGCCTATTTTTTCAGAAAGAGCTTAGTTAATTTTTGTTTTTAGATCCAAAAGGAGTTATAATTTGATATTCTATGGTTTTGTTTATCTAAGAATTTGTATGCTTTGATACCAACTGTAATAACCCAAATATTCCCATTTGGTTTCAACTATAGGAAAGTGAAAATTTTCAAATTTTGATCCAACTTTGTTTAGTACAAGCATGCCTAATCTTCATGGATGCCATTTCGTTGCAGTTGAAATACCCGTGAGATCAAGATTTGGCCAAGTCTCGGTAAAATTGCCTTTCTTAATACTTCCTCTTCTTCCTGAGAATCTAAGTATAGGTAGGGGTTTACTACTTTCAGGGCCCATTTCACCTAGAAGTTGTACAGTCTCTCCCTGTATCTTATCATAAGATACTAGCGTATGCTTTCTAGAGCTGGTGTACGTTCACTTCCCTAAGTTACGCCATGAGTCTACCACTACCCTTGTAGGACTCCAGAACTCTAATTTGCATAATGCCCATTTCATCATGAAAGTACCCTTTCAAGTTATTAGACCTCCTTCTCATGTACTAGTATGGTTTTCCTAGGTGTGAAGCCCATTTCATCACACCTAACCTTCCTGCTCTAATTTTAAAAAGTCTGGTAAACTTGAACAGGATGAAGGCTACCCCCTCCACATCCTAGTAGTTGGAAAAAGAGAATGTCTTCCCACATTCTTTTCAGTTAAGGTTATCTACCCACATCCATAGAAAGTAGAATGTCTACCCACATTCATTATAGTTTAGGTTGTCTTCCCACAACCATAGTAAAAGAATATCTTTATTTTTATTTTCATGTGCTATGGTTTAGACATAGTTATAAAAATATAAACTATCTTTCTAGTTTCCACTATTACACCAAACTTTAATTTTTAACAATATTCTATGTATTTAAAGAAAGCTTCACAACTTCTAAAATGATAATTCACTCATGAATAGTAAATAATCACTAAGTGCTTTTAAATCGAGAAGTCTACTTTCAAAAATCATCATATAATTTCTACCAATGTAATTTTTGAAAACCACAATATTATTTAAAATCCAATAAGTAATAACCAAAGATTTTAAAAGCATCTTTTAAATTTCCATATAATAACCCAAAATATTAAAGGCATCATTTAAAATTCCATAAAATATTCGACAATCAAAGAATGACTCGAAACTTATTGGGTATAACCCGAATACCCAAACCAAATCCATACACAAAAATTTGAAGCTTTTTAAAACACATTATCCTATATGAAAAACCATACACAACTACCCATGAATAACACAATTTAACTATATTAAAAAAAAAAATTGAAATATAAAGCTTTCAATTAAGCCATGGATTTCGAACGAAGGCTCCCTTATAACACATGAGCGTGGCTTATAAAGACTGTGTAATCAATGTTTTACATTTCCCAGAAAGAAGTAGATGCAATTCAAATATAAACTTAGCACCCAACCTAATGTGTTTCCTTTGAAAATAATAAACACTACGCCTTATTAACTGGTTTATTTGAGATAGTATTAATCATACTTTCAACAACATCTAACTTCCACTAATGCATTAATTCTCTGGTGGGTTTTTAGAAAGTCTCATTTAGATTTTATGAGAGTGTTCTACTACCGCATTTCCCAGCTAGGAACATTTTCATCTCTTAAATATTTCTTTAATCTTTTTAATCCATTACCTATTGGACTTCACCCACACTTTTCCAGTGACAAAAAACATTTTAAGACATTCCATTCAAGCATTCATTAAGTTATGAGTGCAGGGTTTCTTCAATGTTTTTTTTACTCAATTAACACTATAAAATAAAGACAACATTTCTTATAACTGAACACACATTTTCTATGTTACAAGTCTAATTTTATCCTCTTATTCCTTCACCTAAAATCTAATAAATAATTAAAAATAATCATAGACGTCAACTCGCTGTTTTTCCAACGTTTCAAGGAAATGAAAAAGGTTTTTCAAAGGGCCTTTCTCATCAACAAGCAAACCTAAAAATATTTATATTATTTTCTTTCTGATAAACTACGTTTTCAGCATGCAAGGATGCAAACCGAACACCCAGACATTGCCATATACTTCCAAGAAAAAACATCATATTAAGTTTGATATCTAAGGGTCGAAAAAAGGCACTCTAGTTAATATTTTAATACTAAAGAACCTGTTGAGTGGTATTTTCACCCGATTGTGAAAACACACTCTCCGATAGGATTTGGGTTCCAAATCCCCTCTTGCAAAGAAATTAAACAAGTAATTTCTCCAAGGTCTCCGCTATGTTAGCATTTTGCACAAATAATAATATTCAATTTGAATGCTTGGAACACCTTAGTGGTTGCAAGTAACTGTAAACAAGGGGCACTGTTGGTTTATTTTATTTTAAAACTTTAATGATTGTTCATTTAATCAGAATGAACTCAATGTGAATCAATATTAATGATGAAATTATTTTATTTTTAGATTTCGGTAGATTTTCAAGTGTTTATTTTAATGACTGTAAATTAAAATAAAATTAAACTTTCTGGAAAATAAAAGTGCAGAAAAATGAAAATAAAATGCAAAGAAAATGAAACTAAAATACATTCGAATGCTGCAATCCTATTTGACAAAACCGAAGATATGAGGTTTTCCGCATACAACCTAACCTATTGAACCTGCAAAACATGCACAATCCGAGATAAGCTAGGTGCTTGGTTTCTAGGGTTTTAACTATGGTTTTCAGATTTAGACATTCGCATGAAGCAACCAAGACAACTTGCATTAAACTCCATCTATAAGCCTAAAACCAGAAAGGGGAAAGATAAACATTCAATCTTGCATGCAGAGAATAACTCCTTCTTTCTTGCCAATGAGATGCAACTCTGTAATTTTTGTATTAAAAATATGTCAGTTTACAACAACAGAAGCTTCCAGTTTATCAAAACCAGAACAAATGAAGGAAAACGCTCCTAAGCAGGCCCAGAATGGCCTATCACCTTCAGCTCTGCAACTCGCCTGCAGCTTTTTCGACCCTTGTACCAATTTGTGCTTCTGCTTTTAAACTTTATGGCCATGCTCTCTGTTTCGCTCTGTGACGCTTCGTTTCATCTCCCAGGTCGCTTCGTTTCATCTTCCTGCCTCTTTGCTGTTTTGGCCTTTTTGCTCGAGTTTGAAACGTTTGGTCTCCTCAGCGAACTGTAACTGATGATCCTAAAATGTTATCATAGCCCCTATGCCTCTATGACATGTGTTCAACACTTCCCTACATATTCTATAATGGCCCGCCATGAATCATGAAAAAAATAGCATGTCGCGATATCGCGACAATTTTATATATGCAACTTTGCTCCTCTACCTGTATCGCAAAACAAGACATGTCGCGATATCCTGACATTTTTTATCTTATTCGCCTTCATGCAAAATGAGACATGTCCTGATATCCGCACTTTTCTCCTTCCCAATGACATGTCACGATATCGTGACACTTTTTCTTTTACATTCCAATCCACTAAATACATTCACAAATCGTGACACTTTTCCTTTCACTCAAATCATTTTTCAAAATCTTTTCTCTTTTCTATCTACATGTCACGATATCGTGACACTTTTCCTTTATGTTCACTTTCTTCTCGGTCATGAAACTCCTGACATGTCACGATATCGACGACTTTTTCTTTTTCCCTTCATCTCGTCTTCGATGAAAACATGACATGTCGCGATATCGCGACAACTTTATCTTTTTTTCTTTTCTTTGACCATGATTTTATGACATGTCGCGATATCGCGACAATTTTTCCACTGTCTTTCTCTCTCCTCTATGACCACGATTTCATGACATGTCGCGATATCGCGACAATTTCTCATCATCTTCATCTTTGCTCTTAGCCATGAAAACACGACATGTCACGATATCGTGACAAATTTTCATTTTCGGCCGCGATGGAGCAACATGTCGCGATATCGCGACACTTTTCATTTTGTCGCGACGGAGCAACATGTCGCGATATCGTGACAACTTTTCATTTCTGGCCACGATGGAGCAACATGTCGCGATATCGCGACAACTTTTCATTTTCTGGCCGCGATGGAGCAACATGTCGCGATATCATGACAACTTTTCATTTCTGGCCATGATGGAGCAACATGTCACGATATCGCGACAACTTTTCATTTCTGTCGCGATGGAGCAACATGTCGCGATATCGCGACAACTTTTCATTTCTGCTTTTCTTTGCTCTTTTAACATCTGGGCCACTGCAATCTTCTTGGAAAGTGTGCAAAAAAGGGGGTCCCCAATTTTGGGGTGTGTTGTGGAGCAACCACAACAAATGGTGACTCTACTAGGAAATGCTCCTGAGCATTTTGGTGAGAACCTAACCTGAAATATACAAGCTTAGATACAAGCGTCAACACATAAAAAACAAATGCCGATAGATCAGAAATACATGAAACATTAGAATCATTAAGTATCAGCTCGATGTGTGCAATGTGTTCCATTCTTTATCGTTTGAAATTGATCCACATTCCATTGTCAGTTTTACATGAATGCATATGTGAGGTTATGAATGATTTGCATAGCCTAATTAATGGGCTAGAGATATAACTACCTGCTTTATAAAAGCTTTAAACCTTCTAATATCATATACAAACATTTAAAATTATCAAACCCTCTTAGGATCAACTATATGTATAATGAATTGATTTATTAGATCCCAAAGTTGGTTATGAGTCACTACTATCTTGAACCCATGTGCAAGTGAAAGTGAAATCAGAGCTTTGGGGAATCGGACTCCCAACCTAAGCGAGATGGGAGTTTAACCCTATCCTTACTACTCTGATCTGGAATTCATTACCTCACTTTGAACAAAATAATTTAACCAGTTATGGATGAAATGGTCAGGCTAGTCTATCCGTTTGAACAATCAGTGGTCTTGTTTTAGACAAGACATGCTGCCACGCATGGGCATACTTAACCCCATAATCCATGATTTGGCTTCATTTCTTTTATTTCTTGGACCTTGGGGATGACTACCCATCCTTGCGAGGGACATGTAGTACGATCCTTCCAATCCAATATTAAGATGAAATGGGAAATATTATATTTTATTTCTTGGACCTTGGGGATGACTACCCATCCTTAGGGACATGTAGTACGATCCTTCCAATCCAAGATTTAGATGAAATGAGAAATATTAATTTTATTTCTTGGACCTTAGGGATGACTACCCATCCTTTGCAGAGGACATGTAGTACGATCCTTCCAATCCAAGATTTATGATGAAATGAGACATAGGAGCTTTGGGGAATCAGATTCTCAACCTAGGCGAGATGAGAATTATGCCCTATCCTTACTACTCCATGTAGGTCAAATCAGAGCTTTGGGGAGTTGGATCCTCAACCTAAGTTCGATGAGGATTTAACCCTATCCTTACTACTATGATTTTAGGCTTTAAGCTTTATGGAAGTGGTAAAAACCACTGTTTTAAGGATCATGTTGCATAATAGGATAGACATGAAATACTTCTTTCGCTTGACCTTTTCTTCCAAGCAAGGTTTTGATCATTTTGCTCAAGATCCTTTTTAATGTGTATAAAATGTGCTTGGTTCAAGATAGCTCGGGCATCAGTTCCCAACCTTAGGATTTTTTATGTTTTATGTTATAGAATAACCCTAAGAGGATTTGACATATTTTAAATGATTTGTATTTGAAATGCATATGCAACTAAGATGGCATGTATATGCAAAGTGAGATGTAATATGAATGCATTGCTTTTTGAATTGCGGATGGAGTATTGCCATAATTTGTATAACTGACAACTTCATGCATCACAAGTTTCAAACGATATTATTTAAAATGTTTGTGTTACTTGTGGAGCTTTCTACAACACAATTCCAATGTTTCATATTCTCCTGATCTTAGGCATAAGTTGACATCTCAATTTTTTTTTTTTTTTTTTATATATAGACAAACCAAACATGTCCAGAGGACCAACACACAACTTAAATCCAAACCCAAATAGCAATCCCAAAAATGAAACTTGAAAACACAAACCCAAAAAAAACCAAAATCTATATACAATATAGTACAAGATGATGCAAAGCTTGGACTATTACTTTCCTGGATCCCAAACATGATTAGAACATTTCAACAAAAATATAACATGATACGCATGCCAAATGTTGTAGGAATCCAACCAACACAAGATTAGACCACACCATGCAACAAATTTTAACTTACCTTGCTCACCCCACCAATTAGATTTAGTTCCATTAGTATTCTCATAGGTGAGAGTCAAATTACTAAAATGATTAGACAATAAATAATATTCAATTTTATCTTGTCTATTCTTGAAAGTATCCATTTCATAAATCGATTCATGATTTAAAATTAGGCCTTCCTTTTCAAATATGAGATGTTGCAAACAAGAGCCTATTTCTAAAAGTCTTGAATTCAAATCATTTTTCAAGATTTTAAAGCAATCAAAATAATTCAAGACTTGACAAGCATCAACAAAATTTGACATTTCCTCATTAATGATATTAGCATCCAAAGGGACATCATGTAACCTATCACTTAAAATTTTTGTAGCTACTACCAAAGGTAAAGATTTCACCTTGTCATCCATACTCAACCCATCATGATTAAAATTTACCATAACTTGATGAGTGTTAGTAGCTTTTTCTTTTTTCTCATTGTCTTCTTCATCATCCAACACCTGTTCAAAAACACCAAAGTTAGGCACCCAATCAAACATGCGTCCATCCTTTTCAAAACAAGAGCCTAGTTTTTCAAGATATGTGTCGCGTGACACCTTTCCATGATCAATGGCTTGAGTTGCCTCAAAATCCACATTTTCATTAGGATCATCAATAGTATCAAACCCACACCACTTAGGTTTTGTAATTTCATCATTTTGAGATGGCATAGACATTGTAGAAACAATAGGTGGATCAAGATTTTTGATTTCTTGCCCCTCAAGGGGAACAAAATCAATTGATTCTCCTTCTTCATCCATGGTAGTAGAATCATTATCCTTCTCCAACCTTTGATGAGATTCCAACCCTTCTTCCAAAACATTCTCAGATTGCACAGGACTTGTAATATCCTCATATGAAAAGGCAATTGTATTATCCTGTATATCAATAGGCACACAAAATTCATCAGAAGGTTTGGAGTGAGCATACTCTTCCCAAGAATCATAATGATCATCTTTCAAAATCAAATTGTGATGCTCAACTATTTCTTCATCATCTTTTAATTCATCAACATGTTTCTCATCAAATTTATCTTCACCTTCCTTAGATGGTTCAATTACTTCCAAAATTGGGTTATTGCTTGTATTCAAATTGATAAGGCTATCATAATCCACATGTGTAACCCATGATTCACGTTTAACATAATTTGGAAGGTGTGAATTTTCTGGGCCATTACTTTCAACAATGTCATCCAATGTGTCATCCGAAACAGATTCATCCTCATAGAATTCATCTTTTGGTGAGTCAAGGGTTCCCAATCTATCACATGTTTCAATACTAGTTGGATCTAGTACTCCTCCCTTGCCTAAAATCATATTCTTATGAAAATCATTGAAATTGATTTTAGAAACATCTTTTGAATCAAGATGAGTATTTTGAAGTTGATTCATACTTAAGAAAGATGGTTGATCTTGCATAGTAGGTTGAGGATTTTGAAATTGATTGAAGCTTGGGAACGATTGTTGATTCTGAAATTGATTCACACTTGAACTTGGTTGAGGTGGATAAATCATCGGGTGGGTAAGGGAGGTATTAAATGATTGAAGATTATATGATCCAAAACCCACACCATAATTTTGATAACTCAATTGTTGCTCAATTGCCATTGCTTGAGTATAGGCTTGTGACAAAGATGTGATTTGAGGCATCCCTCGCAAATATGTGGAAGTGAGTGGGTCAAGAGCATTGACGTATATTTGGAGAGCCACTTCTTCTGAAAGAGCATAAAATGTCACTAATTGAGTATATAATCCAAAGAACCTTTCAGAAAATGACTTCACATTTTCACTTGGTCCTTTTTTAATAGTGAAAAACTGCTCATACATGCGGATTGGGTCAACTCGCTCTCTGTTGAATTGATTAAGAAATGTTGCCTCTAGTTGAGCCCAAGAAGTGATAGACCCTAAAGGCAGACTTGTAAACCAATCATATGCCACTTTGTCCAAGGTGTAAGGGAACATTTTACAAACAACATCATCATACCAAATTGTTAAGTGATTCACAACAAATTTGAATGCTTGAATATGTTCTTCTGCAGTATTTGTCCCATTAGACAAAAATCGAGGAAGACATCTCTCAAAACCAACGGGCAAATAATGTTGAACTCCTGGTATGTTCAATGGGCTACCTGGCATCCACGGTGTAAACATAGCCATTAGTGAATCTTAAAGAATATAACTTTAATACCAAATTTTTTTTTTTTTTTTTTTTAAATCAAATCAAATCACATTATTCCTGTATGAACAATCAAAGCGTTAGAAAAGTGCATAGCAATTCATGTCCTCCTTTTAACAGTACAAAGTTGTATTGTTAAAAGAAGGCTAAAGATAATAACCAATAGGGCATGAAACATTCAAAATTGAAATCCCTGTAGCACTTAAATCACACTGAAATAAACCAATTCAAGCCCTCCTTCTAGCGCCAATCTGTTGAGTGGTATTTTCACCCGATTGTGAAAACACACTCTCCGATAGGATTTGAGTTCCAAATCCTCTCTTGCAAAGAAATTAAACAAATAACTTCTCCAAGGTCTCCGCTATGTTAGCATTTGCACAAATAATATTGTTCAATTTGAATGCTTGGAACACCTTAGTGATTGCAAGTAACTGTAAACAAGGGGCACTACTGGTTTATTTTATTTAAAACTTTAATGATTGTTCATTTAATCAGAATGAACTCAATGTGAATCAATCTTAATGATAAAATTATTTTATTTTCAGATTTTGGTAGATTTTCAAGTTTTTATTTGAATGACTGTAATTAAAATAAAATTAAATTTCCTGTGAAATAAAAATGCAAAAAAATAAAGAAGTGAAAATAAAATGCAAAGAGAATGGAACTAAAATACATTCAGAATGCTACAATCCTATTTGACAAAATCGAAGATATGAGGTTTTATGCATACAACCTAACCTATTGAACCTGCAAACATGCACAATCCAGATAAGCTAAGTGTTGGTTTCTAGGGTTTTAACTATGGTTTTCAGATTTAGACATTCGCATGAAGCAACCAAGAGAACTTGCATTAAACTTCATCTATAAGCCTAAAAATCGAAAAGGGGAAAGATAAACATTCAATCTTGCATGCAGAGAATAACTCCTTCTTTCTTGCCAATGAGATGCAACTCTCTGTAATTTCTGTATTAAAAATATGTCAGTTTACAACAACAGAAGCTTCCAGTTTATCAAAACCAGAACAAATGAAGGAAAACGCTCCTAAGCAGGCCCAGAATGGCCTATCACCTTCAGCTCTGCAACTCTGCCCGCAGCGGTTTCTGACCCTTGTACCAATCTGTGCTTCTACTTTTAAAATTTTTGGCCATGCTCTCTATTTCACTCTGTGACGCTTCGTTTCATCTCCCAGGTCGCTTCGTTTCATCTTCCCTGCCTCTTCATTGTTTTTGACTTTTTGCTCGGGTTTGAAACGTTTGGTCTCCTCAAAAAACTATAACTGACGATCCTAAAATGTTATCATAGCCTCTACGCCTCTGTGCCATGTGTTCAACACTTCCCTACATATTCTGTAATGGCCCGCCATGAATCAAAAAAATAGCATGTCGCGATATCGTGACATTTTTATATCTACAGCTTTGCTCCTCTACCTATCGAAAACAAGACATGTCGCGATATCGTGACTTTTTATATCCCTTATCCGCCTTCATGCACCGAAAATGAGACATGTCGCGATATCGCGACATTTTTCCACCTTGTTCGCCTTCATGCATCAAAATGAGACATGTCGCGATATCGCGACATTTTTCTTGTGCTTGAATCGTGACATTTTTCTCTTCCTATCAACTTGTCAAAATCGTGACTTTTTCTTGTCATCGACTGTCACGAAATCGCGATGTTTTTCTCTTTAGCTCTATCTCCTGCCTTGTCACGAAAATCCGACATGTCGCGATATCGTGACACTTTTCTTCTACATCCACTTTGGTTGCTCTAGTCGAAACTCGACATGTCGCGATATCGCGACATTTTTCTTCTTTGCCCTTCATCTCGTCTTCAGATCGCGAAATGACATGTCGCGACATCGCGACAACTTTATGCATTGACTTTTTTTGTACTTTGACCGTGATTTTATGACATGTCGTGATATCGTGACAATTTTTCCTTTCCATAATTTCTATCTTTGCCTCTTTGACCCGATGATTTCATGACATGTCGTGATATCGCGACATTTTTCACTTTGTCTTTCTCTCTCCTCTATGACCGAATTTCATGACATGTCACGATATTCGCGACAATTTCTCATCATGCTGCATTTCATTGCTCTTAGCCACGAAAATGCAACATGTCGCGATATCGCGACAATTTTCATTTCTGGCCGCGACGGAGCAACATGTCGTGATATCGCGACAACTTTTCATTTCTAGTCGCGACGGAGCAACATGTCGCGATATCGCGACAACTTTTCATTTCTGCCGCGATGGAGCAACATGTCACGATATCGCGACAACTTTTCATTTTTGGTCGCGACGGAGCAACATGTCGCGATATCGCGACAACTTTTCATTTTTGGCCGCGACGGAGCAACATGTCGCGATATCGCGACAACTTTTCATTTCTGGTCGCGACGGAGCAACATGTCGCGATATCGCGACAACTTTTCATTTCTGGTCGCGACGGAGCAACATGTCGCGATATCGCGACAACTTTTCATTTTTGCTTTTCTTTGCTCTTTTAACATCTGGGCCACTGCAATCTTCTTGGAAAGTGTGCAAAAAAGGGGGGTCCCCAATTTTGGGGTGTGTTGTGGAGCAGCCACAACATACTGTTAAAAGGAGGACATGAATTGCTATGCACTATTCTAACGCTTTGATTGTTCATACAGGAATAATGTGATTTGATTTGATTTAAAAAAAAGAGAATTTTTGGGTATTAAAGTTATATTCTTTAAAGATTCACTAATGGCTATGTTTACACCGTGGATGACAGGTAGCCCATTGAACATACCAGGAGTTCAACATTATTTTCCCATTGGTTTTGAGAGATGTCTTCCTCGATTTTTGTCTAATGGGACAAATACTGCAGAAGAACATATTCAAGCATTCAAATTTGTTGTGAATCACTTAACAATTTGGTATGATGATGTTGTTTGTAAAATGTTCCCTTACACCTTGGACAAAGTGGCATATGATTGGTTTACAAGTCTGCCCTTAGGGTCTATCACTTCTTGGGCTCAGCTAGAGGCAACATTTCTTAATCAATTCAACAGAGAGCGAGTTGACCCAATCCGCATGTATGAGCAGTTTTTCACTATTAAAAAAGGACCAAGTGAAAACCTGAAATCATTTTCTGAAAGGTTCTTTGGATTATATACTCAATTAGTGACATTTTATGTTATTCAAGAACAAGTAGCTCTCCAAATATACGTCAATGCTCTTGACCCACTCATTTCCACATATTTGCGAGGGATGCCTCAAATCACATCTTTGTCACAAGCCTATACTCAAGCAATGGCAATTGAACAACAATTGAGTTATCAAAATTATGGTGTGGGTTTTGGATCATATAATCTTCAATCATTTAATACCTCCCTTACCCACCCGATGATTTATCCACCTCAACCGAGTTCAAGTTTGAATCAATTTTAGAATCAACAATCGTTCCCAAACTTCAATCAATTGCAAAATCCCCAACCTACTATGCAAGATCAATCATCTTTCTTAAGTATGAATCAACTTCAAAATACTCATATTGACTCAAAAGATGTTTCTAAAATCAATTTCAATGATTTTCACAATATGATGATTTCAGGCAAGGGAGGAGTGCTAGATCCAACTAGTATTGAAACATGTGATAAATTGGGAACCCTTGACTCACCAAAAGATGAATTCTATGAGGATGAATCTTGCTCGGAGGACGCGTTGGATGACATTGTTGAAAATAATGGCCGAGAAAATTCCCACCTTCCAAATTATGTTAAACCTGAATCATGGGTTACACATGTGGACTATGATAGCCTTATCAATTTGAATACAAGCAATAACCCAATTTTGGAAGTAATTGAACCATCTAAGGAAGGTGAAGATAAATTTGATGAGAAAAATGTTGATGAATTAAAAGATGATGAAGAAATAGTTGAGCATCACAATTTGATTTTGAAAGATGATCATTATGATTCTTGGGAAGAGTATGCTCACTCCAAAACTGCTAATGAAATTTGTGTGCCTATTGATATGCAGGATAATACAATTGCCCTTTCATATGAGGATATTACAAGTCCTGTACAATCTGAGAATGTTTTGGAAGAAGGGTTGGAATCTCATCAAAGGTTGGAGAAGGATAATGATTCTACTACCATGGATAAAGAAGGAGAATCAATTGATTTTGTTCCCCTTGAGGGGCAAGAAATCAAAAATCTTGATCCACCTATTGTTTCTACAATGTCTATGCCATCTCAAAATGATGAAATTACAAAACCTAAGTGGTGTGGGTTTGATACTATTGATGATCCTAATGAAAATATGGATTTTGAGGCAACTCAAGCCATTGATCATGGAAAGGTGTCACGCGACACATATCTTGAAAAACTAGGCTCTTGTTTTGAAAAATATGGACGCATGTTTGATTGGGTGCCTAACTTTGGTGTTTTTGAACAGGTGTTGGATGATGAAGAAGACAATGAGAAAAAAGAAAAAGCTACTAACACTCATCAAGTTGTGGTAAATTCTAACCATGATGGGTTGAGTATGGATGACAAGGTGAAATCTTTACCTTTGGTAGTAGCTGCAAAAATTTTAAGTGATAGGTTACATGATGTCCCTGTGGATGCTAATATCATTAATGAGGAAATGTCAAATTTTGTTGATGCTTGTCAAGTTTTAAATGATTTTCATTGCTTTAAAATCTTGAAAAATGATTTGAAGTCAAGACTTTTAGAAATAGGCTTTTGTTTGCGACATCTCATATTTGAAAAGGAAGGCCTGATTTTAAATCATGAATCGAATTATGAAATGGATATTTTCAAGAATAGACAAGATAAAATTGAATATCATTTATTGTCTAATCATTTTAGTAATTTGACGCTCGCCTATGAGAATACTAATAGAATTAAATCTAATTGGTGGGGTGAGCAAGGTAAGTTAAAAGTTGTTGCATGGTGCGGTCTAATCTTGTGTTGGTTGGATTCCTACAACATTTGGCATGCGTATCATGTTATATTTTTGTTGAAATGTTCTAATCATGTTTGGGATCCAGGAAAGTAATAGTCCAAGCTTTGCATCATCTTGTACTATATTGTATATAGATTTTGGTTTCGATTTTTGGGTTTGTGTTTTCAAGTTTCATTTTTGGGATTGCTATTTGGGTTTGGATTTAAGTTGTGTATTGGTCCTCTGGATATGTTTGGTTGGTCTATATATAAAAAAAAAAAAAAGGAAAAATTGAGATGTCAACTTATGCCTAAGATCAGGAGAATATGAAACATTGGAATTGTGTTGTAGAAAGCTCCACAAGTAACACAAACATTTTAAATAATATCGTTTGAATCTTGTGATGCATGAAGTTGTCAGTTATTTTTTATGGCAATACTCCATCTGCAATTCAAAGGGCAATGCATTCATATTACATCTCACTTTGCATATACATGCCATCTTAGTTGCATATGCATTTCAGATACAAATCATTAAAGTGTGTCAAATCCTCTTAGGGTTATGCTATAACATAAATAAGAAAAAATCCTAAGGTTGGGAACCGAGGCCCGAGATATCTAGAACCAAGCACATTTTATACACATTAAAAAGGATCTTGAGCAAAATGATCAAAACCTTGCTTGGAAGAAAATGTCAAGCGAAAGAAGTATTTCATGTCTATCCTATTATGCAACATGATCCTTAAAAAAAGTGGTTTTTACCACTTCCATAAAGCTTAAAGCCTAAAATCAGAGTAGTAAGGATAGGGTTAAATCCTCATCGAACTTAGGTTGAGGATCCAACTCCCCAAAGCTCTGATTTGACCTACATGGAGTAGTAAGGATAGGGCATAATTCTCATCTCGCCTAGGTTGAGAATTTGATTCCCCAAAGCTCCTATGTCTCATTTCATCATAAATATTGGATTGGAAGGATCGTACTACATGTCCTCTGCAAAGGATGGGTAGTCATCCCCTAAGGTCCAAGAAATAAAATTAATATTTCCCATTTCATCTAAATCTTGGATTGGAAGGATCGTACTACATGTCCCTAGCAAGGATGGGTAGTCATCCCCAAGGTCCAAGAAGTAAAAAATTAATATTTTCCATTTCATCTTAATATTGGATTGGAAGGATCGTACTACATGTCCCTCGCAAGGATGGGTAGTCATCCCAAAGGTCCAAGAATAAAAAAAAGAATGAATGAAGCCAAATCATGGATTATGGGGTTAAGTATGCCCATGCGTGGCAGCATGTCTTGTCTAAAACAAGACCACTGATTGTTCAAACGGATAGACTAGCCCGACCATTTCATCCATAACTGGTTAAATTATTTTGTTCAAAGTGAGGTAATGAATTCCAGATTAGAGTAGTAAGGATAGGGTTAAGCTCCCATCTCGCTTAGGTTGGGAGTCCGATTCCCCAAAGCTTTGATTTCACTTTCACTTGCACATGGGTTCAAGATAGTAGTGACTCATAACCAACTTTGGGATCTAATAAATCAATTCATTATACATATAGTTGATCCTAAGAGGGTTTGATAATTTTAAATATTTGTATATGATATTAGAAGGTTTAAAGCTTTTATAAAGCAGGTAGTTATATCTCTAGACCATTAATTAGGCTATGCAAATCATTCACAACCTCACATATGCATTCATGTAAAACTGACAATGGAATGTGGATCAATTTCAAACGATAAAGAATGGAACACACTGCACACACCGAGCTGATACTTAATGATTCTAATGGTTCATGTATTTTTGATCTATCGGCATTTGTTTTTTATGTGTTGACGCTTGTATCTAAGCTTGTGTATTTTAGGTTAGGTTCTCACCAAAATGCTCAGGAGCATTTCCCAACAGAGTCGCCATTTGTTGTGGCTGCTCCATAACACACCCCAAAATTGGGGACCCCCATTTTTTTGCACACTTTCCAAGAAGATTGCAGTGGCCCAGATGTTAAAAGAGCAAAGAAAAGCAGAAATGAAAAGTTGTCACGATATCGCGACATGTTGCTCCGTCGCGACCAAAAATGAAAAGTTGTCGCGATATCGCGACATGTTGCTCCGTCGCGACCAGAAATGAAAAGTTGTCACGATATCGCGACATGTTGCTCCTTTGCGACCAGAAATGAAAAGTTGTCGCGATATCGCGACATGTTGCTCCATCGCGACCAAAAATGAAAAGTTGTCGCGATATCGTGACATGTTGCTCCGTCGTGACCAGAAATGAAAAGTTGTCGTGATATCGCGACATGTTGCTCCGTCGCGACCAGAAATGAAAAGTTGTCACGATATCGCGACATGTTGCTCCATCGCAGCCAAAAATGAAAATTGTCGTGATATCGCGACATGTCGCATTTTCACGGCTAAGAGCAACAGAATGCAGCATGATGAGAAATTGTCGCGATATCGTGACATGTCGTGAAATCGCGGGTCATAGAGGAGAGAGAAAGACGAAGTGGAAAAATGTCACGATATCACGACATGTCATGAAATCATGGTCAAAGCAGTCAAACAGGGCAAAGTATAGAAATTGTCACGATATCGCAACATATCTCGGTCTCGCGGCCCACAAGGAAAAATTGTCGCGATATCACGACATGTCATAAAATCACGGTCAAAGGCAGCAAGAAAAAGTCAATGCAAAAGTTGTCACGATATCGCGACATGTGTTTTCATGATCTGAAGACAAGATGAAGGGCAAACAAGAAAAACGTCGCGATATCGCGACATGTCGGAGTTTCGCGACCTGAAGCAACCAAAGTGGATGTAGAAGAAAAGTGTCACGATTTCATGACAGAAAGCAAGAAGATGATGCAGAATGAAAGGGTGTCACGATTTCGTGACATGTCGCGTTTTCGCGGACAAGTGCAGCGGGATAGAGCAAAAGAGAAAAATGTCACGATTTCACGACAGGTCGCATCTGCACAACCCGAAAGCAAAAAACGTCACGATTTCGCGACAGGTTGCATCTACATAGCCCGAAAGAGAAAAATGTCACGATATCGCGACATGTCGCATTTTTGCGGTGCATGAAGGCGAACAAGGCTATTGACAGAAAAATTTCACGATATCGTGACATGTCGCATTTTCACGATGCATGAAGGCGGACAAGGCTGATGACAGAAAAATGTCGCGATATCGCGACATGTCTCATTTTCGCGATGCATGAAGGTGGACAAGGCTATTGATAGAAAAATGTCACGATATCGTGACATGTCTCATTTTTGCGGTGCATGAAGGCGGACAAGGCTGTTGACAGAAAAACGTCACGATATCGCGACATGTCTTATTTTCGCGATACAGGTAGAGGAGCAAAGCTGCAGATATAAAAACGTCGCGATATCGCGACATGCTATTTTTTGTTGTCCTGATTCATGGCGGGCCATTACAGAATGTGCAGGGAAGTGTTGAACACGTGTCATAGAGGCAGAGGGACTATGATAACGTTTCAGGATCATCAGTTATAGTTCACTGAGGAGACCAAACGTTTCAAACCCGAGAAAAAAGGCCAAAACAACAAAGAGGTAGGAAGATGAAACGAAGGGACTTGGGAAACGAAACGAAGCGTCATAGAGTGAAACAGAGAGCCATGGCCATAAAGTTTAAAAGCAGAAGCACAGATTGGTACAAGGTCTGGAACCGCTGCGGGTAGAGTTGTAGAGCTGAAGGTGATAGGCCATTCTGGGCCTTCTTAGGAGCGTTTTCCTTCATTTGTTCTGGTTTTGATAAACTGGAAGCTTCTATTGTTGTAAACTGACATATTTTTTAATACAAAAATTACAGAGAGTTGCATCTCATTGGCAAGAAAGAAGGAGTTATTCTCTGCATGCAATATTGAATGTTTATCTTTCCCCTTTCCGATTTTAGGCTTATAGATGGAGTTTAATGCAAGTTGTCTTGGTTGCTTCATGCGAATGTCTAAATCTGGAAACCGTAGTTAAAACCCTAGAAACCAGCACTTAGCTTATCTGGATTGTGCATGTTTGCAAGTTCAATAGGTTAGGTTGTATGCAGAAAACCTCATTATCTTCGGTTTTGTCGAATAGGATTGCCACATTCTGAATGTATTTTAGTTCCATTCTCTTTGCATTTTATTTTCACTTCTTTATTTTTTTGCATTTTTATTTCACAGGAAATTTAATTTAATTTTAATTACAGTCATTAAAATAAACACTTGAAAATCTGCCGAAGCTGAAAATAGAATATTTCATCGTTAATATCAATTCACATTGAGTTCATTCTGATTAAATGAACAATCATTAAAGTTTCACAATAAAATAAACCAACATTGCCCCTTGTTTATAGTTACTTGCAACCACTAAGGTGTTCCAAGCATTTAAATTGAATATCTTTATTTGAGATATATTAATATATCTACACAAATGCTAACATAGCGGAGACCTTGGAGAAATTACTTGTCTAATTTCTTTGCAAGAGGGGATTTGGAACCCAAATCCTATCGGAGAGTGTATTTTCACAATCGGGTGAAAATACCACTCAACACAGAGTATAAAGTTGTATTGTTAAGAGAAGGCTAAAGATAATAACCAATAGGGCATGAAATATTCAAAATTGACATCCCTGTAGCACTTAAATCACACTGAAATAAACCAACTCAGGCCCTCCTAGTGCCAATATGTTGAGTGGTATTTTCACCCGATTGTGAAAACACACTCTCCGATAGGATTTGGGTTCCAAATCCCCTCTTGCAAAGAAATTAGACAAGTAATTTCTCCAAGGTCTCTGCTATGTTAGCATTTGTGTAGGTATATTAATATATCTCAAATAAAGATATTCAATTTAAATGCTTGGAACACCTTAGCGGTTGCAAGTAACTGTAAACAACGGGCAATGCTGGTTTATTTTATTGCAAAACTTTAATGATTGTTCGTTTAATCAGCATGAACTCAATGTGAATTGATTTTAACAATGAAATATTCCATTTTCAGCGTCGACGGATTTTCAAGTGTTTAGTTTAATGACTGTAAATTAAAATAAAAGTTAAACTTTCTGGAAATAAAAGTGCAGAAAAGATAAAAATAAAATGTAAATAAAAATGAAACTAAAATACATTTAGGGGCTACAATCCTATTTTGACAAAACCGAAGATATGAGGTTTTTTGCATACAACCTAACCTATTGAACCTGCAAACATGCACAATCCAGATAAGCTAAGTGCTGGTTTCTAGGGTTTTAACTACGATTTCCAAATTTAGACATTCGCATGAAGCAACCAAGACAACTTGCATTAAACTCCATCTATAAGCCTAAAATCGGAAAGGGGAAAGATAAACATTCAATATTACATGTAGAGAATAACTCCTTTCTTGCCAATGAGATGCAACTCTCTGTAATTTCTGTATTAAAAAATATGTCAGTTTACAACAACAGAAGCTTTTAGTTTATCAAAACCAGAAAAAATGAAGGAAAATGCTCCTAAGCAGGCCCAGAATGGCCTATCACCTTCAACTCAGCAACTCTACCCGTAGCGGTTCCAACCCTTGTACCAATCTGTGCTTCTACTTTTAAAATTTTTGGCCATGCTCTCTGTTTCGCTCTGCGATGCTTTGTTTCGTTTCCCAAGTTGCTTCGTTTCATCTTCCCGCCTCTTTGCTGTTTTGGCCTTTTTTTCTCGGGTTTGAAATGTTTGGTCTCCTCAGCGAATTGTAACTGACGATCCTGAAACGTTATCATAGTCCCTCTGCCTCTATGACACATGTTCAACACTTCCCTGCACATTCTGTAATGACTCACCATGAATCACGACAACAAAAAATAGCATGTCACGATATCGCAACGTTTTTATATCTATAGCTTTGCTCCTCTACCTGTATCGCGAAAACAAGACATGTCGCGATATCGCGACGTTTTTCTGTCAACAACCTTGTCCGTCTTCATGCATCGCAAAAATGAGACATGTCACGATATCGCGACATTTTTTTGTCAACAGCCTTGTTCGCCTTCATGCATTGTGAAAATGAGACATGTCGCGATATCGCGACATTTTTCTATCAACAACCTTGTCCGCCTTCATGCACCGCAAAAATGCGACATGTCGCAATATCGCGACATTTTTCTGTCAACAGCCTTGTCCACCTTCATGCACCGTGAAAATGTGACATGTCGCGATATCACGATATTTTTCTCTTTCGGGCTATGCAGATGCAACCTGTCGTGAAATCACGACATTTTTCACTTTCGGGTTGTGCAGATGCGACCTGTCGTGAAATCGCGACGTTTTTCCCTTTCGCTCTATCCCGCTGCACTTGTCCGCAAAAACGCGACATGTCGCGAAATCGTGACACCCTTTCATTCTGCATCATCTTCTTGCTTTCTGTTGTGAAATCATGACACTTTTCTTCTACATCCACTTTGGTTGCTTCAGGTCATGAAACTCCGACATGTCATGATATCGCACCGTTTTTCTTGTTTGCCCTTCATCTTGTCTTCAGATCGTTAAAACGTGACATGTCGCGATATCGTGACAACTTTTGCATTGAATTTTTCTTGCTGCCTTTGACCGCAATTTTATGACATGTCGTGATATCGTGACAATTTTCCACTTAGTATTTCTCTCTCCTCTATGACCCGCGATTTCATGATCCGTCACGATATCGCGACAATTTCTCATCATGCTGCATTCTATTGCTCTTAGCCGCGAAAACGTGACATGTTGTGATATCGTGACAATTTTCAATTTTGGCCGCGATGGAGCAACATGTTGCGATATCGCGACAACTTTTCATTTCTGGTCGCGACGGAGCAACATGTCGCGATATCGCGACAACTTTTCATTTCTAGTCGCGACGGAGCAACATGTCGCGATATCGCGACAACTTTTCATTTCTGCTTTTCTTTGCTCTTTTAACATCTGGGCCACTACAATCTTCTTGGAAAGTGTGCAAAAAAGGGGGGTCCCCAATTTTTTGGTGTGTTGTGGAGCAGCCACAACAGAACCATTCTAAATAAACAAAGATAAAACTATGTGTTTAAAATAATTAGCATGACTCCATTATTTAACATATACCATTGCCTAAAAAGAAAAACTAATTTTTGTTTACCAAAGGAAAGCCTGACAGTTCTACATGAGGCGCCCGCTATTCCATGAGTTATTGGAGATGCAATTTTATTTTAAACAAAAAATACATATCCACTGAGCATTCCCTTTCACTAATTCAACAAAAGCATGAGCTGTACGTCACTCAACCTCAAAATTTTGGCCACAAACGCCATACCAAAGATGATTACACCATGGAAACGAAATATCCAATGCATGCAATTTTAGAAAGTTATTCGACAATTTTAGAGGTCAGAGCGATCGAAAGTATAAATGCCATGCAAAAATAAAAACCTATATGATCATCACATACAAACTAATGCACCTACAAAACTTATTTTTCAGGAAATAAATACAATACCATTTAGATTTAAATTTCAAATTTAGCCACCAAGCATCTTTACCCTAACAATAGCTCTGATCAATTATTTTCTTATTTAAAATTTGGGAAGGAATGAACTCACTTAAAAACCAGAACGCTCTTCTGTTTGCAATGCTACCAACGTACCTCACTCCGCTTTTCCTTAGCCACCTTCCTCCTCTCCAGTGATAATATTTACCCACTCTTTAATAGAAGAAATGCCAACCTTTCGTGGGCAACACATGTTAATATTTACATGCCCATTTTCATCCGAGGTTTCCAGGAAGAAAGGAAAATACTAGATCATTGTTTTTTTTTTTAAATAACTTAGAATGAATATCAACTACTTTAAGCTCTCACCCAGGTGTTGTAGGTGAGTTGGATAGGAGAGGGAAATCCTCCAAGGGAGGTCCCAAGTTCAAATCTCCACCCTACCAAAAAGCTGAATTAGGTATCCAAAATCCAATTGATAATGTTGGTATGGACAGGGTCGGGTGCGACTCCCGGGTGACTTTGACGGTGTAGAACCCCCTGTTCGTGGTCTCTCAAACCAAGGCGGCCCCGCAAGGGGTTTTTCGCTTAAAAAAAAAAAAAAAACTACTTTAAGCTCTCTTTCTTATATGAAATAAAATATTTTATTATATTATATCTACTTACTATTACTCTTACAAATTAATATCATTTACACTTATATTGCAATGACGTATATTTAGCATCTCTTTTAACCCTAATATTAATAACAATATTTATAATAATAATAATAATACAATTAATAATAACAATAATTATTTTTATACTTTTTATATATTATTTTATTTATTATTATTAACCTAATATTAACTATTTCTAATTTAACTTAGTTTTTTTTAATGATTTTTTTTTTCTTTTAAGCGAAAAACCCCTTGTGAGGCCGCCTTGGTCTGAGAGACCACGAACAGGGGGTTCTACACCATCAAAGTCACCCGGGAGTTGCACCCAACCCTGCCCGCACCAACATTATCAATTGGATTTTTGGTACCCAATTTAGCTTTTTGGTAGGGTGGAGATTCGAACTTGGGACCTCCCTTGGAGGATTGCCCTCTCCTCTCCAACTCACCTACAACACCTGGGTATTTTTTTTAAGCGAAAAACCCCTTGCGGAGCCGCATTGGTCTGAGAGACCATGAACAGGGGGTTCTACACCATCAAAGTCACCCGGGGGTCGCACCCGACCCTGCCCGCACCTTATTTTAATGTTTATTATTATTATCATTATTTTATTATTATTATTATTATTTTTTATTATTTTTTTTATATTCACATGATCACATATAGAGGTATATATTTTAAAATCAAGCAACCTAGAGATGCATCTACATGATATGCAGCTACATGGGCCGCTGGTGGATTCATTACCTCTAGGATTTTTAAATCCAAATCATGATGAATACTCCATCGTTCATCATTTATCTGGACTTACCTTAAACCGAATAACCTTTTCCAGTGTCTGAATAAAGCATTCTTGCTCCAAACAACTCTTCCATAAACAACACCTATTCTTGCATTCATAAATATATTAGCAGTATCTCCTCCTTATAGTTAATATAAACAAAACAAAAACTAAATCTGCAGGGTTGTTACATACTTTCCCCTAAGATTAAATACAGTCCCTGTGTTTGCAGTGTATAATAATATAACAAAAAGTAATTCTTATGAGCAAACATGTTACAGTAGATAATGATAATCTTAATATTTTGTTTAACACAAATTAGCATGATCAAACATCATTATATAACAAAATTTATCAGTCAAAATTTCTTTAGTTTAACAAAAATATGTTCTTTTCATTGCTCAAACAAAAATAGAAATTGTCTTTTCATCATATCCACATCTTCCCATGTGGCATTATTTTTTGAATATTGGTCCCATTGGACCCTACACTGGTCAATGCTTCTCTTTCTTAGCTGCTTAGTCCTGTATCCAAGAATTTTGATTGGTTTCACTTCAATGTGCAAGGGATCGGTCATATACAAGTGGTCAACATTCAAAATATGAGAAGGATCTGATATATATTTCTTGAGGAGAGACACATGGAAAGTATCATGGATTTTAGACAAGTTGGGAGGTAAGGCCAATTTGTAAGCTATTGGGCTAATTTTGTCAATAATGGCAAATGGTCCTACAAATATCGAACTAAGTTTGGAGGATTTGATAGAGTTTTTAGTGGGTTTGAATCGTAGGAATACTCTGTCTCCCATAGCGAATTCCCTTGGAGTTCATTTCAAGTCAGCATAACTCTTTTATCGATCAAAGGCTTCCTAAAGCCTAAGTCAGATTTCAATTAATTATTCCTCCATTTCTTTCACCATATCCGACCCAATCATTACCTGATCTTCTGGATTGCTCCAAGATAATGGTGTCATGCACCTTCTCCCATATAGTGTCTCAAAAGGTGTCATTTTTTAATGAGTTATGATACCCGTTATTGTAGGTGAATTCTACCAAAAATAGATAGTGCTCCCACTTTTTTTGATGGTCCATACAGTACATTTGTAACATATCTTCCAAAACTTGGTTAACCATTTCTATCTGACCATTAGTTTTAGGATGGTATGCAGTGCTGATGTTAAGTTTTGTTCTCCATGCTTGGTGTAATGCCCTCTAAAATTTAGACGTAAATCGAGAATCCCTGTATGATATAATGGTTTCATGAAAACCATGTAGCCTCACCACTTCCTTGGAAAATTTTTGTGCTACAACATGAGCTCCATATTTAACATTTCCAGGTATAAAATTTGCTACTTTAGTTAGTTTGTCACTATCACTAGAATAGCATCATGCTGGAAATGATTTTTAGGTAACCCAACTATGAAATCCAATGGTTACTACTAGCCATTTATATTATAGGATCACATGGGAGTGTAATCACCCTACAGGATGCAGATATTCTGCCTTTACCTTTTGGCATTCCATACATTTTGCCACAAATTCTGTAATAGATTTCTTCATCCTTGGCCAATAATAATACCTTCTTAAGTTTTCATGCATATTTACATAACTTGGGTAGGATGAATACAGAGCATAATGTGCCTCCTGTAATATATTACTTTTGAGATTCTGATCATTAGGTACCACCATTCTGTTTCAAAAATATAGGGTGTCTTCCTGAACATTGAACTCCTTACCTTTTTCAGTCCCTTGTCGAATCAGTTCTCAACATCTTAGAGAAAATTCATCTTGCATTTTTAGATTCCTTGTTTGTTCAACTATATCAAACTAGCATTATGTCATAGTAAAAATATGTCTTCTCCTACTTCGAGCATCAACCAACTTGTTTTCCTTCCCTTTAATATATTCAATTCCAAAGTCATACTCAGCTAAAAACTCTATCCAATGTCTTTGTATAGCATTGAGCATTGGTTGAGTAAAAATGTACTTCAAGCTATGATGATCAATCCGTAATTCAAAGGGTTTACCTAGTAGGTAATGGTGCCGCATATTAAGAGCATGCACCACTTTTGCTAATTCCAAATCATGTGTAGCATAGTTAAATTCATGTTTCTTAAGTTTTCGTGACTCATAGGCTATCATACTTTCTTCTTGCATGAGAACCCCGCCAATTCCATCATTAGAGGCATCAGTGCATACAGTAAATGGAATTTTAGGGTCTAGAATTTTAAGTATTGGTGTTGTTGTCAATATTTCCTTGAGTGTCCTGAATGCCTCCTCACAGTGTTCAGACCATTTAAAAGCTTTTCCCTTCTTTTACAGGTTAGTTATAGGGTAAGCTATCTTGGAAAAGTTCCTGATAAAACGTTGGTAGTATCCAACCATTCCTATAAAACTTTGTACCTCAGACACATTTGTAGGGGCTAGCCAATCAATGATGGCTTCTATCTTTTTTAGGTCTACAGACACTCCTTCAACTGAAATTATGTCCTAAATACTGTACTCGAGAAGTGTAAAATTCACACTTACACAATTTTCCATACAATTGATTCTTTCTTAAAATTTCAAGAACAAGTGTCATATGTTGGTCATGTTCCTCTTTGCTCTTGGAGTAAATCAAAATATCATCTAGAAATATCAACACAAACTGATCCAACTACTCTCTAAAAACACTATTCATAATATTCATAAATGCTACCGAGGCATTTGTTAATCCAAAGGGTAGTACTGTAAATTCATAGTGATCATATCTAGTCTGAAAAGCTATTTTGTGAGTATCCTCTTCTCGAATCCTTAACTGATGATATCCAGCTCTAAGATCAATTTTTGAGAAGATCGTAGCACCCTTCAACTGGTCAAACAAGTCATCTATCCTAGGTAGAGAGTAATTATTTTTAACAATCATTTTATTGAGCATTCTATAATCAATACAAAGTCTCAAAGTTCCATCCTTCTTCTTTACAAAAAGAACCGATGCACCCCATAGAGAAACACTTGGTTTAATATGCCCTTTTTCCAAAATATCATGAAGTTGAGTTTTAAGTTCTTGTAATTCCATTGTGGTCATTCTGTAAGGTGCTAGGGCTATTAGTGTTGCACCAGGAAAGAGTTCTATTGAAAAGTCAAATTCTTGCTTAGGGGGTAGTCCTGGCAAATCTTCTGGAAAAATATCCCTAAAATCATTTAATATTGGATAAGTCTCAAATAAACTTGTTTCAGACTCAATCTCTTCTTTCTTATTAAGTTTAACTACAAAAATTTTACTTCCTTTTCTAATGGCTCTCTTAACCTGCATGGTTGTAAGAAGGTGTGGTTCCACTGTCTCTAGTCCACAATAAATTTGGATTCTTTTCTTGGTGTTGTCAGTGAAATCCATCCACCTTTCTTCAAAATTTAATAATGCGTTATGAGACTTGAGCCAATAAACTCCCAAAATTATGTCAAAGGCATGCAGAGGTGCTACATATAAATGCCAACTAGTCTTTCCTTAAGGCAATAATATTTGTGGCTCAAATAAATACTGATCTACAGTATAGGTTTGCCCATAGACATACTCAACCTTCCACCCATTAGCCATAAATCTAGGTTTTTTTGGTATGTCTCTCAAAATATTTGGTGAAATAAAACTATCGGTAGCTCTCGAATCAATCAGGATTTTTACATCTTCATTATAAATTTTTCCATTCATTAGAAAATGTGTAGCTTGACCTTTGAGTTTAGGATTACCTATTGCGGCATAGATCTTATGGGTTGGTTCCGTAGGTACCAATATTTTATCTGCTCTCATAGGAAACTTGTCAACATAATGAGGATCTTTACAGATCCAACATCCAATTCGAGGTGCCTTCTCTCTTTTATCCCCATCATTTCCTTCCAGAGTGACAACTCTAGTCTTTTGATCATATCTATTGAAATTTCCCCTATAATGACTTCCATGGTTGCTTTGGTTTCTGTTTCCTTGGAATTTATTATTTCCTTTATCAAATCTATTTCTATTCTCATTTCGTCCCTTGCAACTTCTGTTCTTATCCCATCTAACTAGGCCTACATTCTTTTTTCTTAAAAATTCTTCTCTTTCTAAGGACTTTTGATAGTAAGCCTTTTTGACCTTGTAATTCTCTTCGTGTTGATGAGCCAGATCATAAGCATAAGTCAAATATACTAGCTTAAGCATAAGAAGCAGGTTTCTGATTTTTGGATGAAGTCTTAGTAGAAATTTCTAAACTTTAATTTCAGTTCTTTGCTCGTAATCGGGCATATATTTAAGTAACTGCACAAGTCATTGATAATATTCGGTAATAGTCATATTACCCTGTGTCAGTCTAGAAAATTCCGTAGTTTTCTCAAGATAGAATTGAGGGGACAAAAATATTTCCTTAAAAACTATTACAAAATTTTCCCAAGGTATATTTGCAGCCTATACATTATGGGTTTTCCTATAAGTATCTCACCAGTCTACAGTAGCTCTAATTAATCAGAAGACTATGTAGGAGGTTTTTTATTTGGAGGAAAGTGTTCTGACTACAAAATATGCTTCTAAGATGTTTAGCCATCTCTCTGCTTCTTCCCCATTCTTGTTACCATAAAATTTGGCTATGTCTATCCTACACATATCTTTGTCCAGTTATGGCCCTACATGTTTTCTTCAAGGGTCCATAGATGTCTCTTCACCGACAACTATCGATTCTTTTCCTTTGGATAAAGTTTCTATTATCTTTTGTTGTTGTGAAATCATCTCCTGCTGTTGCAATAGTTGAGACTTTTTTTACTTTATATGCTCTAGAATTTGTGTCCTTTTTTGAGCCATATGCTCCATCATCTGGGCTCTTTGCTCATCCATTTTCTCTTTCTGTTGACTCAACTGTTCTTGCATCAGTTGCATCATCCGAGTCATTTTGTCCTTCTTTGGCATTGGCTTATTTTCCCTCCTTATCACCTGAGGGAGCTCTGCAGTTTCCTCTGTAGTCCTGTCCTTACAACTCATCTAAGGACCCACTTAGGATTCTTGGCCAACCCTTCTCATTGTGCCATTATCGATATTTTTGAGGAACTAGCCCTTAATCCAGATGCCATTGGCTGTTTTTTAGAAAGAGCTTAGTTAATTTTTGTTTTTAGATCCAAAAAAAGTTATAATTTGATATTCTATGGTTCTGTTTATCTAAGAATTCGTATGCTTTGATACCAACTGTAATAATCCAAATATTCCCATTTGGTTTCAACTATAGGAAAGTAAAAAATTTCAAATTTTAATCCAACTTTTTTTAGTACAAGCATGCCTAATCTTCATGGATACCATTTCACTGTAGCCGAAATACCCATGAGATCAAGATTTGGCCAAGTATCGATAAAATCACCTTTCTTAATACTTCCTCTCCTTCCTGAGATTCCAAGTATAGGCAGGGGTTTACTACTTTTAGGGCCCATCTCACTTAGAAGTTGTATGTTCTCTCCCTGTATCTTATCATAAGATACTAGCTTATGAATGCTAGATCTGGTGTACGTTCAATTCCCTGAGGTACGCCATGAGTCTACCACTACCCTGGTAGGACTCCAAAAATCTAATTTGCATAATGACCATTTCATCATGCAAGTACCCTTTCAGGTTATTAGACCTCCTGCTCATGTACTAGTATGGTTTACCTAGATGTGAAGCCCATTTCATCACACCTAACCTTCTCGCTCTAATTTTAAAGAGGTTGGCAAACCTGAATAGGATGAAGGCTACCCCCTCCACATCTTGGCAGTTGGAAAAAGAGAATGTCTTCCCACATTATTTTTAGTTAAGGTTATCTACCCACATCCATAGAAAGGAGAATGTCTACCCACATTCATTATAGTTTAGGTTGTCTTCGCACAACCATAGTAAAAGAATGTCTTTATTTTTATTTTCATGTGCTATGGTTTAGACATAATTATAAAAATATAAACTATCTTCCTAGTTTCCACTATTGCATCAAACTTTAATTTTTAACAATATTCTATGTATTTAAAGAAATCTTCACAACTTCTAAATTAATAATTCACTCATGAATAGTAAATAATCACTAAGTGCTTTTAAATCGAGAAGTCTACTTTCAACAATCATCATATAATTTCTACTAATATAATTTTTGAAAACCACAATATTATTTAAAATCCAATATATAATAACCAAATATTTTAAAAGCTTCTTTTAAATTTCCATTTAATAACCCAAGATTTTAAAGACATCATTTAAAATTCCATAAAATATTCAACAATCAAAGAATGACTCGAAACTTATTGGGTATAACCTGAATACCCAAACCAAATCAAAATTTGAAGCTTTTTAAAACACATTATCCTATATGAAAAACCATACACAACTACCCAAAAATAACACAATTTAACTATATTAAAACAAAATTGAAATATAAAGCTTTCAATTAAGCCACAAATTTCGAACAAAGGCTCCCTTATAAAACATGAGCATTGCTTCTAAAGACTGTGTAATCAATGTTTTACATTTCCTAGAAAGAAGTAGATGCAATTCAAATACAAACTCAACACCCAAGCTAATGTGTTTCCTTTGAAACTAATAAACGCTACGCATTATAAACTAGTTTATTTGAGATAGTATTAATCATACTTTCAACAACATCTAACTTCTACTAATGCATTAATTATTTGGTGGGTTTTTAGAAAGTCTCATTTCGATTTTCTGAGAGTGTTCTACTGTTGCATTTCCTAGCTAGGAACGTTTTCATCTCTTAAATCTTTCTTTAAGCTTTTTAATACATTACCTATTGGACTTCGCCCACACTTTACCAGTGATAAAAAATGTTTTAAAACATTCCATTCAAGTATTCTTTAAGTTATGAGTACAGGGGTTCTTCAATGTTTATTTTCCTCAATTAACACCATAAAATAAATATAACATTTCTTATAACTAAACACACATTATCTATGTTACAAGTCTAATTTTATCCTCTTTATTCCTTCACCTAAAATCTAATAAATAAATCAAAATAATCATAGACGTCAACTCGTTGTTTTTGTAGCATTTCAAGGAAATGAAAAAGGTTTCTCAAAGGGCCTTTCTCATCAGCAAGCAAACCTAAAAATATTTATATTATTTTCCTTCTGAGAAACTACGTTTTCAACACGCAAGGATGCAAACCGAACACCCAAAAATTGCCATATACTTCCAAGCAAAAACATCACATTAAGTTTAATATCTAAGGGTCAGAAAAAGGCACTTTGGTTAATATTTTAATACTAAATAACCATTCCAAATAAATACAGATAAAACTCTGTGTTTAAAAGAATTAGCATGCCTCCATTCTTGAACATATACCATTGCCTAAAAAGAAAAACTAATTTTTATTTACCAAAGGAAAGCCTGACAGTTCTACATGAGGTGCCCACGATTCCTTGAGTTATTGGAGATGCAATTTTATTTTAAACAAAATATACATATCCACTAAGCATTCCCTTTCACTAATTCAACAAAAACCTGAGCTGGCCGTCACTCAACCTCAAAAGTTTGGCCACAAGTGCCATACCAAATATGATTACACAATGAAAACAAAATATCCAATGCATGAAAATTTAGAAAGTTATTCGGCAATTACAGAGGTCAGAGAGACCGAAACTATAAATGCCATGCAAAACTAAAAACCTATATGATCATCACATACAAACTAATGCACCTACAAAACTTCTTTTTCAAGAAAGAAATACAATACGATTCAGATTTAAATTTCAAATTTAGCCACTAAGCATCTTTACCCTAACAATAGTTCTGATCAATTATTTTCTTATTTAAAATTTAGGAAGGAATGAACTCACTTAAAAACCAGAACGCTCTTCTATTTGCAATGCTACCAACGTACCTCGCTCTGCTTTTCCTTAGCCACCCTCCTCCTCTTCGATGATAATATTTTCCCACTCTTTAATATAAGAAATGCCAAACTTTCATGGGCAACACATGTTAATCTTACATGCCCATTTTCATCCGAGGTTGCCTGGTGGAAAGGAAAAATCCGGATCATTGTTTTTTTTTTTTAAATAACTTAGAATGAATATCAACTCCTTTAAGCTCTCTTTATTATATGAAATACAATATTTTATTATATTATATCTACTTACTATTACTCTTACAAATTAATCTCATTTACACTTATATTGCAATGACGTATATTCAACATCTCTTTTAAACCTTTATTTAATAATATTAATAACAATATTTATAATAATAATAATAATAATACTATTAATAATAACTATAATATTAAAAATAATTATTTTTATATATTATTTTATTTATTTTTTTCTTTATTCTTAAAAACCTAATCTCTTGTAATCTCTCTTGTACAAGGTTCAGGGACCTTTCAACACCCTTTCTACCAATCAAAAAAAAAAACCTAATATTAACTATTTCTAATTTAACTTAGTTTGTTTTAATGTTTATTATTATTATAATTATTTTATTATTATAATTATTTTTATTTTTATTTTTATATTCACAAGATCACATGTAGAGATCACATATAGAGGTATATATTTTAAAATCAAGCAACCTAGAGATGCATCTACATGATATGCAGCTACATGGGCCGCTGGTGGATGCATTACCTCTAGGATTTTTAAATCCAAATCATGGCAAATACTCCACCTCTCATCATTTCTTTGGACTTACCTTAAACCGAATAACCTTTTTCTGTGTCTGGAGGAAGACGTTCTTGCTCCAAATAGCTCTTCCATAAACAACACCTATTCCTGCATCCATAAATATATTAGAAGTATCTTCTCCTTATAGCTAATATAAACAAAACAAAAACTAAATCTACAGGGTTGTTACATTCTTCCCCCATAATATTAAACACAGTCCTTGTGTTTGTAGTGTATAATAATATAAGAAAAGGTAATTCTTATGAGCAAACATGTTACAGTAGATAATGATAATCTTAATGTTTTGTTTAACACAAATTAGCATGATCAAACATCATTATATAACAAAATTTATCAGTCAAAATTTCTTTAGTTTAACAAAAATTTGTTTTTTCACTGCTCAAACAAAAATGGAAACTGTCTTTTCATCATATCCACATCTTCCCATGTGGCATTATTTTTTGAATATTGGTCCCATTGGACCCTACACTGGTCAATGATTCTCTTCCTTAGCTGCTTAGTCCTGTATCCAAGAATTCTGACTAGTTTCACCTCAATGTGCAGAGGATCGGTCATTTGCAAGTGGTCAACATTCATAATATGAGAAGAATATGATATATATTTCTTGAGGAGAGACACATGAAAAGTATCATGGAGTTTTGACAAGTTGGGAGGTAAAGCCGGTTTGTAAGCTACTGGGCTGATTTTTTCAATAATGGAAAATGGTCCTACAAATATTAGACTGAGTTTGGAGGATTTGATAGATCTTTTAGTGGGTTTGACTCATAGGAATACTCTGTCTCCCACAGCGAATTCCCTTGGAGTTCATTTCAAGTCATCATAATTCTTTTATCGATCAGAGGTTTCCTTAATCCTAAGTCAGATTTCATTTAATTGTTCCTCCATTTATTTCACCATATCCGGTCCAACCATTACCTGATCCTCCGGATTGCTCCAAGATAATGGTGTCCTGCACCTTCTCCTGTACAGTGCCTCAAAAGGTGCCATTTTTAATAAGGTCCCATTATTGTAGGCGAATTCTACTAAAAATAGATAGTCCTCCCACTTTTTTTGATGGTCCATATAGTACATTCATAACATATATTTCAAAACTTGGTTAACCCTTTCTGTATGACCATCAATTTCAGGATGGTATGCAGTTTTGATGTTAAGTTTCGTTCCCCATGCTTGGTACAACACCCACCAAAATTTAGACATGAATCGAGAATCCCTATATGATATAATGGTTTCAAAAAAACCATGTAGCCTCACCACTTACCTAGAAAATTTTTGTGCTATAGCAGGAGCTCCATATTTAATATTTCTAGGTATAAAATGTGCTACTTTAGTTAGTTTGTCAACTATCACTAGAATAGCATCATGTTGAAAAAAAAATTTAGGTAATCCAATTATGAAATCAATGGTTACTACTTGCCATTTATATTCTGGGATCACATGGGAGTGTAATCACCCTGCGAGATGCAGATGTTCTGCCTTTACCTTCTGGAATTCCAAACATTTTGCCATAAATTGCATAATATCTTTCTTCATCCCTAGCCAATAATAATCCCTTCTTAAGTTTTCATGCATCTTTACATAACTTGGGTGGGTTGAATACGGAGCATAATGTGCCTCCTGTAATATATTACTTTTAAGATTTTGATCATTAGGTACCACCATTATGTTTCAAAAATATAGGGTGTCTTCCCGAACACTGAACTCAGCTTTTTCAGTCCCTTGTCGAATCAGTTCTCGATATCTTAGAGAAAATTCATCTTGAATTTTTAGATTCCTTGCTTATTCAACTATATCAAATTGACATTGTGTCATAGCAAAAATATGTCTTCTCCTACTTAGAGCATCAACCAACTTGTTCTCCTTCCCTTTAATATATTCAATTTTAAAGTCATTCTCAGCTAAAAACTCCATTCAGTGTCTCTGTCTAGCATAGAGCATTGTCTGAGTAAAAATGTACTTCAAGCTTTGATGATTAGTCTGTAATTCAAAGGGTTTACCTAGTAGGTAATGATACCACATATTAATAGCATGCACCATTGTTGCTAATTCCAAATTGTGTGTAGCGTAGTTCAATTCATGTTTCTTAAGTTTTGTGACTCATAGGCTATCACGCTTTCTTCTTGCACGAGAACCTTGCCAATTACTTCAGTAAAGGCATCAATACATACAGTAAATGGAAGTTTAGGGTTTGGAATTTTAAGTATTGGTGCTATTATCAATCTTTCCTTGAGTGTCTTGAATGCCTCCTCATAGCGTTCAGACCATTTAAAAGCTTTTTCCTTCTTTTACAGGTTAGTTATAGGGTGAGTTATCTTGGAAAAGTTCCTGACAAAATACCAGTAGTATCAAACCATTCCCATGAAACTTCATACCTCAGACACATTTTTAGGGTCTGGCCAATCAATGATGGCTTCTATATTTTTTGGGTCTACAGACACTCCATCTAAAATTATGTCCTACATACTGTACTCGGGAAGTGTAAAATTCACACTTAGACAATTTTCCATACAATTGATTTATTCTTAACATTTCAAGAACAATTCTCATATGTTGGTAATGTTCCTCTTTGATCTTGGAGTAAATCAAAATATCATCTAGAAATATCAACACAAACTGATCCAACTACTCTCTAAAAACACTATTCATAAGATTCATAAATGTTGTCGGGGTATTTGTTAATCCAAAGGTAGTACTGTAAATTCATAGTGACCATATATAGTCTAGAAAGTTGTTTTGTGAGTATCCTCTTCTCGAATCCTTAATTGATGATATCTAGATCTAAGATCAATTTTTGAGAATATCGTAGCACCCTTAAACTAGTCAAACAAGTCATCTATCCTGGGTAGAGAGTACTTATTTTTAACTGTCATTTTATTAAGCATTCTATAATCAATACAGAGTCTCAAAGTTCCATCCTTCTTTACAAAAAGAATCGGTCCACCCCATGGAGAAACACTTGGTTTAATATTTCCTTTTTCCAAAAGATCATGAAGTTGAGTTTTAAGTTCTTATAATTTCATTGTGGTCTTTCTGTAAGGTGCTCGAGCTATTGGTGTTGCACTAGGAAAGAGTTCTATTGAAAAGTCAAATTCTTGCTTGGGGGGTAGTCTTGGAAAATATTTTGAAAAAACATCCCTAAAATAATTTAATACTGGATAAGTTTAAAATAAACTTGTTTCAGACTCAGTATCTTCTTTCTTATTAAGTTTAACTACAAAAAATTTACTTTTTTTTCTTATGGCTCTCTTATATACTTTATGTAGCATAGTGGTAGTAGAGATAGAGGAACACTTCATCTATAAGTTCCCGAATTTTTCATACATCCGTGGAAAATACAAAGAAACACTTGGAAACGGGTCTATGACAGAGTTATTTGAAGACAATAAAATAAAAAAAGTTTGGGAATTGCTAATCCAAATCAGCATGAGAAGGAACAACCTTCTCAAAGATATTAAAGATCATATGATATGATTTGAGTAGTTGTACTTCCATATTTGAGGTCCCATAGACCATATTTGAGTCTCGTAGACGTAATTAAAATATTTCATTTTATTTCATTCCATTAACTTGCATGGCTGTAAGAAGGTGTGGTTCTATTGTCTCTCGTCCACAATAAATTCAGATTCTTTGCTTGGTGTTGTCAATGAAATCCATCCACATTTCTTCAAAATTTAATAATGCCTTATGAGCCTTGAGCCAATCAACTCTTAAAATTATGTCAAAGGCATGTAGAGGTGCTATATATAAATGCCCACTAGTCTTTCCTTGAGGTAATACTATTTGTGGCTCAAATAAACACTGATCTATAGTATATGTTTGCCTAGAGCCATACTCAACCTTCCACCCATTAGCCATAAATCTAGGGTTTTTCGGTATGTCTCTTAAAATATTTGGTGAAACAAAACTATCAGTAGCTCCTGAATCAATCAATATTCTTACATCTTTATTATAAATTTTCCCATTCATTAGAAAAGGTGTAGCTTGACCTTTGAGTTTAGGATTACCTGTTGTGACGTAGATCTTATGAGTTGGTTTCGTAGGTATCGATATTTTGTCTACTCTCATAGGAAACTTGTTAGCATAATGAGGATCTTTACAGATCCAACATCTAGTTTGAGGTGCCTTCTCTCTTTTATCCCCATCATTTCCTTCCTGAGTGCCAAGTCTAGTCTTTTGATCATATCTATTGAAATTTTCCCTGTCTTGACTTCCACGATTACTTTAGTTTCTGTTTCCTTGGAATTTATTATTTCCTTTATCAAATATATTTCTATTCTCATTTTGTCCCTTGCCAGTCCTATTCTTATCCCATCTAACTAGGCCTGCATTCTTTTTTCTTAACAATTCTTCTATGTCTGAGGAATTTTGATAGTAAGCCTTTTTGGCCTTGTAATTCTCTTCGTGTTGACGAGCCAGATCATAAGAAGTAGTCAAATATACTGGCTTAAGCATAAGAAGCAGGTTGTCAATTTTTGGATGAAGTCCCAATAGAAATTTCTAAACTTTAATTTTAGTTCTTTCCTCGTACTCGGGCATATATTTAAGTAACCACACAAATCATTGATAATATTCGGTAACAATCATATTGCCATGTGTCAGTCTAGAAAATTCCACAGTTTTCTCAAGATAGAATTAAGAGAAAAAAAATCTTTCCTTAAACACCGTTACAAAATTTTCCCAGGGTACATATGTAGCCTCTACATTATGGGTTTTCCTATAAGTATCCCACCAGTCTGTAACAACTCCAATTAATTGGAAGACTATGTAGAAGGTTTTTGATTTGGAGGAAAGTTCTTGACTAAAAAATACGCTTCCAAGTTATTGAGCCATCTCTTTGCTTCTTCCCCATTCCCCTTACCATAAAATTTGGCTATGTCTATCCTACGTATATCGTTTTCTAGTTCTGACCCTACTTATTTTCTTCCAGGGTCCATAGATGTCTCTTCATCGGCAACTACCGATTCTTTTCCTTTGGATAAAGTTTTCTATTATATTTTGCTATTGTGAAATCATCTCTTGTTGCTGCGATAGTTAAGATTTTTGTTACTCCATATGCTCTAGCATTTGTGCCCTTTGTTGAGCCATATGATCCATCATCTGGGCTCTTTGCTCATCCATTTGCTCTTTCTTCTAACTCATCTGTTCTTGCATTAGTTACATCATCCGAGTCATTTTGTCCTCCTTTGGCATTGGCTCATTTTCCCTCCCTATCACCTAATGGGGCTCTGTAGTTTCCTTTGTAGCTCCTGTCCTTACAACTCATCTAAGGACCCACTTAGGATTCTTGGCCAACCCTTTTCACTGCGCTACTATCAATATTTTTAAGGAACTAGCCCTTAAATTGGATGCCATTGCCTATTTTTTAGAAAGAGCTTAGTTAATTTTTGTTTTTAGATCCAAAAGGAGTTATAATTTGATATTCTATGGTTTTTTTTTATCTAAGAATTTGTATGCTCTGATACCAACTGCAATAACCCAAATCTTTCCATTTGGTTTCAACTATAAGAAAGTGAAAATTTTCAAATTTTAATCCAACTTTGTTTAGTACAAGAATGCCTAATCTTCAAGTGGTGAAGGTTTCTACTCAAACAAAGCACCATTGTTTGATGGGACTAACTATGCGTTCTGGAAAATTAGAATGCAGACATATCTTAGTGCTTTGGGTTTTGACATCTAGGGTGCGATAGTTAATGGTTACAAAGCTCCTACCACCGCTCCAATAGACACTGTTGGTAAAAAGGCATTTGAATATGATTCAAAAGCAAAAAATGCCATCATGTGTGGACTAGTGGACAGTGAGCTAGTCAAGGTCATAAATTGTGAATCAGCAAAAGATATATGGGATAAACTAGAGAACATCCATGAAGGAGATGATAGGATCAAGGAGGCCAAGCTTCAAGCACATCGAGCTCAATACGAATCTTTAAATATGGACAATGATGAGAACATAGAGACCTTCATGCAAAGAGTCAATGGGATGACCAATTCAATCAGAGGTCTCGACGAAGAATTAACCGATGCTGCTATCGTGAAAAAGGTATTAAGATCGCTCCCTCCTAGATTTGATTTTAAAGTCTCTACCATAGAAGAAGCCAAAGATCTAAATAGTTTTAGTATGGATGAGATGCATGGTTCTTTGACTGCTTTTGAAATGAGAATAGGAAGGTCTAATCCCACAGACAGAGAAGCGGCTTTCAAAGCCCTAAAAGGCAAAAGCACAAAACAAGAGTCTGAAGAAGAGGATGCTTCGGATGAAATGGAAGCAAATTTTGTCGAAAGTTGAGAAAAGGAAAAGGAAAATACAAAGGAAAGCTACCTTTTAAATGTTTCAATTGTGGAGGCATTGGACACTTTGCTATCAAATGTCCTCTCCATGACAAGAACAAAGGTGAAGAAACTCAGCATCAAGAAAGAAGTGAATGGAGGAAGAAAACTAACTTCAAAAAAGGCAATTTCAAAAAGAAAAGCTTTATCTCCCAAAATGCAGAATCTTCAGAGGACGAGTTTTAGTGAAGACTGCGAAGAAGGAACAGTGAGGCTCTCTTTATGGCGTTTGAAGTAGAAGAATAACAAGAGGCGAGAAAACACACAAAAGAGAGAAGGAATGAACTCGAAGTATCTATTGAAATAGGTGAGGTCTGAAGTTGATTTAGAAGGTGAGCTGGTTTCTGCTCTTATGGAATGGAAATATGAGAAAAGAAAGAATAAAAAATTGTTAAGGAAGCTTGAGGATGCAAATGAAATTATAGCCAGTCTAAAAACACGGACAGAAGAGTACAAGAAAATGTTCGAAGATCTTGAAGTACGAGTAACCATGAAGATAGATTACTATTGCAAATTGGAAGAAGAAAATGTTAGTCTTCGAATACAGATACAAGAGCTGGATCAAAAAATTAGTTGTCATTTAAAACGTGATGAAAGTTCGATGAAGCTGGAAAAAATCCTAAGCGATCAAAGACCCACAGGTATCAAATTCGGTCCGGGATTTCATGAAGGAGAATCATCAAATGGACCAAAGGCAAGCAATGTTGAATGTGAAAAGAGTAAAGACAAGAAACAGGCTATTGAAAGAAAAACAAATCAGGCAAAAGAAAGTAGTAATGCCAGTACTGAAATAGGAACTGAAAATGATGGTTTTACCAAGGTCACACATCAAAAGAAAAGAAGATCCAAGGCTCCCGCAACAACTTGGCAAAAACCATCTTTCAGGTTCAATCATTATTTCTATGGTTTCTGTTTTAAATGTAATGGTTATGGGCATAAAATTGTGAACTGCAAGTACAATATAGGTCCTAGAAGTTTCACTAGTAGAAATGCTTTTGCTCCTCTAATGAGTTATGCAGTAGAATGCTTTAATTGTCACAACTTTGGGCATATTGCTAGAAAGCTGTCGTAGTATTTCTGTTTCAAATCAATCTCAGAAAAGAAGAATTCAACCATATAGGGCAAAACAAAATAGAATTTCTTCTGAAGGATATGTGCAAGATTCTGAAAATGGGAAATCCAAGATAGAACCCAACACCACAGTTAAAACAAAATGGAAACAAAAAGAAACATCTCAAGAAAGAACAGGAATCTTTAATAGTGCAGACAACTTTTAGAGCTCAGAATAAATGTGTACCGTGGATCCTTGATAGTGGGTGCTCAAGTCATATGACAGGTGATAAACAAAAATTTGAAAAACTACAAAAATATGAGGGTGGTTCTGTGAAGTTCGGCAATAATGATGGAGCCAAAATAATAGGTAAAGGATCTGTCAAAATTAGTGAAGGGAAAATCAAGTCAGAAGAAGTTTTATATGTGGATGGTTTGAAACATAACCTGTTAAGTGTGAGTCAAATCTATGATAAAGGACATGAAGTGGTTTTCAAGAAGCAGGGTTGTGAAGTCAAAAAAATAAACAACGAGAAATTGATAGCAACCGATTCAAGGACGTCTGGCAACCTGTACACACTCTCAGAATTTTTAGAAGGTATGTGCTTCATCGGACAAGAAGAAGAGAACTGGTTGTGGCATAAGAGGCTTGGACACATAAGTTTTGATAATTTGGTGAAAATTAGCTCTAAACAAGTAGTGAGAGATATTCCAACCATTAAGAAACCTTCAAACAGTGTTTGTGCTTCATGTCAGAAGGGAAAGCAAACTAGAGTTTCATTTAAAACAAAAGAATACCACACTAGCAGGCCTTTGGAACTCATTCATACAGACTTATGTGGACCCATGAGGACTCAAAGCATAAACGGTGACAAATACTTTATGTTGTGTATCAATGATTATTCCAGAATGACATGGATATTCTTCCTAAAAGATAAAATAGAAGCTTTTGAAATGTTCGAACCTTCAAACGACTAGTTGAGAATGAAACAGGAAAAAGGATTAAATGCTTGCGATCAGACAGAGGAGGAGAATTCATTTCGAACGAATTTACAGAATACTGTGGAAAATACGGTATCAGGAGACAATATTCAGTAGCCAAAACTCCTCAGCAGATTAGTGTAGTAAAGAGGAAGAACAGAACTATACAGGAAATGGCACGCACCATGCTGGTAGAAAACAAAATAGCAGATAGATTCTGGAAATAAGCAGTTCACACAGCAGTATACATTCAAAATAGGTATATGTTAAGAACTCATGAATGCAAAACATCGTATGAGTTGTGGTTTGGTAGAAAAGCAACAGCTAAACATCTCAAAGTATTTGGCTATAAGTGCTACATCAAAAAAATTGATGACAACCTTGGAAAGTTTGAAGATAGAGCAGATGAAGGTGTTTTTGTTGGTTATTCTCCAAATAGCAAAGCTTACAAATGCTACAACAAGAGACTCAAGAAAATTGTGGACAGTGCAGATGTTAAATTCGATGAAGGGAGGAAACAAATAGCTAACTTTCAAGAAAACTACCCAATCTACGAAGAAGTCATTGAAGGAGATGAAGTGCATGGAACAGAAAACACGTCTACGGCTGATGCAGATAACTTATCAGATGACTCAGAGGTGCAAGAAAACAAAAAATTCAAAATGGGCAGTGTGCGGAAAAATCATCCTAGAGACCAAATAATTGGAGATCCCACAATCGGCATTCGGATAAGAAAGAAAGTAATAAGTAATTACTCTCTTTTATCCAGTATTGATCCCGAAAACATAGATGAAGCAAGAAAAGATGACAACTGGATGAAGGCAATAAATGAAGAGTTAGATCAGATTGAAAAGAACAGAACCTGGGAACTAGTACCTAGACCTGCAAATAAGAATGTAATAGGCACCAAATGGATATTTCGAAATAAATTAAATGAAGACGGTCAGGTCATTAGAAATAAAGCAAGACTGGTTTGCAAAGGCTATGCACAGGTCGAAGGCATTGATTTTGAAGAGACTTTCGCACCAGTGGCCAGACTAGAAGCTATTAGAATGTTTTTGGCACTAGCAGTTCATAAGAACTTCAGAGTTTATCAGATGGATGTAAAATATGTATTTTTAAATGGGAAACTTGAAGAAGAGGTCTATATTGAACAACCAGATGGCTTTCAAATCAGTGAAGATCCTAACCTTGTCTGCAAATTAAAGAAAGCACTGTATGGATTAAAACAAGCACCACGGGCATGGTATGCTAGGCTAGATAATTATCTCTCTCAACGGGGATTCAAGAAAGGTTTAGTGGACAGTAATCTATATGTGAAAACAGAAGGTGGGCATCTCATTGTTCTTGTTGTCTATGTGGATGATATCATATTTGGTAGCAACAAAGATGAATTGTGTAAAGACTTAGCAAACAAGATGCAGAATGAATTTGAAATGTCAATGATTGGTGAACTGTCTTACTTTCTGGGGCTACAAGTTAATCAGAATGAGAAAGGTATATTCATTTCCCAAATCAAATATGTGAAAGAAATGCTAAAGAGGTTCACTATGGAGGACTGTAAGCCAGTCAACACTCCCATGACAACAGGTTGCAAGTTGAGTAAAGAATACAAATCTCCACCTGTAGATCAAACCATGTATAGATCAATGATAGGAAGCTTACTATATTTAACCGCAACCGGACTCGATATTCGTAGGCGGTTTGCATGGTAGCAGATTTCGAGCCGAGTCCCAAAGAGACTCATGTAACACGAGTCAAAAGGATTTTTCGATATCTCAAAGGCACCATGGAGTATGGGTTGTGGTATCCAAAAGGCAAAGATTTCACTCTTATATCATATTCAGATGCAGATTGGGTTGGATGTGTTGATGACAGAAAGAGTACCAGTGGAGGAGCATTCTATTTGGGGGACAGATTGGTTGCATGGCACAGTAAGAAGAAAGAGTCAGTTTATTTATCTACAGCTGAGGCAGAATATATTACAGCAGCAACATGTTGCACACAAGTCTTGTGGATGAAACAAACCTTGAAAGATCTAGGTATTAATTTTAGTGAACCAATATCAGTAAAGCGTGACAACACCAGTGCAATCGACATCTCTAAGAATCCATTAATGCACTCACGGACAAAGCACATTGCTATAAGGTATCATTTCTTGAAAGAGAAAGTTGCAGAAGGAGAAGTTAAATTGGATTATGTCCCAACTACAGAACAAGTAGCAGATATTTTTACAAAACCTTTGCCCAAGGAAATATTTGAGTACCTTCAAAGCAAATTAGGAGTAGTCACACTTCCTAAGAAGTGACTAGCTACAGGGATCACTTTCTTAGGGGGAGCATTTGAGTATTTGACTATTATTTTGCTCATGATCATAATTTGTGCCAGATGCAACAAAGTGTGCCTGAGAAGTGTGAGGATGGACTCAGGGGGAGTCTGCAGCAGCCCTTTGGTATTATTGACAAAGGGGGGAGAAGAGTTACGAGGAATGTACACGAGTGTTGCCAACAATTCCAAAGGGGGAGATTGTTGAGCAAGGTTTTGCAAGAAGTTTGTCATTGTTGTCAACATAGGCAGTTAGATCCAATGATGCAGTGGACAGATAGTGTAGGAGTCATTCAGATGCAGAAGATAGAAAAAATTCGAAGAAAAATTCAAGTGAGAAAACTGTCGCGATATCGCGACCTGTTTTCTGTCACGATTTCGTGACAACTTGGAGGAGAGAGAAGATGCAGCCAAAAATGTCACGATATCATGACAAGTCGGAGGAGAGAGAAGGCGCAATCGAAAATGTCACGATATCATGACAAGTCGGAGGAGAGAGAAGGCGCAATCAAAAATGTCTCGATTTCGTGACAAGTCGAAGGAGAGAGAAGGCATAGTTGAAAATGTCATGATTTCGTGACAAGTAGGAAGAGAGAGAAGGCACAAGGCAAACTGTCACGATTTCGTGACATGTCGGAGGCCAAGAAGCTAAGTCGAAGTAACTGTAGCGATTTCGCTACATGTTGAATTTTCGCTGGCCGAAGCAGAAAGAAAGTGTTAAGTGAAAAAGTTGTAGCAATTTCGCTACAATTTGCAAAGGCACAACACAAAGGCATAGCGATTTCGCTACGAGTTGCAAATGCACAGAACAAAGGTGTAGCGATTTCGCTATGGGTAAAAGTTGCACAAAGCAAAGGTGTAGCGATTTCGCTATGGGTAAAAGTTGCACAGAACTAAGGTGTAGCGATTTTGCTACGGGCAAAAGTTGCACAACACGAAGGTGTAGCGATTTCGCTACCAGACAAAAGTGCAGAACTTAAAGACGCAGCGATAATGTTCAAGTCAAAATTTCATGAGAAAAAGCAAGTTGGAAGCACAAGGCACAAATTTGTAGTGATTTCGCTACTGCATGAAGCTCAAAATGTACGGAAGCCGAAAGCATCACGATTTCGCGACAAAGATGAGGATGACGTTAGCAAAAGCTGAAAGTGTCGGGATTTCGTGACAGGTTGCAAGAAAAGCCGCTAGAAGCCGAAAGCGTCGCGATTTCACGACAAGAATGAGGATGATGTCAGCAAAAGCTGAAAGTGTCGCGATTTCGTGATAGGATGTAAGAAAAGCTACTGCAAGTCGAAAGCGTCGTGATTTTGCGACAAGAATGAGGATGATGTCAGCAACTGATCAAAGTGTCGCGATTTCGTGACAAGAATGGAAGTGAAGCGTTCAAAGGCCAAAAGGGTCACGATTTCGCGATGACAAGGTCAAGAAGGCATACGGCCACAAAAAGTGTCGTGATATCGTGACGTGTTGCTATTTTGCGGCAATAAGCTACAGGAAGGTGACGAAGGTGGCAGAAGAGTTTGAGGCCGACAAAGTTAAATCAGGGCCGACAGATTTTAGGGTTTGAAGTCGACATCTTTTAGGGTTTCATAGCCGATGTTCTTAGAGGTTGAAGCCGACATCATTTAGGGTTTTACAGTGGATCTGAAGCCGACATTTTTTAGGGTTTCACAGTGGATGCTCTTAGAGGTTGAAGCCGTCATCTTCTAGGGTTTACGGTCGACATTTTCTAGGGTTCACAGTCGACGTTTCCTAGGGTTTGTCTCTAAGATTTTGTCTATAAAAGGATGGTTACTTCGGTTGAAAAAAATAAGGAAGATAGAGTGCGAGAGCGAGCAGAGGGCGTTGCGTTGAGATAATGTGCGAATGCGAATAGAGTGATTGCGCAAGTTTGGTCGTGTAGAGTGCAAAGCTATAGTTCGAATCTACATATCGTGATTGCATGGATGAAAAGCGCAATGTGTAGAGATGGAGTTCTAAGTTCAAAATATTAGCGTGCGAATAAGCAGAAGTGTCAAACAATCGATTGCAACAGAGAGTGCAAAGAAGAATATGAAGCGGTCAGATAGTGCGAATCGTGTCACGCAAAAGCAGCAGAATGCAGAAAAATAGCAGAATGTGAGAAATGAGGTGAAAGTTTTATTCTGTAATCTTTATTATTATTTTCCAAGTTGTAGCTTGGCACAAGGGGTTGGTGCCTCTTTCCAGTAGGTGCTGGTAAAATAGGAGTTGGTGCTCCATTCTATTGAAACAGATAAAGTTAAGGGGTTGATGCTCCTTCTAGTTCGTGCTGGTAAAGGATTATGTAAAGTTGTAGCTTTGCATTGACTAGATTTGGATGGTAGTCCAAGCAGTCATTTTTGAGGAGTAGCCACATTGGTGAACCTCGTTAAATTGCCATGTTATGTGTGATGCTTTCTTGATGCATTTAGTATCTCTCTTATCTGTTTTAAACTGCTACTGGATTTAAAACTAATTGTTTTAGAAGTTTTTAAATAACACACTGATTCACCCCCCCCTCTCAGTGTCATTGTGATTACAACAATTTCCTTGCAGCCAAAATGCCTATGAGATCAATATTTGGTCAAGTCTTGGTAAAATTATATTTCTTAATACTTCCTCTCGTTCCTGAGAATCCAAGTATAGGCAGGGGTTTACTACTTCCAGGGCCCATTTCACCTAGAAGTTGTACGCTCTCTCCCTGTATCTTTGTTGGACTTTAGAGCATACTTTAGAGTATCTTACCTAAAGTATATAGGTTATAAATATTTAAAATTCATTTAAATATAGTTGCACCAACTTTACTATTTGAGAGGAAATCAGTTTTATTGTGAGAGCATATAGGGAATTGTTTAGAGTGTTTCTAAACATATTAGGAGCAAGTAAGATCTCCATAATAGTAGAGATTTCAAACTGATTTAAGTGCTATAAAAGCATTGTAATTTCTTATATTATGAATCTAATGAGCATATTTTATCATTTTGGTATCAGAGCAGGTTTACTCAGATGGATAAAAACCTGTGGAGAGTGGTGTGAAGAGATCTGAAGCATGCACTTTGTCAGAGAAACTCAAGTGGCCAGCACTCAGCAGAGTTGCAAAGAATATCTCGAGTAAATAATTAATATATCATGCATCCTGAGGTATTTGCTTATGCAAATTTTAGGTTTGTTAGATAATTGTATAAAGAGGATTCAGTCAAAATTTTAGGTGATTTGGAGCTAATTTGCTGATTTTATTAGCATTTTGAGTTTTTCAATAAAATGGTTGTATAAGGTGGAATACAAGGTATTTGCTTCTCAAATTTTGGAAGAAATATTATTTAGCTAAAATAATAATTTAAAAAAAAATTTAGGTCATTTGGATCTGTATTGATCGATTTGTGTGAATATTGAATTTTCTTCAAAAATCCTAGATCCAAAATTGTGATAAAGAGGGAAAAAGTAAATGATCACATATTTTTCACCTTTGCGAATTTTATTCTAAAATTTAAAGTTTTCATATTATTATCTCAAGAATATAGAGTTTAATTTTTAGAAATTTTGGAGTTGTATGGATTGATTTATGTGAAAAACATTGAGGTTGTCTCAAAAACACTCTAAGATCTAGAAAGGGCAAAAGTAAATTGATCACATATTTCTCATTTGTGTGAATTTGCTGCTAAAATTTAGTGTATTTTTAGATACATATATCATAAGTCTATAGGAAAATTTTTAGTGTGTTTCAATCAGTATTGGCCGATTTATGATAAATTAGATGCTTGAGACTTTAATAAATAAAAAGAAGCATGTATTTTTGCAATTAGAGATTAATTCTGAGAGATTGACTTAACAGGTCAAATAAATTGAGTAAAAGAAGATCTGCTATTGTTATTTATTGCAAAAAAATTGTATTAGAAGCTATCTACATTATTCCAAAGTTTTTTTATTAGCATCAATGGCTACCAATAGCAATCTTTCCATTCTTGAATTTTAAGGGTTAGATTACGAGTATTGGTCCATCAAGATGAGGACCTTACTTATATGCAAGGGGTTATGGGATATTTTAGAAGAAGGATACAATGAACCTGCATATTGGACCACCTTGAGTGCAGCTAATAGAACCAATAAAAAGGATACCCAAAATAAAAACTCATTTGCTTTCTACCATATATATATATTTTTAAGTAAAAAACCCCTTGTGGGGCCGCCTTGTTCTGAGAGACCACGAACAGGGGGTTCTACACTATCAAAGTCACCAGGGAGTCGCACTCGACCCTGCCTGCACCAACATTATTAATTAGATTTTGGATACCCAATTCAACTTTTTGGTAGGGTGGAGATTTGAACTTGGGACCTCCCTTGGAGGATTGCCCTCTCCTCTCCAACTCACCTACAACACCTGGATAAAATAATTTATAGTGGAAAACACCCCTTTTGGGGTGCCACTTTCAACAGGTTGGGCATAGGAGGAATGGAGCCTTGTCGGCCTCTACCAGCACATAGGACATTCCTAACTATACCATATATCTGGAGGATGGAGACAAGGGGAATGGAACCTGGGTTGGCCTCTACTAGCAGCCAGGGCATTTACCACTGTACCACAACAAGCAGATACTCTCTACCATATTCAAGTAGCTTTGGAGAAAAGCATTTTTCCAAGGATTGCTTCTTGTTCAATAGCCCTAGAAGCATGGATAGCCTTGAGAGATAGCTATCAAGGGAGCAATCAAGTGAAGCAAGTGAGGCTTCAAACCTTGAAGAGATATTTTGATAATCTCAAGATGCAAGATGATGAAAGAGTGGGAGATTATTGTGTAAGAGTGAAAGCCATTGTAAAAAAAATGAAAGCCCTTGGAGAAGACATAAAAACTAAAGTATTGGTGAAGAAAGTGTTGAGAACATTTCTTCATAAATGGAACCATATTGCTATCATTATTGAAGAGTCTAAATATTTTTCTACTCTAACTTTTGATGCTCTAATTGGTTCTTTAATGTCTCATGAAGAAATATTGTAGGGTGCTACATCTACAAGCTATGGAGGTGATGAGAAAGCATTCTCATTCAAATAAGGTGATAATGCACAAGGAAGAGGACAAGGAAAAGGACAAGGAAGAGGCCAAAGGAGAGGTAAAGAAAGAGGATGAGGTAGATCAAGAGGTGGCAATCAAGGAAGATGAGGTGACAAATCAAAGAAATCTTGTTACAATTGTGGTAAGGTTGGTCACTTTGCTAGAGATTGTTGGTCCAAGACTTCTCAAGATGAGAGAGGTCAATATGGAAACTATGGAGAAGAGGAAGGAGCTTCTTCAAATATGTTCCTCACCTATGGAAAATCAAATCAAAATCTTAATGAAACTTGAATTTTGGATACTGGTTGTTCCAATCACATGAGTGGAAAAGAGGAGCTCTTTGCTACAATGGATTCCTCCTACAAATCAAAGATCAAATTGGGAGATGACAAGGCACTACAAGTTGAAGGTATTGGAGCCATGGAGGTTCCAACAAAATAAGGCACCAATAAGATAAATGACATCTATTACACCCCAAACTCCAACATAATTTGCTTAGTGTTGGACAAATTATGGAGAAGAACTATAGGCTTGTTTTTTATGAAGGAAAATGTGTCATTTTTGATAAAAAAAATTGTAATAGAGTTATTACACAAGTACATATGACAAAGAATAGGTTGTTTCCTCTTAAGTTTGGGGAACAAGGAGGTGCTCAACTTGCTAGTGTAGCTATTGCTAATCCAAGTGTGCTTTGGCACTTGAGATTTGGTCATCTCAATTTTGTAAGCTTGAAGATGTTGACTTCTCAAGTTATGGTGAGTGGACTTCCAAAAGTTGATGAACACAAGGAGGTGTGTGAAGGGTGTGATTTGGGAAAGCACTCAAGATCCAAGTTTCCAAGAGGACAAGCATGGAGATCTAGCCATCCACTCCAATTGGTACATTCTGACATTTGTCATCCAATGCAAACCAAAAGCATTGGTAACAACTCTTACTTTCTCACTTTCATTGATGATTTCTCTAGGATGTGTTGAATCTATTTTTTGAAAACTAAAGATGAAGCTTTTGATTGTTTCATAGATTTCAAAAATAATGTAGAGAATCAAAGTGATTTTGTTGTAAATATTCTAAGGACTGATAGAAGAGGAGAGTATTATTCAAATGCATTTCTAAAATATTGTAAATATTGTGGAATAAAAAGGTAATTCAAAACTGCCTACACCCCACAACAAAATGTTGTGGCTGAAAGAAAGAACTACACTATAGTAGAAATGGCTATATCAATGCTACAAAATAAGCATCTAAGTAACATGTATTGGGATGACGCTATAAGAACTAGTGTTTACATTTTGAATAGGAGTCCTACTTCTAGTCTAGATGGGATCACTCCTTATGAAGGATGGTATGGAAAAAAGCCAAATGTAAAACACTTTAAAGTTTTTGGTTGTCTTGTATATTCCCATATTCCTGATGAGCAAAGAAAGAAACTTGACCCCAAAAGTCAAGCATGTATTTTTGTTGGATATTGTGAGTATTCCAAAGCATATAGGCTCTACAATCCTAAAACACATAAAATTGTACTTTCCAGAGATGTAATTTTTGATGAAAGGGGAGAATGGGGTCATCAAAAACTTTTTTTTGATGATGGATCTCATGATGCAAGTTCCTCTCAAGTGCAGCAAGTGCAGCCCAAAAACAGCAAAGGAAGTCCTCCAAGCCCAAGTATGAGTACTAATTCAAGTACAACATATGCTTCTCCAAGTCCTCCAAAAAGATCAATAAGTTATTCACCTATGGATATTGATTCTCCATCTAGAGGTAATAAAACACTTCAGCATCATCCATCTTTTCAAATGTTGGATAAGAATTTCCAGAAAAGATACACTAGAAGTCAAGCTAATGAAATGAAAGCAGTTTTGAAAAGACTTGAAAATATGCATATGTATGGTGATGTTGATTCTCAAGAACCTAAGGGTGATGTTGTAAATTATGCTTTAATGACTAGTGTTGAGCTAGAGTCATCTAGTTATGAAACATCATGTAATTTTGATGTATGGCAACAAGCCATGAAAGAGGAAATGACCTCTATAAAAAGAATGATACCTGGGAGCTGGTGAAGCTTCCTAAAGGCAAGAAATGTGTTGGATGCAAATGGGTCTTGTTGGTTCGACTTTTATACACACCCTGTGAAGAATGAGCATGAAATACCGATAACACTTATAAGGGATAAATCCCACTCACTTTAGGATCTTGCTGGATATCCAAGGTGTGAGTTACAGAGTTGGGTCGAATGTCTATTCACTCTTTTTCGCTTCTGGAATAGTTTCAAGTGGACTGTCTGTTACCTTACAACGGGTTCGGGACTTTAGTTCAAGTAATGTTTTTGGAGTTGGTTATCTTTGTGGACACTCAGATTTACAATCAGTTCTTTGATCTAGCTCTTTATGCTTTTAGCAGATTTAAATAAAAGACAAATTTTAAAGAAGATAAAAATGGATCATTCAATCGGTGGAACAGAGAGAGTAGGGTAGGGCAGAAAGAGAAGTTTATCTAACTTAGCTGCAAAACCAAAACTACCAATTTTAGTTATACTATTTAGCTTCACAATAGAACAAATCAAAGAGGAAAGTGTCCAGCTTTCTAAGATCACCTTCTACTAAGAGCATAAGACGAGAGATGAAACAGATCTGAAAGAAAATCATAAACAGAAGGGAAGTCGGTTGAAATTGGTATCTCTCACCAGCAGCCTAGCTCGCACAGTGAGGACAGAGCAATTAGAACAGGCTTGAACCTTAAATCTATAATTTTCCCTAGCATACAATAAAAAGAATGAAGCCTAGCAGCATATCCAATCTTGATAACACAGATTTACAACATAAATTAAATAAACCTTAGTGAGACAAAAACAAAATAAGATGAACTTATCGCAATCCGAAAGAGATTAGGCTCCTAGCCACGCTATCACAGAAGAACAAAATTCACACCAACCCCAAGTCCAGAACAAAGCATTCAACAAGATTTGCAGGAAATTGCTCCAATAGCCTTTTATTCTAAGTTTTTCGCCTCCTTGATCTTACATTCAGAGGAAGTATATATAGACTCAGGACAAACCCTGATCTTTTCAAAAATATCTTCTTCCCAAACCCTAAATCTTATCATCAAAACCCTACCACCTAGGTTTTACAATATAAGGCATTTTAAATATAGAGTTTCGATAAACCCTAATCACTCTGAAAATCTTCGTGCGGTTCTTGCCATAAATGGAGAAGGCACAATCTGATATTATTTTCATCCATATGTAACTGTGAGTAAATATCTTCATCTTTTTGGTGCATCTGCCGGGAGCATCTCATTAATTCCTCTGAGAAATTTGGATGAGTCACTGACTTCTTTGGCATTTTATCTTCGTAGAGCCGCCTTTGAGTTGAAATTCTCTGCACGCCATTACTTTCACCATAAATTCTCCCATTAAATGCATCCATCGGCAAATTCTGGTAACTGTGTAGATATTTTCACTTTTCGGCCAATCGTCGACATATTTCATTAAATGAGGCAGCTACGTGTAAAGGTATCTTCATCTTTCTATCTGACGGCCCTTGCTTGATCTGCGCTTATCTTTGTCTTTTTTGCCATTACTTCTGCTAGTATGCAACTGCCAGATCACTTTCTGCAAAAGAAAAACAAGGATTAGCATTTTAATATTATTAAATTAACCCTAATGTTTATTACCTTGTCGGCTTGGTTTCTTTCTTCCCAGTTCATATTCTTCAAAACCTGTCGCGATATCACGACGTTTTCCTTGCTTGATGCCTCCAGTTAAAACTTGTCGCGAAATCGCGACGTTCTCTTTACTTTTTGCTTTCGCTAAAACTTGTCGCGAAATCGCGACGTTCTCTTTACTTTTTGCTTCCAACTAAAACTTGTCACGAAATCATGACGTTCTATTTACTTTTTGCTTTCGCTAAAACTTGTCACGAAATCGCGACGTTCTCTTTACTTTTTTCTTTTAGCTAAAACTTGTCACGAAATTGCGACGTTCTCTTTACTTTTTACTTTTAGCTAAAACTTGTCGCGAAATCGCGACGTTCTCTTTACTTTTTGCTTTCGCTAAAACTTGTCGCAAAATCATGACATTCTCATCACTTTTCTTTCCTAAACTTTGTCATGAAATCGCGACGTTTTCTTTACTTCTTCTTTCCAAAACTGTCACGAAATCGCGACGTTCTCTTACTTTGCTTTCCACTGTCACGAAATCATGACGTTCTTACTTTCTTTCCAAACATGTCACGAAATCGCGACGTTTTCTTACTTGCTCTTTCTAATCAAAACATGTCGCGAAATCACGACGTTCTCATTACTTGCTCTTTCTACAAACATGTCACAAATCGTGACGTTTCTCAATTTGCTTCCACTCAAAACTATCACGATATCTCACGTTTTCTCTTTTATTTTCCAAATATGTCACGATATCGTGACGTTTTCATCACTTGGCTTCCAATCCAAATATGTCGCGATATCACGATGTTTTCATCACTTGGCTCTTTCTACCAAAACATGTCATGAAATCACGACGTTTTCATCACTTGTCTTCTTCAAAACATGTCATGAAATCACGACATTTCATCACTTGGCTCTTTATTCCAAACCTGTCATGAAATCGTGACATTTTCATCACTTGGCTCTTCTATACCAAATATGTCACGAAATCATGACGTTTTCATCACTTGGCTCTTTCAATCCAAATATGTCACGAAATCGCGACATTTTCATCACTTGGCTTTTTCTTCCAAAACACGTCATGAAATCGTGACATTTTCATCACTTGGCTCTTTCTACCAAAACATGTCGCGAAATCGTGACGTTTTCATCACTTGGCTCTTTCTACCAAAATATGTCGTGAAATCGCGACATTCTCTTCAAGTTTGGCTTCTGACTCAAACCTGTCACGATATCGCGACATTTTCAAAAATGGAATATGTCACGAAATCGTGACATTTCCAAAAATGGAATATGTCGCGAAATTGCGACGTTTCCTCAAGTTACTTCCACTTAGCAAATTTTCCAGAAATTGTAGGTTGATTCTAATGAATTTATTCATCTGTATTCTGCATTTTTACATATTAGTGAAAGATCTTCTTTACTCAGAATGACTCTAAAAATGAATTCTAAATTGAAATCAAAGCCATATGCAAGCCTACTTGGATACTTTGATATATGCAAAACTTGAAGAAGAAGGAGGCAAGCAAAATTTGGAATTAAAACCTGAAAAACATCAAGAGGGTCCCTGCGGCAAAATGAAAACTAAATATTTTCAAAGGATGGAATTTCATTTTTTTAGTGGGGGTGTGTTGCTTCTCAACAAATGGCGATATCTGCGGGGAAAATAGTAGCACTATTTAGAATCCAGAACTCTAGTTTCAAAACAATTTAGACCATGTACCATGCTTTGCCACAAATATTTTCTAAAATGACTCAACTACTATCTCGGTTGTTAAAGTTTCCCAAGGACATACTAGGTTGAACCACTTAAGGAAGATTCTGATGTGCGATTACAAGTGTATAAACCTTCTTCCAAGGATGACCGGGGCTTCAAATGCTTGCTATGGATCGAACAACTATTTAGATTGTGTAGGGGAAACCGAGTAGAGCTCTGTTTACTAGTTTAGCCTTTTACAGCCCCGACAGAGTTACTCTTTAGATTTTCATGACCTTGATCACAACTATGAGGTGGCATCTATAGCTTGGTGAACATGTTTGAGATGTATCCTTCGGGAGCCCTGGCTATGTGCAGGAAAGAGTGCCAGTTTTATATTGGCTTGTCCAACTTTCACCATCTCTCTCTTTTCTTTTGAAAGATACCGATTACTGGAGTGCCTTGCTGCTTCTTCTTCTTCTTTTTTTTTTTTTTTTTTTATATTCATCGAGCAATTGATCAACTAACTGTTTCAGCTAGGTACCAACAACCTCCTTGGACGCTTTGATGTAATTTTGTGAATCGGATTCCCCTCTCATGACCAACTTTTCTTGGATTCCCCGGGAGTTCTTCAACCAAACAAGTATAGTAATTTCTTTATAATAAAAATAATTGTGGCAAGCAAAATACAAAATCCAATTATCTTTCTACTGTTGTTCTAGATAACAAGTAGTCCCACTTTTTAATCCTAGCAGACTATCTCTTAAAATAGAATGAGACAAAATGAAAACACACTAGGCCAATTTTCAATGTTGATTTGTGTTTTCTTTGTTTAGGCAAACTCAAACAAACAAGATTAAAGAGTTAAAAGGGAAGGAAAAAGGCCACTAGTTAAAGACAAAATTGCATAGACCTACAAAGACAAAACACAGAACTTCAAAACTTTTAAATAAAACAAAACAAAAACACACTACTTCACACTTTATTTATAACATATACATATTTTACAACGTCTTTGTGATTTATTCAAACGATGTATTGGATGGAACAACTGAGAAATAATGCTTTAGGTATTGACCATTAACAGGAAGGTTCAAAAAATTACCCTCGAGGTCCTGTAGACGAAATGCATTATTACCTAGGATCTCGGCAATCTGGTATGGCCCTATCCATAGCGGCTGCAACTTTGTGTGTTTACCTTTCTTTTCATGGGCTTTGTCCCATAGAAGCACCAGATCTGCGAGTCTGAAGGCCTTCACTCTGGCTCTTTTGTCAAACCAACGCTTGACTGTTTCTTGGTGCCGACTAAAATGTTCCAGGGCTTGAAGTCGTTCATCCTGCAAATTAGTTAAATCCAAAACACGAGCCTCTGCATATGCTTGATCCTCAAAATAGTCTAAAACAAATTGATAAGTGGGCAATTTCAAAGAGATAGGAACGATGGGCTGAATACCATACAACAAAGCAAATGGGGAAGTCTTAAGAGCTACTTTATGTCTTATCCTGTCAGCCCAAAGTGCATATTTCAATAATGTGTGCCATTGTCTGGGTTTGTCTATAGCAGACTTCTTAATGGCATTCATCAAATTCTTATTTGTGGACTCAGCTAGTCCATTACCTTGGGGGTAATAGTTGGATGAAAATCTGATGACTATCCCCATCTGGTATGCCCACTCTGCAAACTCTAATGATTGAAAGGCTGGTCCGTTGTCGCACACCAAATTCAAAGGAACTCCAAACCTGGTTATGACATTTGACTCTAGAAATTCGATCACCTCATGGGTTGTACTCCTCATGGTGGCTGTTGCTTCAACCCATCTTGTGCAATAATCGATGGTTGTTAGAACATACTTATGCCCTGCTGATGAATTTGGGTTTATCACACCCACAAAGTCAAGTCCCCATTGCATAAAAGGTTTGTTTATTACAACAAGTTGCAATGGTAGAGCTCGATTAGCCTCTTTGGATGCAAAAGTCTGACATTGATGGCAAGTTCTCACATGCTGATGTGCATCTTTAAACAATGTAGGCCAGTAATAGCCTACTCTCAATATCTTGTGCGTAGTAGCGAAACCTGAGGAATGCCCTGCCCCTAACTTCTCATGAAAACTGGACATCACCTCATTGACTTCATTCGAGAAATGCATCTTAAGAATATGCCAGCATAGTTTTCTCTATACAAGTTGCCTCCTTTGAGCAGAAAATGAGCAGATTTCAGCTTTAGTGCTCTTCTTTGGGTTCTATTCAAGTGAGATGGACAAATTCCAAATCGTAGCAGATGAATGATATCTCCATACCAATCATCGAATCCAGAATCCAGCTGATTAATTTCTCCCTGTACAAGTATTTCAGCAATATGTCGAGACAAACCAAGTCCTCTGATTAATTTTGTAGGCCAAATTTCTAAGTCGTATTCCTGTAGTCTCGTAACCCAATTACCTCTTAGCTCACCCAATTCGTCCTGGCTTAATAAGTATTTGACAACTGGATCAGGAACTATAGCATGGACTTTGCTTCTTAGTATGTAGTGCCTGAATTGCTTAATTGCTCTTACTAAGGCATAGGCTTGCTTATCCAAGCGAGAGTATTTTAGCTCAGCCCCCTTTAAGTTGGTACTTTTGAAAGCAATCGGATGCTCCCCTGTTTCTCTTCGTTGGGTCAAAACCGCTGCAAGTGTGTGTTCAGAAGAAAAAGAGTACAAATAAAAATCTGCACTGAAATCTGGGCTCACCAGAACTGGAGCTTGCTTGATGGCAGTTTTGATTTCTTGGAATGCTGCTTTGGCTTCTGTTGTCCAGGCAATCTTAGCAGTTTCCTTTAGCATGTCATTCAGTGGCTTGACTATTTCTGCAAAACCAGAGATGAATTTTTTGACAAAATTAATTTTCCCAAAAAATGATCTTAACTCTTTCTTAGAGTTGGGAAAAGGTATCCCTGATATGGCTTCAACTCTCTCAGGATCCATGGAAATGCCATCTTTGGTGATTAAGTGTCCAAGGAGTTTTCCTTCAGTTACACCAAAAACACACTTCTTTGGGTTTAAAGAAATGCCAAACTCTCTGCATTTGTTGAAGACAGACTCCAAATGCTTTACATGGTCAAACCGAGATTTAGAGAAAACTGTCAAGTCATCCATGTAGACAACGATGCACTTACCCATAAGGCCTTTGAAGGCATGATCCATTGCACGTTGAAAGGTAGCTCCAGCATTTATCAATCCAAATGGCATTCTCTTGTAAGCAAAGGTTCCCCACTTAGTCGTGAAGGCAGTTTTCATCCTGTCTTCCCTTTCAACCAATATCTGGTTGTACCCCGAAAATCCATCTAAGAAGGACATCATTTCTGAACCATTCACAATTTGTAGCACATCATCCATGGAAGGCAAAGGATAATTATCTTTCTCGGAAGCCTTGTTCAAGTTTCTAAAATCCACGCACAAGCGGATTTCTCCATTCTTTTTTCTAACCGGTACTAAATTGGCTACCCAAGTAGAATGTCTGATGGGAAATATAATGGCAGCACTCAATAATTTCTCCACCTCTTTCTGGATGAGGGGTTCCAACAAGGCGTTGACATGCCTTTGTTTCTATCGGAAGGGTTTGCAGGACTCCTTTAAAGGTATTATATGGGTGTAAACTTTTGGATCAAAAACCTTTAGGTCTTTGTAAGACCAAGCCATAACATCCTTGGACCTGTGAAGAAATTCAATCATATTTCTTTTTATTTTAGGGTCACAAGTTTTAGCCAACTTAAGGTGCCTGGGATCTTCTTCAGTCCCGACATTCAGGTTCTCAGTCTCACTGTTTGCTACACCAATAGAATCCCCGAAACTCACCTTTTGCTTAATTTGGTCAACATCAAACAGTCGCTCCAGTTCCACCATCCCTTTCGAAATTCTATTATCTTTCAACCTTATTATTCCCCTTTCATCGTCTAACTATTCCAGTAGAGTATCCCTTTGACCATCATCGATTATAGCATTTTCAAACGCATTGGTACTCTGTAAAAAGTTTATAATCTGCTGGTCATCAGAGAAAACCTGAAAATTATCTACATTATTTGGGACCGAAGGACAAGGGACTAACTCGATCAAAAATTTGTTCCATTTGAACTCTTCCAGTGGCTTCGGACTTGCGGTCGATGAAGCTAAGACATCTGCAAGTGAATTCTGCTCTCTAGGTATGTGTGTCAAATTAAAAGCATCAAAATCCTCTATGAGATCCCAAGCTCGGTGTTTGTATCCTTTTAAGTAGGATGCTTTGCACTGAAATTTACCTTTAACTTGATTGGCCACCAACTCTGAGTCTGTAAAAACTTGGATATTTCTTACACCTCTGTCTAAAGAAAATTTCAATCCTAGCACCAGTGCTTCATACTCTGCTAAATTATTTGTGCAAGGGAACCGTAGGCGATAAGACATAAAATATGTCTGACTCTCGGGTCCTTTAAGAACCGCCCCCATACCGGAACCTTGTTTATATTTAGCCCCATCCACATGAAGCGTCCAAACTTCATTATTATGAACAAGATGAGCTTTACTAAGTTTCTCATTTTGTCCCGTTGTTAAATTATAAACCCCAATATCTACATCAACAATATTTACAGTCTCATTTTCTGCATTATATTCAGTGATCATATGTTTGTACCTAGGTTCTCTTTCAATCCTTAATTGGTTTGCAACACCTTTCCATGGCAACCACATATGTGAAAAATCAGTTGCCAAGTATCCATTCAAATATTTTGACCAATCCCTGCTCAGAAGCATCCCGTATCCCACAGGAATATCCACTACCTGAATTTCAATTTTGTGTTGTGCCCTTGGCTCAGATGCTAGCTGAATATGAATATTTTGAAGTTCACCTACTACTTTAACCTCAGATTTATCCAATTGGACAACTCTTCTTTCAGACTTCATTGGGGTTAAACCCAACTATTGACAAATGGCCAAAGGCATAACATTGGCTGAAGCACCCGAATCTACCAGACAGTTGTGTAAGTTTTTCCCAAATATACGAACAGTCAGTAGGAAAGGTGGAACTTCAGTCTTCTCTTTATACATGGCCACATTTGCATTTGCCATCTTCTTTCCCTTTTCCAAAGGTTTGGTAGTAGGCCCAGAGTATGTTTTAATCAAGTTATCCCTTTGTTCTGAAATTTGAGCTAACTCATGGAGAGTGATGTTAGCCTTGATCTTCTTCATGTCCTCCACTATATTGTACCCTTTATTGAGTGGAGCGATAGATCCATATGGGACTCTTGGATCTCCTCCCTTGGGTGGAGATGGGTTATTACTTGAAGATGGATCTGGAGGAACATTGTGGGAGTTGTCTGGAGGGGTAGATGTAGTGTTGGGCTCTGGATTTCTATTTTTGAGGTTGTAGTTGTCCCTCCTATATTGTTGAAAAGCTTGCACCTCATCCATAGGCATCTCCACTACATTCTCAGACTCATCTAGAAAAGTGAAAGAATCTAAGACCATAGCTGCACTATGGCTGGATGAACTTGGGCCATCCGCATTTCTTTGATGTTCAGGAGAAATCAACTCACCAGATAAAGCTTCAAAGGCGTTACAGAATTCCAAACAATCCAATTCCCCGTGCTGAGATGTGGCATGTATCCTGCACCAGTTAGGCAAAGCCAAGTCACAAATATTCACATCATGCCCTTTACCTTTATAATCCTTATTGGGTTCGTATGGGGGTCGAGTGAATCTATTCTGCTGATAGGAAAACCTGTTTGAGTTTTCCCCAGTAGAAACTTGCCTTTTAAAACTTAAAAAGTCATTTGCCAACTTTTGGACCATTTTTGAGACTTCCTCAACTCTTGTTTTATCAGTTTCTTTATCTGGATTCTGTACACTTTCAGCAGGTGTTAGAGTCAATGGATTGCTTATCGGTGGGGTTTGATATGTTGGCAACATCATCTGATGTGGTATGGGATTGAAGACAGGGGTACCTTGTGTGACCAAAGGAATTTGATGAGCACTTAAAGGTTGAGGTCCCAATTGTCTTTCCAGAACCAAAGCTTCTTTATAAGCCTCTGTTAGATTGGTAATAGAGGCATCTCTTTTCAAGAAAACAGAAGTCATTGGATCTAGAGAATTCCTAAAAATTTCTAATGCCAGATCTGCATTTGGCACATAATAACCCGTCAGTCTACCATAAGCCTTTTGAAATCTGATATTGTAAGATCTGACAGATTCATTTATTTCTCTTTTAATACCAGAAAATTGCTGATATAATACACTGGGATCTATCACTTCACCAAATTGCGATACAAAAACCTTTTCCAGGTCATTCCAACTAGTAATAGAATCATTAGTGAGATTCAAAAACCAGTCGTATGCTCCCTCCTGGAGAGTGAACGGGAACAACCTGCAAGCCACATCTTCATGCTGTACATTTAACAATTTTAGAGCATTCTTGAATGCTACTAGGTGTTCTTCTACTGTTCTAGTTCCATCATGCTTGTATCTAGGAAGATACCTCTCAGGATTTTTGGGCAGATCATGGGCTACACCAGGGATATTTAAGGCAGTGGAACCCAACCAGTTTGCCATTACTACTTGATTGACGATGATATTTTTAGTTGTAGTTGGAGTAACTACAAGTGGTGATAAAACTATTTCAGACAAGGACTTGGCCCTTCTGAGGCTGCTTCTTCTTGGGGTTTCTAACTCAGGCACAAGGAGCTCTCCAGCTCTGGAGTGGGACCTTGTTACTCTGTAAGTAGAATCCAACTTTTCACAAGCAACTTACAACCTTACAATCCTTAACAAACTACTGAACGAAGTTTAGGCCCTCCTTCTAGCGCCAATTTTAAATGTTGGTTCGAATTTTATACACACCCTGTGAAGAATGAGCATGAAATACCGATAACACTTATAAGGGATAAATCCCACTCACTTTAGGATCTTGTTGGATATCCAAGGTGTGAGTTACAGAGTTGGGTCGAATGTCTATTCACTCTTTTTCACTTCTGGAATAGTTTCAAGTGGACTGTCTGTTACCTTACAACGGGTCCAAGACTTTAGTTCAATAATGTTTTTGGAGTTGGTTATCTTTGTGGACACTCAGATTTACAATCAGTTCTTTGATCTAGCTCTTTATGCTTTAGCAGATTTAAATAAAAGATAAATTTTAAAGAAGATAAAAATGGATCATTCAATCGGTGGAACAGAGAGAGTAGGGTAGGGCAGAAAGAGAAGTTTATCTAACTTAGCTGCAAAACCAAAACTACCAATTTTAGTTATACTATTTAGCTTCACAATAGAACAAATCAAAGAGGAAAGTGTCCAACTTTCTAAGATCACCTTCTACTAAGAGCATAAGACGAAGATGAGACAAATCTGAAAGAAAATCATAAACAGAAGGGAAGTCGGTTGAAATTGGTATCTCTCACCAGCAGCCTAGCTCGCACAGTGAGGACAGAGCAATTAGAACAGGCCTGAACCTTAAATCTATAATTTTCCCTAGCATACAATAAAAAGAATGAAGCCTAACAGCATATCCAATCTTGATAACACAGATCTACAACATAAATTAAATAAACCTTAATGAGATGAAAACAAAAGAAGATGAACTTATCGAAATCCGAAAGAGATTAGGCTCCTGGCCATGCTATCACAGAAGAACAATATCACACCAACTCCAAGTCCAGAACAAAGCATTCAACAAGATTTGCAGGAAATTGTTCAAGTGTCTTTTATTCCAAGTTTTTCGCATCCTTGATCTTACATTCAGAGGAAGTATATATAGACTCAGGACAAACCCTGATCTTTTCAAAAATATCTTCTTCCCAAACCCTAAATCTTATCATCAAAACCCTACTGCCTAGGTTTTACAATATAAGGCATTTTTATATAGAGTTTTGATAAACCCTAATCACTCTGAAAATCTTCATGCGATTCTTGCCATAAATGGAGAAGGCACAATCTGATATTATTTTCATCCACCTGTAACTGTGAGTAGATATCTTCATTTTCTAGTGCGTCGGCCGGGAGCATCTCATTAATTCCTCTGAGAAATTTGGATGAGTCACTGACTTCTCTGGCATTTTATCTTCGTAGAGCCGCCTTTGAGTTGAAATTCTCTGCACGCCATTACTTTCACCATAAATTCTCCCATTAAATGCATCCATCGACAAATTTCGGTAACTGTGTATGGATATTTTCACTTTTTGGCCAATCGTCGACATATTTCATTAAATGAGGCAGCTGCATGTAAAGGTATCTTCATCTTTCTATCTGACGGCCCTTGCTTGATCTGCGCCTATCTTTGTCTTTTTCGCCATTACTTTTGCTATTATGCAACTGCCAGATCGCTTTCTGCAAAAGAAAAACAAGGATTAGCATTTTAATATTATTAAATTAAACCCTAATGTTCATTACCTTGTCGGCTTGGTTTCTTTCTTCCCAGTTCACATTCTTCAAAACCTGTCACGATATCGCGACGTTTTCCTTGCTTGATGCCTCCAGTTAAAACCTGTCGCGATATCGCGACGTTCTCTTTACTTTTTGCTTTCGCTAAAACTTGTCACGAAATCACGATGTTCTCTTTACTTTTTTCTTCCAGCTAAAACTTGTCGCGATATCGTGACGTTTTCTTTACTTTTTGCTTTCAACTAAAACTTGTCGCGAAATCATGACGTTCTCTTTACTTTTTCTTTTACTAAATTGTCACGAAATCGCGACGTTCTCTTTACTTTTTGCTTTTAGCTAAAACTTGTCGTGAAATCATGACGTTCTCTTTACTTTTTGCTTTCGCTAAAACCTGTCGCGATATCATGACGTTCTCTTTACTTTTTTCTTCCACAAAACATGTCGCGATATCGCGACGTTCTCATTACTTCTTTCTTTCCAAACTTGTGAAATCGTGACATTTCATTACTTTTCTTTCCAAACTTGTCACGAAATCGCGACATTCTCATTACTTTTCCTTCTCCAAACATGTCATGAAATCGCGATGTTCTCTTACTTGGCTCTTTCAACAAAACATGTCGCGAAATCATGACGTTTCTTCAATTTTGCTTTCTAATAAAACTGTCGCGATATCTGACGTTTTCTCTTTTTCACTTCTTCCTTCCAAAACATGTCACGATATCACGACATTTCTCCTTATTCTTCCAATCCAAATATGTCACGATATCGTGACGTTTCCATCACTTGGCTCTTTCTACCAAATATGTCACGAAATCGCGACGTTTTCATCACTTCACTTCCTAAAACCTGTCGCGATATCGCGACGTTTTCATCACTTGGCTTTTTCTTCCAAATATGTCACGAAATCATGACATTTTCATCACTTGGCTCTTTCTTCCAAATATGTCATGAAATCGCGACGTTTTCATCACTTGGCTTTTTCTTCCAAACATGTCGCGAAATCGTGACATTTTCATCACTTGGCTCTTTCTACCAAAACATGTCATGAAATCGCGACGTTTCCATCACTTGGCTCTTTCTACCAAAATACGTCACGAAATCGTGACGTTTTCATCACTTGGCTCTTTCTTCCAAATATGTCACGAAATCGCGACATTCTCTTCAAGTTTGGCTTCTGACTCAAACATGTCGTGATATCGTGACATTTTTGAAAATGGAATATGTCGCGAAATCGCGACGTTTCCAAAAATGGAATATGTCGCGAAATCGCGACGTTTCCTCAAGTTACTTCCACTTAGCAAATTTTCCAGAAATGGTAGGTTGACTCCAATTTATTCATCTGTATTCTGCATTTTTACATATTTAGTGAAAGATCTTCTTTACTCATAATGATTCTAACATTTGAAAAATGAATTCTAAATTGAAATCAAAGCCATATGCAAGCCTACTTGGATACTTTGATATATGCAAAACTTGAAGAAGGAGGCAAGCAAAATTTGGAATTAAAACCTGAAAAACATCAAGAGGGTCCTCGTGACAAAATGAAAACTAAATATTTTCAAAGGATGGAATTTCATTTTTTTAGTGGGGGTGTGTTGCTTCTCAACAGGTCTACAAGACCAAATTCAATGCTGATGGAAGCATTGAAAGACGCAAGGAAATACTTGTAGCAAAAGGGTTCACTCAGAAGTATGGGATTGACTATGATGAGACCTTTGCTCCTGTTGCTAGACTGGAGACAATCAGATCAGTACTTTCTTTGGCTGCCCAAAAAGGGTGGAAAATTCAGCACATGGATGTAAATAGTGCCTTTATAAATGGGTACTTGAATGAAGAGGTTTTTGTGTAAAAACCTCAAGGATTTGAAGAACAAGGTAAGGAGAACCTTGTCTACAAATTAAAGAAAGCATTGTATGGCCTCAAGCAAGCACCAAGGGCATGGTACTCACACATTTATGGCTACTTTAAAAAGTATGGATTCACTAGGAGCAAAAGTGAACCTACTCTCTACTACATGAAACAAGGTAAAGGTATTCTCATTGTATGTTTATATGTGGATGATCTAATCTTCATGGGTAGTAGTGCTAAGATGAATGAGGAGTTCAAATACTCCATGATGAAAGAATTTGAAATGAAAGATCTAGGTTTAATGCATTATTTCCTAGGCATGGAAGTACATCAAACAGGTAAAGGGATATTCATATGTCAACACAAATATGCTCAAGATATGATCAAGAAATTTGCTATGGAGCAATGCAAGTCTATTGCAACTCCAACAGGTTATGAGATTCAATTTAGCAAAGATTATGGAGCACCAAAAGTTGACATGACCACTTATAGGAGTATGGTTGGGAGTCTAATGTTTCTCACCAACACAAGGCTTGATATTCAATATGTTGTTTCTCTTGTTTCAAGGTTTATGGCTGATCCATCTAAACTTCATCTACAAGAAACTAAAAGAATTTTGAGATATGTAAAGGGTACATTAGATTTTGGGATCCATTACCACAAATGTAATTTTGTAAAATTAGTTGGATTTAGTGATAGTGATTGGGGCAGCAATATAGATGATAGAAAATCTACTTTAGAGAATTATTTTAGTCTTAGATCAAGACTAATTACTTGGATTTTCAAAAAGCAGACTGTTGTAGCATTATCATATACTAAAGCTGAGTACATAGCAATCAAAAGTGATAGTACCCAAGCTTTATGGTTGAGGAAAGTCCTTGAAGAAATTGGAGAGAAACAAAGTGGTACTACAAGATTGTATTGTGACAATATGAGTGACATCCAATTGGCACATAATATTATCCACCACAGCAATTCAAAGCACTTTGATATGAAGTATCACTTCATTTGAGACACGGTGGAGAAACAGGTGGTTGAGTTACTACATTGCAACACTTTGGACAACATAGTGGACATCTTCACCAAAGGAGTTGCGAAAGCTCAATATATAAAGCTGAGAGACTGTCTAGTCAGTCCTCTCAAATTTAAGGGGGAGAATGTTGGACTCTAGAGCATACTTTAGAGTATCTTCCCTCAAGTATATAGGTTCTAAATATTTAAAATTCATTTAAATATAGTTGCACCAACTTTACTATTTTATAGAAAATCAGTTTTATCGTGAGAGCATATAGGGAATTGTTTAGAGTGTTTCTAAACATAGTAGGAGCAAGTACGATCTCCATAATAGTAGAGATTTCAAACTAATTGGAGTACTATAAAAGCATTGTAATTTCTTATGATTATAAATATAATGAGCATATTTTCTCATTTATCTTATCATAAGATACTAGCGTATGCATGCTAGAGTTGGTGTACATTCACTTCCCTGAGGTATGCTATGATTCTACCACTACCCTGGTAGGAATCCAAAAATCTAATTTGCATAGTGCCCATTTCATCATGCAAGTACCCTTTCGGGTTATTAGACCTCCTTCTCATGTACTAGTATGGTTTACCTAGGTGTGAAGCCCATTTCATCACACCTAACCTTCCCACTCTAATTTTAAAGATTTTGGCAAACCTGAATAGGATGAAGTCTACCCCCTCCACATCCTGGCAGTTGGAAAAAGAGAATGTCTTCCCATATTCTTTTTAGTTAAGGTTATCTACCCATATCCATAGAAAGGAGAATGTCTACCCACATTCATTATAGTTTAGGTTGTCTTCCCACAACCATAGTAAAAGAATATCTTTATTTTTATTTTCATGTGCTATGGTTTAGACATAGTTATAAAAATATAAACTATCTTCCTAGTTTCCACTATTACATCAAACTTTAATTTTTAACAACACTCTATGTATTTAAAGAAAGCTTCACAACTTCTAAAATAATAATTCACTCATGAATAGTAAATAATCACTAAGTGCTTTTAAATCGATAATTCTACTTTCAACAATCATCATATAATTTCTACCAATGTAATTTTTGAAAACCACAAAATTATTTAAAATCCAATAAGTAATAACCAAAGATTTTAAAAGCATCTTTTAAATTTCAATATAATAACCCAAGATTTTAAAGGCATCATTTAAAATTCCATAAAATATTTGACAATCAAAGAATGACTCGAAACTTGTTGGGTATAACCCGAATACCCAAACCAAATCCATACACAAAAATTTGAAGCTTTTTAAAACACATTATCCTATATGAAAAACCATACACAACTACCCAGGAATAACACAATTTAACTATATTAAAAAAAAAAAAATGAAATATAAAGCTTTCAATTAAGCCATGGATTTCAAACGAAGGCTCCCTTATAACACATGAGCGTGGCTTATAAAGACTGTGTAATCAATGTTTTACATTTCCCAAAAAGAAGTAGATGCAATTCAAATATAAACTTAGCACCCAACCTAATGTGTTTCCTTTGAAAATAATAAACACTACGCCTTATTAACTGGTTTATTTGAGATAGTATTAATTATACTTTCAACAACATCTAACTTCTACTAATGCATTAATTCTCTGGTGGGTTTTTAGAAAGTCACATTTTGATTTTTTGAGAGTGTTCTACTGCCGCATTTCCCAGCTAGGAACATTTTCATCTCTTAACTCTTTCTTTTAAGATTTTTAATTCATTACCTATTGGACTTCGCCCACACTTTGCCAGTGATAAAAAACATTTTAAGACATTCCATTCAAGCATTCATTAAGTTATGAGTACAAGTTTTCTTCAATGTTTGTTTTCCTCAATTAACACTATAAAATAAAGATAACATTTCTTATAACTGAACACACATTTTCTATGTTACAAGTCTAATTTTATCCTCTTTATTCCTTCGCCTAAAATCTAATAAATAAATCAAAATAATCATAGACGTCACCTCGCTGTTTTTCCAACGTTTCAAGAAAATAAAAAAGTTTTCTCAAAGGGCCTTTCTCATCAGCAAGCAAACCTAAAAATATTTATATTATTTTCCTTCTGAGAAACTATATTTGCAACAAGCAAGGATGCAAACCGAACTCCCAGACATTGCCATATACTTCCAAGCAAAAAAATCACATTAAGTTTGATATCTAAGGGTCGAAAAAAGGCACTCTGGTTAATATTTTAATACTAAAGAACCATTCCAAATAAACAAAGATAAAACTACGTGTTTAAAAGAATTAGCATGACTCCATTCTTTAACATATACCATTGCCTAAAAAGAAAAACTAATTTTGTTTACCAAAGGAAAGCCTGACAGTTCTACATGAGGCGCCCGCTATTCCATGAGTTACTGGAGATGCAATTTTATTTTAAACAAAAAATACATATCCACTGAGCATTCCCTTTCACTAATTCAACAAAAACATGAGCTGGACGTCACTCAATCTCAAAAGTTTGGCCACAAACGCCATACCAAAGATGATTACACCATGGAAACGAAATATCCAATGCGTGCAATTTTAGAAAGTTATTCGGCAATTCCAAAGGTCAGAGTGGCCGAAAGTATAAATGCCATGCAAAAATAAAAACCTATATGCTCATCACATACAAACTAATGCACCTACAAAACTTCTTTTTCAAGAAAGAAATACAATACCATTCAGATTTAAATTTCAAATTTAGCCACCAAGCATCTTTACCCTAAAAATAGTTCTGATCAATTATTTTCTTATTTAAAATTTAGGAACAAATGAACTCACTTAAAAACCAGAACGCTCTTCTATTTGCAATGCTACCAACGTACCTCACTTCGCTTTTCCTTAGCCACCCTCCTCCTCTCCAGTGATAAACTTTTCCCACTCTTTAATAGAATAAATTCCAAACTTTCGTGAGCAACACATGTTAATCTTACATGCCCATTTTCATTCGAGCTTTCCAGGTGGAAAGGAAAAATCCAAATCATTGTTTTTTTTTTTAAATAACTTAGAATGAATATCAACTCCTTTAAGCTATTTTTCTTATATGAAATAAAATATTTTATTCTATCATATCTACTTACTATTACTCTTACAAACTAATCTCATTTACACTTATATTGCAATGACGTATATTTAACATCTCTTTTAACCCTTTATTTAATAATATTAATAACAATATTTATAATAATAATAATAATATTAATAATAACAATAATATTAACAATAATTATTTTTATACTTTTTATATATTATTTTATTTATTGTTTTCTTTATTATTAAAAACCTAATATTAACTATTTCTAATTTAACTTAGTTTGTTTTAATGTTTATTATTATTATCATTATTTTTTTATTATTATTTTTATTATTATTTTTTATATTCACAAGATCACATATAGAGGTATATATTTTAAAATCAAACAACCTAGAGATGCATCTACATGGTATGCAACTACATGGGCCGCTGGTGGATGCATTACCTCTAGGATTTTTAAATCAAAATCATGGCGAATACTCCACCGCTCATCATTTCTCTGGACTTACCATAAACCGAATAACCTTTTTTAGTGTCTGAAGAAAGACGTTCCTGCTCCAAACTGCTCTTCCATAAACAACATTTGTTCCTGCATCCATAAATATATTAGTCGTATCTCCTCCTTATAGCTAATATAAACAAAACAAAAACTAAATCTGCAGGGTTGTTACAGTAGCTAAGGTGTCGGTCGCTATAAAAAATGCACCCTTATAAGTTTCCCCCTTTTTGCAAAACATATTGTAATGGAAATTTTGCAAGAAGTTTGACTAAGTTGTCGGTCTCTACCGAAAGTGCACCCTTATAAGTCGTCCTCCATTTTTAGCAAAATATTATTTTTGATGAAATTTTACAAGAAGTTTGACTAAGTTGTCGGTCACTACCAAAAATGCACCCTTTTTAAGCCTTCCTCCCTTTTTAACAAAATATTTTTTTGATGAAATTTTGTAAGAAGTTTGACTAAGGTGTCGGTCGCTGTCGAAAATGCACCCTTTTTAAGTCTTCCTCCCTTTTTAGAAAAATATTACGTGAGGTAGGAAATAGATTTTAAACCCCCCTATGTGCAAACGATTTGCACCTTATGAAGCTTTTTAAGGCTTTTACAAAGATTGCCTTCTAGGCAAATTTAAAAAAAAATCACTAGAAAAATTCCCTCCTTTATTACAAGTACTTCAAACAAAAAGTTTTGCTATTTATGAAGCCTAAAAAGAGGTACAATCCCCCCTTTATTGCAAGTACTTCAAACAAAAACATTTTATATTTATGAAGCCTAAAAGAGGTTTGCAATGGTGCTACCTAGGTTTACAAATTTGTTTCCCTTAGGTAATTTTTGAAGTCTTCCCCTTGAGTGCAACAGATCTTTATACATAACTTTATCTCCTCATAAATTTATCAAAAAGGTTCACCAAACAATAATTTCTTATTGCAAGTACTTCAAGCATGGTTGCTATTATGAAGCCTAAAAGAAAAGGTATAATTTTGATGACTTTTGCTTTTTTGATTGCCTTTACAAGTTTTATCTCCCTCTTGTCAAAATCTGTTTTGAAGGAAGAAAGGAATTATCCCCCCTTAGTGCAAACAATTGCTACTTTGAAGGTTCCTTTATTTCACAAAACTTGTTCTTTCTTTCTATATACCCTAAAAGAGTATTGAAAGAGAATTCACTCTAATTGATATTTAATGACACCTGCCTAAAAACCCTTTTGAAAAAGAATTATTAGTTTGAGGAGTTTAAGCCAAACAAGATGAGTGAATTAGGGTTGCATATGGAGTGAATTTATCAAAAAAATAGATTATACTTGTGCAATAAATTGCACAAATGAGTGTGAAATTTTGGGTTTTGAGTGCTCTTGATTTTGATGACTTATAATTACAGAAAAAAAGAAATTAAATGCAATAATCAATCAAAGAGTGCCCACAAATTTTTACCACTTAGGTGTTGGATGCAACCAAAAATGCACATAATTTAACAATACCAATTTAAAAAAGGTTTCAAATGCTATCAAAAATGCACCTTATTATAGAAATTTTTGCAACAAAATTTTGATTTGTGTTGTGCAAAAACAAATTGATATTCAATTTCTCCCCTTGTCTTATAATTTTACAAAGAATGTGGCAAAAACAATTGCCTTTCTTTTTTGTGTTGCAAAATAAACAAGTTTCAATGTTTCAACCCTTTGGTTTTCAAAATTTCCCCTTGTGTTACAATTTTACAAAAAGAATAATCAGATCATGGTTTGTCCCCCCTCTTGTTTGCAAAATAAACAAGGTTGTGAAAATTGAGATCTTCAATGTGATGAGATCCTTCTCCAATTTGCAAAAATATGAATGTGCAATATTTTGTGTTATATCCCAAGGTTTGAGAAAAAAAATGCACAATTTGCTTTTGATTTTGCAAAAAGAAGTTTTGATTTTCAAGTGCCCCCTTCTTTGTGTTACAAATTTGCAAAAAAGAATCACAAATTTTTGTACCCCCTTTGCTCTGCAAATTTAACAAGGTAGCACACCTTTTAAGTCCAGTCGACACACGCCAAGATTTTGAAAGGCTTTCCAGAACCAGTCGACACACAACTTGGTTTTTAGTGGATCCAAGGTCTATTATTCATGAGAAAAACTCTTACTCTCAAAAATTCTGACAAAGTTTTAAATCACCCAGATTTGCAAAAAAATGTGCTATTTATTTGTATTACATTTCAAATTTTTGAGAAAAAAAAACACAATGTTGAGGTTTTGCAAAAACATGTGCTATTTATTTGGATTACATATCAAATTTTTGAGAAACCAAAAACACTATTTTAATTGGTTTTGCAAAAATGAGTTTCTTTTTCTTTTATTTTAAGTTGCAAAATTTTTAAAAATTTAATTTAATAAAAAATAATTTAATTTAATAATAAAATATGATTGTGTTTTTAAAAATCAATTTAAATTTGAAAAAAAACTGATTTAAAACAAAATTTAATATTTAAATTATTAAAAAAAACTTTAATTGAAAAAATAAAAAAATAAAAAAATGATAAACATTACGTTAATTTTTATTACTTTTGCGTGATGTAATAAAAAATGATTTTTCGAAGGCGCAGCGGTTTGATCTTGCAACCCCACATAGGATAGTGTTAGGCTAGCCTGGGGCACCATTCGGGCTAGCTTGGATTTTGGAAGCTTATATTATGAGCTTCCATTTATTTCTTCCTTCTACTATTAGGTGGAAGAAAATGAAAAACTTGGGACTTTTTAGTCCCACATCTGTTATGTGGATGTTTTTTGCCCTATTTAAAATTACGAATCAACATGTTTATTGTCGATTGCCTTTGAGAAATCAGTATATTTCCTTTTTTGTCCCTCAAACTAGCGAATCACAGAGCTCCAACGAATCATAGAGCACCATGTAAGCACAAGATGGAAAAATTTTAGTCGCCACGTATGCAGGAGCCAACCAATCGAAAGCTTCCATGTTAGCAAGTGACAGCCAATCATGATTCTCCATGTGTTCACACCAGCTCAGTAGGGATGCCATGTGTCTGCCTCAGGGTTTGAGACTACCAGGCCAACAGTTAGGAGTGCATGCAGGGTCAATGCCACATCAAATTCTTGAGGAGTGTGCCAGGTTAGCTAGCTAGTCAAAGGTGCCATGTCAACTTGGTGAGAGGTCACCATGTGTCCACCATTTTAGACTACCTTGATCCACATGCTCGGGTTGACATCAAGTCCAGTTCAAGTATTTAGCCTTGAGATTCACATCGTCAGGTGGTTGATGTTGTCAAGATTCCTTTGATTCCCATGAGCACGTGCAGTAGTTATATTTTTTGAGTGTGTGTGATCTGACAAATTTTTGTGAGCGTGATCAGATGTTATCAGAATAGTTAGAGGCAGATGCTATTAGAATGGTCGAAGGCAGATGTCAGAATGGTCGAGGGCAAATCTTCAGGAAGCACTATTTGGATCTGACATCACCTGGGAGTGTGGATAGATCCCACAGGACTGATAGGGATAGACCCTGGAAGGTTCTTCATGCTGGCTGTCTGTGTTAGCTCTGACACTGTCAGTGGCTAACAAAGTCAATCCATGTCGAAATGTTCAAGGCACATAAAAATTTTGTGCTTCACAAATTTTTTTTCCGAACTAGGTCAAAATAAAATTCTTCCACAACAAATAATGCTATGAGTACCTCAAATTCCATGCAGGTATCAGGAGGGATTTCATGGGATTTATGCCCCATTACCCAGTCAGCTACTTCCTCAAAAAAAGTAACTGCATCGCTTGCCCAGGTATGCTCTATATCAATGTGGAGAGATTAATAAAAATTTACTAACAAATATATTAATAATGTCTTGCTTAAATACAACAAGGTTAGGCTATGAATAGCCTAAGGATATTAATAAAAATAATATCCTTAATTAATGCTAACTAACATGCTTAAGAAATAAGTGCCTAACCTACTAACAATTTAGTAAATCAAGCTAACAACTAATATTCGTTAATCAAAAGTGATTAATGAATATCAACCTTAGGTAGTAAAATAAGCTACCTAGGATAATTTAAAAAATACCAAATGAGGTAATAATTATAGTTACTGTAGCATAGTAACTCTAACATGATCAAGATAGAAACCAAAAATCAATGAAGAAAAGCCGCAAAAAGTGATAGCCTGGAAATGAAACAACAACAAGGTGGGATCTCTTCAGGCAATGCGGTCTTGCTATGAAATAAAATAATATCACAATTGAAGGTAAGAAACCCCAAAAAGTTAATCCACTATGGCACTTCATGATTGGAAGGGATCAACTCACCAGGGATTATCAACAGGAGATCATCTTTAGTAGTAAGCACACACGCACATGGCCCCCCTCTAGACCAAAAAACTACAAAGAGGAAATCCATCAAATAGTCCACTGAGCAAGGACACCAACCAGCCCCCCCATAGTCCATCCAAAGGAAATCCATGAATTTCTTCACCCACAACAGTACAAGAAACCCAAGGCCCATCCCTAGAGGCCAAAAAAAGTAGCATGGAAAAGAACCATATAAATCCCAAGATAGATAAGAAACCCCACTTTTGAAGGCCTACACCAACCACAACCAAGATCCAGTCTACTGTAATCGATAAAATCATGGACCTCCCCAAGGCCAAGAAAAAATTAGAGAGAAAATCCTAGGTTAATACAATACGGGTAAACAAAAAAATGGGAGCCCTATTTTATATGTTGAAGCCAAGATAGGAGCAGTGAAAAATTTCCAATGGATAAAAATAATGCATAGGCCCTTCGAAATCCAAAAGGTCCATCAGGGCAGTCTCCACAACATCGAGACCTGATTTGAGCCACTTGAAAACCAACCACCATTGAAGGCCACCATGGAAAAAACCTCTTGGACGATCGAACCAAGCACCTGCAATATCTTCAGGATGGGAAAACACAATCTAGATGGCCCCAAGAGGATCCCATAGAGGTCCTAAAAGCACAGTAGAGGTAACACAGGGTCATCTTGATTAGTAATCCATAGGAACGGAGGAGGAAATCATGGAATTTGGGATGGGGTCCTCCTAGGCTACAGTTTGATCCAACTAGTTAAAGCATCTTGCACAATTCGATGATTCCAAAAGAATTTAAACCTATATAAAGAAACCAAGAAAAAAATAAAAAATCTTATATATATATATATATATATATGTGTGTGTGTGTGTGTGTGTGTGTGTGTGTGTGTGTCTCGTGTGTATACACTTATGTACATGACCCTAATCAAATTGGAATCATGCTTCCACTTGAGATTTATCCCATGCCTATAGATTCATGTGTTTTAGGAGGATCAAGATCCTATATTTTGGTTTCCCATTGGTCCATTTGATCATCTAGGATGAAGGAATGCACTTCAATGATTGAAACTTTTGACTCAGACCATTCTTCTTTTAATATCAAAATATAATCAAAGTTTAGCCAAAATATCTATGAGTGTTCAACATGATGCAATAGAGTGGCTCAGATGGAATTTTTATCCTGGTCCCATATTGAGTCCTCAAGACCATGAGATACCATTTTAAGTACAAATATCCTCCTATTTTAGTAGTAAAGTCTCTCAAAAAGTAGATGCTAAAATATGTAGGGAGATCAATTACTGGTATATAAATATTATTTTTAGGCTTAGGTAGGCATACAAAGTGAGATAAAGTTCTACCACCCCCAATATTTATATCGAACTATCATCCAATTGCACCACCCTCTTGTTTATGGGTTGGTAGTCTAGACCCATTGCATTCTCTAGTTCTTTTGACATGATTGAAGTGCTTGCCCCAAAATTTATCATAAAATTATCAATAAACTTGTCTTTATAGATTAGGGACAAGTAGAAAGGAGTGGGCTTGGGCTTGCTCACTCTTGGAAAAGATATTTGCAAGACCATAGGTGCTTTATATTGACCTAGCTCATTTTCTTCCTCTAACACCTTCTTTAGATTCTTCTATTTGGGTATGGACAAATTATCCCATATGGGCATCCATCATGGACTTCTTTATATTATCCACCATGTTGAATGACCTAAGGGAATTAATACTTTAAGGGGAAATTGATATCTACTGATATTTGGGATTATCCATAGCTAATGGGGGAATTTTTATGGATTTCAATTAAGGAGTATACTACTTTGGGTCTTCTAGATATCTTGTCTTGTAAACCACTAGAGGTTCTGGTGTGCTATGCTTTGGTGGTATTACTATAGGAGGTCTCCTTATAGGATTAGCTAGCCTTTTCTATAGGCTTGGGGTCATTTGGTTTCTTTTATCCTACTCTTCCATTGCCCACTTTTGACCCTTTTCACATAGTCCAATCAAACTTGTGGCATGTTGGCTACTGGATTGTCCACTTTTTTAGATACTGCATATACTTCCTCCTCCTACCATATCACCAAGATCTGCTTTGAATTTGCACCATCCAACTCAAGGAGAAATGAGGAAGGAGAAAGTTGGCTTGCTACTATTAGAAAATAATCAAGATTATCCCACCAGATCTTAAATCAATCACATCAATATCAATATAAATATCAAACGAACATAAATATCACATAAATCACACTAAAATATTTATTCATAAAAAATTCAAGTATTGCTTATTTGAGTTACATTTTACATGGCTTTGTCTCGAGTATAAGGATACATGAGACTCTTCATCTTACATGACTCTTAGGTTTTTCTCTCATGAAACTAATGAGATAAATTGAATCTTCATGTTCCTTTCTTACATAATAAGTCCCATATATTACATAAAGATAAAGTATTTCATTATTACATATAACTCCCTACTTCCAAACTAGACACAACACCCATGACTCTTCACTTGCTAACTAGACACCTCACACAATTACATGACATATGCTCACTCTGACTAACTTGACACATACTTTATACATAAAATCAAACTCTCACCCTAACCTAAATATTTACAATGGTACCAAATAATGTAATATCTTCAATAGTTGCTTGTGCCTAAACTCCTAAGTAAGAGGTAGACACCTAAATAGGCTTCATTTTACTTGGTATTATTGTGGATGGATGGGAGTTTTCTCTAGGATTAAATTATGTAGAGTAAGAATTTGGGTAGTACTAAGAAATAGACTCTTCCACATAGTTGTTTTGGATGGAAACTATCTCCGTGGTAGGGTTATGAGGTGCCTACTTTAGAGGGATAGGTATAGCCACACTTGCTAATTTTTGCTTTGTGCTTGATTAGTATCCTACTTAGCCTAAAATTGGGGACTTGGATAGCCATTATAAGGAGGTCTATTTCCCTAGCTATTTTGAAAGAAGGGAGGTCTTGGGTTATTCTAAAATTTCTCTAGGAATTTTATTACTTCCTCAAGGATAATATTTCATTGGTGAATATCTTGAGCACACTTTTCATTGCTTCAAACTAAGAGCTGTCTAAAGTAGAGGGAACTAGGATAGGGATGGGAGTAGGGACTATAAGTAACACTCTGGTTGGCTAAAATCTTGTTGGTTGGATGGCTTGATGAGGCTAATATGTAGACTAAACACTGGGAAACAAAGGCATGGGGTCCGAGAAGCTAGCTTTCCAATATGGATAAGGTATTTTTCATCTTGGATGGCTAAGCCATAGGCATTTGGCAGAGACTTTCCTTCCTTGGCCTTAATAATTAAGAAGATTTTAGGATCTAAGGTCTTGAAATAATTTATAAATGCCATACCTAGAAGGGGATAAATATCATCACGTATTCTATTCCAAGCCTTGTGAATTTAGATGTTGAAGTCATTTATACCCTCTATATGTGCTCTATTTATGGTTGAAAATTTCTCCAAAAGAGATACACCATCTATTGTCTCTCTAAATATTTTCATGAATAAGGCAATGATTAGGTCCTAGTCAGCAATTGAGTGTGGTTGAAGTGATATGTACAACTTATGATCCTTACCTTTGAATGATGCTACTAGCAATCCAAGTGCCACATTTTGTTCTATCACATTATGAAATGCACATAGACTCACCATGTTCTACAGGTGCTTGATTAAAGTTGTCATATCTTCCTTGATATAGTATGGAAGATATTTTAGTGCAAATATTGAGATCTCATCCCATATTATAGGCAGAGTAGAAGGTTGCAATGGACCTTTATCATTCTAAGTAGGGAATGTCATGGGTGGTTGAGCAACTATGATCTAGCCTTTACCTCTTCTTCTTATAATGATGTTAAGTGGTGGGAGCAACACTTGAAGATTGGAAACAACAAAGGATCTGGTTGTAGGTATTTTTCTCATAAAATTTAGGATTATTTTTTTTATCAGAGTCACTAGATGAATATTGCATTTTCACTTTAAGCAATTAGACTGAGATCTTCAACAGAACCTCGATCTAGTGAGATTTTTTATATGCTTCAATCAAGAAAATAGATAGGGATATTCACCAAGGTCTCTACCTATAATAGTTTTTAATAGTGGAACGAACTAGAATGAATCAATTGTGTCCCATTGAGCATATCATTAAACTATTATCCTATTTTACTATCATGGTCACCAAATGCGAGGAACCAGATGATTGTGCCTTGTATGGAGTGACATAGTAGGGCAAATTTGGAATCATGATAAGTGACTCAATTTGATTACCTCTAAGGTTTTTTGCAAGGTTTAATTATTTTAAGATGTGATCTTTAGTTCTCTCTAACCTAGCCTACCTAGCTATCAGGTGAACAAAGGAAAAGAGAAAGAGAAACAAAATGAAACAAAGATAAAAAAAAAAGGAAAAAAATCCTAAGATAACTCGGGGTAATTCACCAAGGTCATAAGATTATTCTACACAATAGTGGGATAAATGAATGTGTGAATTGTATATATAGTGCATAAGGAACACTTTCTCTTCTTGACATACAAAGTTAAGCACAGGTTGCACATACAAGAAATAAGATAAAATATATAGTCATGACCTTTTATACATGCACATAATCATACATACACACAAGAAATGGGATAAAAAAACCCAGTAGTCATAGCTTTCAATTATATATATATATATATATATATATATATATATATATATATATATATATTAGTATATATAATATAAATATTACAATTCATGCCAAAAGTAAGGTTTCAAAAGCATATCTGCAAAATGACCATGGTTTGGGTCTACACTATAAATAGAAAAACTAAAAGGGAAGTTACATACAAATATTAAGGCTTAAATAAGCAACTTATCGATCCTTTACCATACCTAAATAACTACTATTTATAGATAAAATGAGGATATTTTCCCTCCAAAACTTGTACAGGAATATTTGACAAAGCTTCTCTACTGCTTTCTTAATTTGATCCTTCTTACATCACCTTTAACCCTTCAAGAGCTTGGTATTGGAATCATCAATTATGAGATACTAAATGTTCAATAACCACCCTAGGGATTCTAAAAACTTATTAGAAACACCTTATGTAATCAATGCTATCAGATTTAGGATTGTTACTATTATCATTGCCATTCTTCTACCTTTAATAGGCTAATCACTTTCCTTAGATTATTGATCCCAATTAATTCCAATAGGTGATCCTTAAATTTTCTCAGTTTTGGATTATCAATTTAGCTCATCTATCCTTTTGGGATCTTGTGTATCAATATTGATGTCTTTCAAACTGATATTCCTCCTACTTGTCACTCTGCCATATCTAACCACTTTTTCTTGTTGGTCACTTTGTCTATCTTCTTATTTAAATTCATTTTATCTTTTTAAGTGACACAATCTATTGATTCTCAATTATATGATTGTCATAACTTTTCTTCATCTTCCTTCATAGGACTTCTAAAAACTTCTAAGGTCAGGATGGAACTCTATTTGAACACCTACAAAAATATTTTCTCACACTTATTTTGGGTGATCCAACTTTCAAAAAATTTCCTCCTTTATCTTAAAATATTATGTATTTTTTTACCCAACCCTTGGAACTTTTCTTATCTCTTATTTTTTAAAACTTTTAATACTTTTGATCTTAGGAAATTTTGCTAGTATAGGTCGTCAAAACTGTTGCCATTCTCTTTTGGTCAAGAATTTTATAAAATTATGGTAGCTCTTGATCAAAAACTTTTGTCCACTTTGGTTTTATGCCTATTTCCTTGCTTTCCTCTAGCTTTAACTTCATTTCATCCTTCTTTCCAAAATATGCTTTAGGTAAAAAATTTTGTGTAGTGAAAATTCACTATAGGAGGTTTTTATAAATTTTAGAATTAATGAATAGTCTTTGATATTTAGGAAAAAATAGAATGATTGATTGTCAAAGTACCTTTTCTATATTTAAAGGAATTATAAATACATGGTCTCCTTGCTTGGTGCTTCTATTCATTTTATGGACTATCCGAGGTACAGTAAACTAGGTAACCACCCTATTTTTTCCTTTTTAAAAAGAGGTTGGTGCTTATAAATATTTTAAAACCCTAGGTGATATTTGAAAAGCTAGGATATGATGAAATAAGGTCATCAGTAATCATAAATGTTTTATAATATTCAACATATAGCCTTGATTATCAACTTAAGGATTATGCAATAAGGATGTCTTAGTTGACTCACAAGTAAACGAGGAGTGATGGTACTAACAATTAACCAAAAATTATACCAACAATCAAGCATTCAATTGTTCCTACCCCACTCTTTCATTGGCCTATGAAAAAACAAGGTAGATATGCCAAAGTAGGTTTTGATTGTGGTGATTAGATGATAAATAGGATGAAAGATGGCTATAGATTAATTTTTTTATAGACCCCTATATTGAGAAAGGATGTTTGACATAATCATCCCATGATGTTGGGTGCGCAAGCATGTTAGACACTCGCTAAGCATTGAATGACTATATTATTCATCCATATTAGGTATAAGGATGAATTAGATTTACATGATATGTATGATGAATTTTGGTATCGAGGAAGAAGTGTGGAATATGATGTTTTCCCTAACCTGCAAATATTCAAGAGATGAATTTCAATATTATCTAGTGCTTGGAGCATCTATGATTGCACATATTTCTAAATACCATATGGAAGGCAACGCCTTCTACTTATTCGAAGATGGAATTAATATTTATTATTGAACTATACAACCAGAACAAATAATTAATCGAATACGGAATGCGATGAGTAAGAAAGTATTTAATTAAAATCAATTGCCACTAGGAGGGCAGATCCCGTCGTGAAGGCAAGTGCGAATACGCAGAGATAAAATAGCAAAGATGAGATAAAATCAATTAATGAAAACTATGCTAATATATATGAATTTTTATTCACTTGGAGAACCTAGCCGACTGCTAGGTTTGGTATGTAGCATGACTCCCCTCCTCGGAAAGCTTTGTCCTCAAAGCTGGAAATGTCTGGAAAATACTTTCGTGTTCCCATGTGGCATCTTCCTCTGGTAGGTCTTGCCATTTGATGAGAAATTCTTGAATCTGGCGCGATCTTAGTCTTCGTATTCTGTGTTGTAATATATCTTCAGGTTGGAGATGTATGCGTCCTTCCTCATCGAGCACTGGTAATTCTGATTGACTTTGCACTTTCTGACCAATTACCTTTTTGAGACATGAAACATGAAATACCGGGTGTATTCGTGATGATGAAGGAAGCTCTAACTGATAGGCTACTTCTCCAATGCGGCGCACAATTTTGTAAGGACCATAGAATCGTGGTGCCAACTTTTGACTGGTCTTTATCCTTAACGATGCTTGTTTGTAAGGTTGCAACCTTAGGAAAACCTTGTCACCGACATTAAAAGTTCGTTCGGTGCAAGTCTTGTTGTTGTTTCATGCGATTTTGTGCTTGGAATAAATTCTCTTTGAGTATGGTGAGTGTAGACTGCCTTTGTTGAAACCAATCATCCACTTTGTCTACTTTGGATGAACCTGGGACGTAATCTGCTACGATTGGAGGCTTGGTTCCATACAATGCTTCAAAGGGAGACATCTTAATTGAATAATGGTAAGAAGTGTTGTACCACCATTCCGCCATTGCTAGCCATTGGCTCCATTGATATTGTTTATCTTGAACGAAACATCGTAAGTATGTACCCAAACATTTGTTAACTACTTCTGTTTGCCCATCCGTGCGGGGATGGTAAGTTGAGGACATGTTCAATTTGGTACCACTAAGTCGAAATAATTCTCGCCAAAAGTTACTAGTGAAGATGGGATCTCTATCACTTACAATATTTTTTGGCATACCATGTAATTTGAAAATTGAATCCATAAATACCTTTGCCACCTTGCTTGCGGAAAATGGATGTTGTAAAGCCTGAAAGTGAGCGTATTTGGATAACCGATCTACCACTACGAAGATTACTGTCCTGCCTTCTGACTTTGGAAGACCTTCAATAAAATCCATGGATATATGTTCCCACTGACGTTCAGGGATGGGTAAGGGTTGTAATAACCCTGGTGATTTGATCTGTCTCTCCTTTATTGCGGCTGGCAAACTTCGCATTCTGCTACCCATTGTTTGACTTCGGCTTTTAATCCTTTCCAACAAAATGATTGTTTGATCCTTAAATATGTTTTCAAAAATCCTGAATGTCCCGTTGATGGAGAAGCGTGTGATTCGTCTAGGATCTTCGTTTTGAGTTCTGAGTTGTGTGGAATGTAAATGCGGTTCTTCTTCCGGAGGATTTTATCTTCATAAGAGAACAAAGGGTGTTTAGAGGACCCAATAGATAATTCTTGAATTATCTGAGCAGTTTCGCTATTGGACAACCATTCATCTTGTAATTGATTCACCCATTGGGAGCAAGGACCTGAAATAGCGTTAATGACTACTTCGTCTTCATATTTCCTGGATAGCGCATCGACGACTACATTTTCCTTCCCCTTCTTGTATTCGATAACAAAATCATAACCCAATAGTTTGGTTAACCACTTATTTTGTTCCGGATAGGAAAACCTCTGCTCAAGAAAATGTTTGAGACTACTATGATCTGTTTTGATAATGAAGCGACTACTGATTAGGTAGTGTCTCCATTTTTCTACTGCATGAAGAATAGCCAACATTTCTTTTTCGTATGTCGATCTTCCCAAATTTTTCCCGGAGAGCTGTTTACTTTCAAATGCCAACGGATGACCTTCTTGCATTAATATAGCCCCAATTCCTGTTCTTGACGCATCACATTCGATAATAAATGGTTTGTGAAAATTGGGGGTTGCTAATACTGGAGTTGTACACATGGCCTCCTTAAGAGCTTCGAAAGCTTGAGTAGCCTCTTCCGACCAACGAAAAGCATCCTTTTTTGTGAGTGTTGTGAGAGGTGCTGCAATCTTACCATAATTTTGTACAAACTTGCGATAGTAGCCCGTGAGACCCAAAAAACCACGAAGTTTCTTGATGGTTTTAGGTAAAGGCCACTCTTGAATTGCCTTAATCTTATTGGGATCAACTTTGACGCCCTCGTGTGAAACTATATGACCAAGATACTCAACTTCTTGGACACCAAATGAACATTTGGAACGTTTGACAAATAACTTTTCTTTGTGTAAAATGTGAAGGGCTTTATCCACATGATGTAAATGATCCTTCCATGTTTGGCTATATATGAGAATGTCATCGAAAAAAACTAAGACAAACTTACGGAGGAATGGACGAAACACTTGGTTCATGAGACTTTGGAAAGTGGATGGTGCATTGGTGAGACCAAAAGGCATGACCAAAAATTCGTAATGACCTTCATGAGTACGGAAAGCAGTTTTGGGAATATCTTCTTCTCGGACACGGATTTGGTGAAATCCTGAGCGAAGGTCTAATTTTGTAAAAAATTTTGCACCATGCAGCTCATCTAGTAGGTCATCTATGACAGGGATAGGAAATTTGTCCTTGATAGTTAGTTTATTGAGAGAACGAAAATCAGGACACATACGCCAAGAGTTATCTTTTCGTCTAGCCGGAACTACAGGTGAGGAATAAGGGCTAGTGCTTTGACGAATGACTCCATGATCTAGCAGATCCTGAACGATCTGTTCGATTTCTATTTTTTGTGGTTGAGGATAGCGGTAAGGACGGCTGTTAGGTGGGACACTCCCTGGAACCAAATGGATGGCATGGTCATGAGATCGTTTAGGTGGTAATCCTTGAGGTTCTTGGAAAACCTCATCATACTTTGTTACAATGTCTCGTAAATCTGGATCAGTAATATCCGAAGTTACTCGAGATTGTTTTTCCAAACAATTAACTTGAGCTATAAATCCATATCCACCCTTTTTTAACATCTTCTCCATACTATGAGAGCTCACCATTTGTGATGGAGGAGTAGTAATGCCTTGTAAGCGAATGACTCATCCGTTTTCCTTCCATTCCACAAATAATTTTTTGAAATTGAAGCTAACCAGGTCTAATGTTTCCAACCATTCAACTCCCAAAATGACATCAGAGTTCCCTAAATTCATGACAAAAAGGGATCCAAACCAGGTATAAGTTCCCATTTTTATGGAAACTTGAGATGTTCGACCAACACATTGTGCGTTCACCCCGTTGGCCACTAGAACCTGGAATTTGTCTTTGGTGGAAGAGTTAATGAATAAATTCAAAGCTTTTGTTGTTTTGATGTCGATAAAATTGTGGGTACTGCCAGAATCAATTAGCACATTCACCTTTTTTTGGCAGAGAAATCCTGGAACCTTGATGGTATGGTGGGCTGTTAACCCCATGAGGGCATGCACGGAGATCGCCATTGTATCCTCTTCCTTTTCTTCTAAAGTACTTGGTAGTTCTTCTTGCATAGGTTCTTCTGGGTGGTAAGTTTCTTCCTCTTCTCCTTCATATTGATCACCTTCAATATGAAAGTTTTGTTTTTGGGCACATGCTTGTTCCCTGGGGTGATGAGTGCGACATTTATAGCAAAAGTATCTTGATGGTTGATCATTTCTATGAAAGGAATTGTTGCGATACGAAGGACGACTATAAGTTTCACGTCGTGCATACAACTGATTTCTCTTCTCAGCCAGCTTAGCTATTCTTATACAATCGTTCAGCGAGGTTGGATTGTGAATGTCTACCTCCACTCTAATATTTTCTTTCAATCCATTGCGAAAAGCTCCTACCACTGTGTCGGGATTGAGGTCTAAAGTATATGGTAGTAAACTGGTGAACTCCGAAACGAATTCGCTAACCGATCCTTCTTGTTTAAGAGATAACAGTCTTACTATGTATGACGATGTAGCTCCTTCATCAAATATTTCTAAAAAAGAGGTAGTGAATTTTCTCCAGTTAATAGTAGCTCCTTTCTCTCGCTTAAGCCATACGAACCATTGGTAGGCCTCAGTGCCTAATTTTGATGCAACGAAAGGGACTTTATCAAATTCCTTAATTTGGTATAAGTCGAGAATGCCTTCCATTTTGGCTATCCAACCACGAGGATCATGACCCTCAAAAGTGGGCATATCAATGCGTGGAAAATTATTAGGGCCTCTCGGTTGGTGATAACCCGTATCCCTTTCTTGATCTTGGTTATACCACTGTCTATGATAGCGATCCCTGTAATTATCCGAATTGCCTCTTTGTTGTTCCCAATCATCATCTTGATCGACATTTTCTTCATTCCTTTGGGCATGGGAGTGATTTTGGGGATTAGTATTGGGATTAAGCTGGTTTTGTGCTCGCACTAGGGTTTTTAGGTTGAGACTAATTTCGTTCATACCATCTATTAAGAGTCGAAGAGATTCATCGTTGGAAACGGCTGAGTTACTTGAGTTTCCTTGTGTGATGTTTTCGTGAGTTGGGGGAGGGTTAGTAGCCATAGGGTCTACCAGTGGATGATGTGGATTATAACTGCCAATTTTGAAAGGAGAAGGAGAATTTTTTGTACCTGGGCTTCGATTAGGTCTTCTTGCGTTGTTATTGGTCATCTCCGAGCTTGATAGTCGACCGTCAGGTCCTTTGGTCCAACTTCTACTCATGCACTGTTCAAAATTTCCTGCTTAGTAATCCTTGAGCTTCGATTTTCTACGACAATTTGGTTGAATTCGACAAAAAAAATTTGTGTTCCGCTTCAACTGTCGCTCCAACTGCGACGCGGATTTGAATTTGGATTTGGGCTCCTCCTTGACAGCAACTTTTGACAGCTTTTAGTGACAACTTTTTAACAACTTTTAGTGACAATTTTTTTGACAACAAGTTGCGGAGTACGGACCACGACACGGACACGGAGAATTTTTTGACAGCTAGGACTGACCACATCACGGACACGGACAGCGAGGACTGACAGTGCACGGACAATAGCGACAACTAGGACTGACTGACAGCGCACGGACAGCAGCGACAACTAGGACTGACCATGACACGGACACGGACAACGAGGACTGACAGCGCACGGATAGCGACACAGACACGGACAGCAAGAACTGACAGCGCACGGACAGCTAGCGACAGCGACCGCAAGGACTGACCCACGACATGGACAATACGGACACTCGACACAAGGACACGACGTGACAGCTAGAGGACACAATGAATGGACGCTAGAGGACACGACGCGAAACGGACAGCAACGGGGGATGCGAAACGAACAACACATGACGCAGAAAGACACTTGGCATGAAATGACTTAACAGGCTACGCGAGGCTAGGAGAGCTTCATGTGACCGAAGTCACAAACACAAAGATGTGTTTTACGCAATTTAAACCGGTTTGTACCTCCCACACGAAGAATGTGGGATAATTATCCTGGAAATGAAATTAAAAAAAAAAAATTAATTAATTTAGACCTCGCCAACTTAAGATTAGAATTTAATACTCGCCTGCGATTGGTCGGAAGCCGTCGGGAAAAGATGCGCGAATTGTCTGCAGAGTGTTCGGAAAAGATTCACAAAATTTTCAGGTTTAGAACGTTTAAAAGCCTCCGTCGAGTTTTCAGTAGAGATTCGGATGTCTTCTACGCCCGTAAGGAATTTGATTATGTTTCAGTCATGAATTTGGACGCGGCGTTCTTTCGCTGTGTTCTGTTCGCCAACGCAGAACCGTGATAGCGATCTGACGATATTTCGCACTATGGTGGAGCGTCCCTGCACAGGTGAATCGGATGCAATGCGTGAAGGGAAAAAACCTGCGTCACCGCTCGCCTGGAAACTGATACCACTTGGAAGGCAACGCCTTCTACTTATGCGAAGATGGAATTAATATTTTTATTTAACCATACAACCAGATCAATTAAATCAATCGAATACAAAAATGCGAGGAAACGAATTGTAATAAAAAATCTATTGCCACTAGGAGGGCAGATCCCGCCGTAAAGGCAAAGTGCGAATACGCAGAGATAAAATAGCAAAGATGAGATAAAATCAATTAATGAAAACTATGCTAATATATATGAATTTTTATTCACTTGGAGAACCTAGCCGACTGCTAGGTTTGGTATGTAGCACCATATGTGATTGTAAAAATCTTCCAAGTGTTTACAGGGAAACAAGGGAGAATTGATGAAAAGAGAAAGCACTTGCTAACTCATATCCTTCTTAAATGCAATGTATAGACTTTCTTCGTTGTATCAATATCATCATGTGGTGCTAGAAGAATAATGGAAAGAGGTGATTCCCAAAAAATTGTATTAAGATGCAATAGTTACCGATTGATGATTGGATTACCTTTACATAAAAATAGATTCTTTGGAGAGATATACTACCTTAGCTACCTAGATGAAATGCAATTTATAGTGTAATATATCCTAAGAAAATCATGGGTCTCAGTGAATTTCTATATTTTGTATGCGACAAGCAGCCAAGCAAGAACAAGCATAAGAAAATAAGAAAGTGAATTATCATTTCAAATAAACAATAGGTAGTCAATACCAATAGGCATATGATTAGGCAAAGGATGCAAATATAAATATATTACTTCATGATATGCATCATATTAATAGGTTATTCGAGTTCATTTATATCAATATTTACCAGAAAATAATCACTTGAGCCATATTTAGTAGTTATGATGAATGGTTCCAACTAGTTGGGTTCGAATTTTTCCTAACGTTCATTTTGGGCATTGATGTTTTTTTAGTTTTCTTTGAGGACTAGATTACCATTTTCAAATGAGCAAGGTAAAATTTTCTTACTATAGGTACATTTTAGTCTTTGATGATAGACTCAAAGGAACTCTAAGGCATGAATCCTCTTTTCATTGAGTAGTTCTAATTGACCTAGGTGAGCATAGTGATATTCATCACTTACTGTTATGTCCTTTAGTAAGATCCTAAGAGAGGTAAATTCAAGTTCAAAGGGGAAGACAACCTTCACCCCATAAACTAAGGTATATGATATTGCATAGGTTGGAGTTTGAATGCTAGTTATATACGCCCATAGTGTAGGACACAACTAATGTTGCAAATTTAGTCCACTTTTGTTCACAAGTTTTTTGAGTATTAAAATAAGGGTTTTATTGGAAACCTTAGATTGACAACTACCTTGAGGGTAGTAAGGCGTAGACCATTTATGTTGATATTTATACTTAGTGATTTTCGATGTCCTTGTTTTTTAAAGGAGTGTCATTGCTTGATATTATGTTCAAAGGAATGCCATAACAAGATAAGAATTGATTGAGGATGAATTTAGAAATTTGTGTTCCTATATAAGAAGATAGGGGTATGGCCTCAACCCATTTGATAAATTATTTAATTATTGTTATTATAAATTTATGGCTATTGGATGAGACATGATCTATCTTTCCTATGATTTCTAAACCCCATGTAGTATAGGGCCAAGAGGAGATTTAGGATTACAGTTCTTATGATAGGGTATGCAAAATATTTTCATATTTTTGAGACTTGTCACACTTGTGGACTAATCACAAGTTTTTTTCCATGGAGAGCCAATAATATCCCAACCTAAAGAGTTTCTTAGTCACGTGTTTCGATTTAAATAACCATCACATATTTCATTGTGGATTTATTGTATTGCTTGATTAGACTCTTCTGAACTAAGGAAATGTAGGAGAATATTATCAAAGGATATATTATATCAGACATTACCAATGATGATGAAGAAAAAAGCATGTTGTCTAATTTTTCATTCATTATGATTAAGATCTTTAGGCATTATTCCATCTTTGAAAAAGTCGTAGATGTCTCTATACCAAGAATCTGAAAGGATTATTGATTTAGTAGCCAAAATTAGGGGTGTTTTATTAGATTCAAGAGTTTTTGGTTGCCTAATTTGATGAATGATAATATTGGCTTGCTCATCCTCTAATTATAGGGGGATGAAGGAAGTTACAACCACCATTGCATCAATATGATGATTACTTGTATTAATAGTAATATTGTCGAAGGTGGCTAAGAGATGATCCGTAATTTATTTATAGGTTTTTAATGTATCATATTTAGTTTGATAAGTTTATTTGATTTGATTAATGACAAGTTGAGAGTCCCACAAAATAGACAAGATGGTGATTTTGAGGGCTTGAGCAACTCAAAGCCTAAGTATTAGATCTTCATATTTTGTGGTATTTTTGGTACTGGAAAATTAAAGTTTTAATGATAAAGGAATAATTATTTGTTGAGGGGATACTAGGACTATCCCTGCCCCTAATACTTTGATACTTCTAGACCCATCAAAGTAAAGAGACCATGTAGTAGATTTTTTAGTTTATATATAGTAGATAGCTTCATAAGGAAAATGAACCTCTTTATGTTGATGGGCTTCTAATGGGGCATCTACTAAAAGATCAACAGTGACTTGTCCCTTTAATAATTTATGATTAACAAATTCAAGTTCAAACTCATTGAGTGTCATTACCCATTTAGTTGTTCAACCCAAAAGGTATGGTTTTGATATGAGATATCTTAGAGGATCTGCTTGAGCTATTACAATAATATTTTTGTTAAACATGTAATGAATATCAAACATATTTTTTTACAAAGGTGTGTAGTGGGTTTCATAGCTTACTAAAGTTCTACTAATATAGTAGATTACCCTTTATTTAATTTGATCATCATACTGGGCTAACATGACTCCTAAGTCATGTATCATTGCAATAATATACAACAATAGAGGTCTTAAAGGCTCTAGTGGGACAAGAACTAGAGGAGATAAAAGATATATTTTGATGGTATAAAAATCCTTTTGATAACTCATCGTACCATCTGAACTCAATGCCCTTTCTTAGAAGTTTGGTAAAGGGTTGGCCTTTATCTACAAGTTGGAAGATAAATTTTCATACAACTTATAATATTACTTAAAGGCTATGAAGTTATATCACTATCTTTCATGGAGGCATGTTAGTACTAGCAAAAATCTTAGCTAGATCAACTTGTATTCCTTGATGGAAAGTAATAAATTCTAGCAATTTTTGGATATGACTCCAAAGATACATTTTGAGGGTTTGAAGTAAATTTTATAGTCTTAGGCAACTATAAATTTGTCTTAGATTTGGGATAAGATTTTCCTATTTTTGGGAATGACCAAGGAGATCATCAACTAAGGCTTTTACTGTGTCATGCATCATGTCATGAAAGATGTATGTCATGGCAGGTTGGTAAGTTACCCTGATGTTGTTTAAGCTGAAAGGCATGACTTTCCAATAAAAGTTTCCCCAATGGATGATGAATGTTATTTTTGATTTATCTTTGGGTGCTATCCTAATTTGGTTGTACCTCAAGAACCCATCCATAAGGGGTAACATATTGGAATTGGAAGATAAATCAACAAACATGTCGATATTGGGAAGAGAAAAACTATCTTTCAAGAATGCCTTATCAATGTCTTTGAAACTAGTGCAAGCATGAACAATGCCCTCCTTTTTTCCAACATGCACTATGTTATCTATATAATTAGATTAATCAATGGACTATGTTAGCTATCAAATTATATTTATAAACTTCCATATTGGTGTGAAATGATCTTTGGAATTTTAAATACGAACTTTACAAAAAAATTGAAAATGGTATGAGCTACAGTTTGATCCAACTGGTTAAAGCATCTTGCACAATCCATTGATTCCAAAAGACTTTAAACATATGTAAAGAAACCAATAAAAAACAAAAATCTTATATATGTGTGTGTGTGTATATACACTTATGTACATGACCCTAATCAAATTGGAATCATGCTTCCACTTGAGCTTTATCCTGTGCCTATAAATTCGTGTGTTTTAGGAGGATCAAGATCCTATATTTTGGTTGCCCATTGGTCCATGTGATCATCTAGGATGAAGGAATGCACTTCAATTATTGAAACTTTTGACTCAGACCATTCTTCTTTTAATATCAAAATCTAATCAAAGTTTAGCCCAAATATCTATAAGTGTTCAACATGATGCAATAGAGTGGCTCAGATGGAATTTTTATCCTGGTCCCATATTGAGTCCTCAAGACCATGAGAGACCATTTTAAGTACAAATATCCTCCTATTTTAGCAGTAAAGTCTCTCAAAAAGTAGATGCTAAAATATTTAGGGAGATCAATTACTGGTATATAAATATTATTGTTAGGCTCAGGTAGGCATACAAAGTGAGATAAAGTTCTACCACCCCCAATATTTAGATCGAACTATCATCCAATTGCACCACTCTCTTGTTTATGGGTTTGTAGTCTAGACCCATTGCATTCGCTAGTTCTTTTGACATGATTGAAGTGCTTGCACCAGAATTTATCATAAAATTATCGATCAACTTGTCTTTATAGATTAGGGACAAGTAGAAAGGAGTGGGCTTGGGCTTGCTCATTCTTGGAAAATATATCTGCAAGACCATAGGTTCTTTCTATTGACCTATCTCCTTTTCTTCCTCTAACACCTTCTTTATATTCTTCTATTTGGGTATGGACAAAATATCCCATATGGGCATCCATCATGGACTTCTTTATATTATCCACCATGTTGAATGACCTAAGGGAATTAATCCTTTAAGGAGAAATTGATATCTACTGATGTTTGGGATTATCCATAGCTAATTGGGGAATTTTTATGGATTTCAAGTAAGGAGTATACTACTTTGGGTCTTCTAGAGATCTTGGCTTGTAAACCACTAGAGGTTCTAGTGTGCTATGATTTTGTGGTATTACTATAGGAGGTATCCTTCTAATATTAGCTAGCCTTTTCTAGAGGATTGGGGTCATTTGGTTTCTTTTATCCTACTCTTTCATTGCCCACTTTTGACCCTTTTCACATAGTCTAATCAAACTTGTGGTTTGTTGGCTATTGGATTTTCCACTCTGTTAGATACTATATATACTTCCTCTTCCTACCATATCACCAAGATATGCTTTGAATTTGCACCATCCAACTCAAGGAGGAATGAGGAAGGGGAAAGTTGGCTTTCTACTATTAGAAAATAATCAAGATTATCCCATAAGGCAATTATTAGGTCCTAGTAAGCAATTGAGTGTGGTTGAAGTGATATGTACAACTTGTGATCCTTACCTTTGAATGATGCTACTAGCAATCCTATTGTCACATTTAGTGCTCTCTAACATAGCCTACCTAGCTATCAGGTGCACAAAGAAAAAGATAAAGAGAAACAAAATGAAACAAAGATAGAAAAAAAGGAAAAAAATCCTAAGATAACTAGGCGTAATTCTCCAAGGTCATAAGATTATTCTACACAATAGTGGGATAAATGAATGTGTGAGTTGTATATAGATAGTGCATAAGGAAAAATTTCTCTTATTGGCATACAAAGTTAAGCACAAATTGCACATACAAGAAATATGATAAAATATATAGTCATGACGTTTTGTACATGCACATAATCATACATACACACAAGAAATACGATAAAAAAGCCTAGTAGTCATAGCTTTAAATATATATCAGTATATAATATAAATATTACAATTCATGCCAAAAGTAAGGGTTCAAAATCATATCTGCAAAATGACCAGGATTTGGGTCTACACTATAAAGAAAGGGAAGTTACATACAAATCTTAAGGCTTAAATAAGCAACTTATCGATCCTTCACCATACCTAAATAACTACTATTTATAGATAAAATGAGGATATTTTCCCTCCAAAACTTGTATAGGAATCTTTGACAAATCTTCTCTACTGCTTTCTTAATTTGATCCTTCTTACATCACCTTTAACCCTTCAAGATCTTTGTATTGGAATCATCAATTATGAGCTATTAAATATTCAATAACCACCCTAGGGATTCTATAAACTTATTAGAAATACCTTATGTAATCAATGCTATCATAATTAGGATTGCTACTATTGTCATTGCCATGCTTCTACCTTTAATAGGCTAACCACTTTCCTTAGATTATTGAGCCCAATTAATGCCAATAGGTGATCCTTAACTTTTCTCAGTTTTGTATTATCAATTTAGCTCATCCATCCTTTTGGAATCTTGTGTATCAATATTTATGTCTTTCAAACTGATATTCCTCCTACTTGTCACTCTGCCATATCTAACCACTTTTTCTTGTTGGTTGCTTCTGCGTTATTCTTGTTTTTTTGGAGTTCTTCTATATTCTTCTTTAAATTCATTTTATCTTTTTAAGTGACACAATCTATTGATTCTCAATTAGATGATTGTCATAACTTTTCTTCATCTTCCTTCATAGGACTTCAAAAAACTTCTAAGGTCAGGATGGAACTCTATTTGAACACCTACAAAAGTATTTTCTCACACTTATTTTGGGTGATCCAACTTTCAAAAAATTTACTCCTTTATCTCAAAATATTATGTATTTTTTGACCCAACCCTTGGAACTTTTCTTATCTCTTATTTTTTAAAACTTTTGATCTTAGGAAATTTTGCTAGTATAGGTTGTCAAAACTATTTTCTTTCTCTTTTGGTCAAGAATTTTATAGAATGATGTTAGCTCTTGATCAAAAAAAATTGTCCACTTTGGTTTGATGCCTCTTTCCTTGCTTTCCTCTAGCTTTTCCTTTATTTCATCCTTCTTTCAAAAATCTGCTTTAGGTAAAAGTTTTTGTGTAGCGAAAATTCACTATAGGAGGTTTTTATAAATTTTAGAATTAATGAATAGTTTTTGATAGAAGTCCTTTTTTAGTAAAAAAGAGAATGATTGATCATCAAAGTACCTTTCCTATATTTAAAGGAAGTATAAATACATGGTCTCCTTGCTTGGTGCTTCTATTCATTTTATGGACTATTCGAGGTAAAGTAAACTAGGTAACCACCCTATTTTTTCCTTTTTAAAAAAAGGTTGGTGCTTATAAATATTTTTAAAACCCTATGTGATATTTGAACTTCTAGGATATGATGAAATAAGGTCATCAATAATCATAAATATTTTATAATATTCAACATATAGCTTTGACTATCAACTTAAGGATTATGCAAGGAGGATGTCTTATTTGACTCACAAGTAAATGAGGAGTGATGGTACTAACAATTAACAAAAAATCATACCAAAAATCAAGCATTCAATTGTTCCTACCCCACTCTTTCATTGGCCTATGAACAAACAAGGTAGATATGTCAAAGTAGGTTTTGATTGTGGTGATTAGATGAGAAATAGGATGAAAGATCGTTATAGATTAAATTTTTTATAGACCCCTATATTGAGAAAGGATGTTTGACATAATAATCCCATGATGTTGGGTGCGTAGGTATGTTAGACACTCGCAAAGAATTGAATGACTAAATTATTCATCCATCTTAGGTATAGGGATGAATCAAATTTAAAAGATATGTATGATGAAGTTTAGTATCGAGGAAGAAGTGTGGAATATGATGTTTTTACTTGACTAAACTGCAAATAGTCAAGATATGAATTCTAATCTTATCTAGTGCTTGGAGCATCTATGATTGCACATCTTGCTAAATACCATATGTGATTGTAAAAATCTTCCAAGTGTTTACAGGGGAACAAGGGAGAATTGATGAAAAGAGAAATCACTTGCTAACTCATATCCTTCTTAAATGCAATGTATAGACTTTCTTCATAGTATCAATAGCATCATGTGGTGCTAGCAGAATAATGGAAAGAGGTGATTCCCAAAAGATTGTATTAAGATGCAATAGTTATCGATTGATGATTGGATTACCTTTACATAAAAATAGATTCTTTGGAGAGATATACTACCTTAGCTACCTAGATGAAATGCAATTTATAGTGTAATATATCCTAATATCATCATGGGTCCCAGTGAATTTCTAGATTTTGTATGCAACAAGAACCCAAGAAAGAACAAGCATACGAAAATAAGCAAGTGAATTATCATTTCAAATAAACAATAGGTAGTCAATACCAATAGGCACATGATTAGGCAAAGGATGCAAATATAAATATATTACTTCATCATATGCATTATATTCATAGGTTATTTGAGTTCATTTCTATCAAGATTTACCAGAAAATAATCACTTGAGCCATATTTAGTAGTTATGATGAATCTAGTTGGGTTTGAATTTTTCCTAAAGTTCATTTTGGGCATTGATGTTTTTTTGGTTTTCTTTGAGGACTAGATTACCATTTTCAAATGAGCAAGGTCAAATTTTCTTATTATAGGTACATTTTAGTCTTTGATGATAGACTAAAAGGAACTCTAAGGCATGAATCCTCTTTTCATTGAGTAGTTCTAATTGACCTAGGTGAGCATAGTGATATTTATCACTTATCGTTATGTCCTTTAGTAAGATCCTAAGAGAGGCAACTTCAAGTTCAAAGGGGAAGACAACCTTCACCCCATAAACTGAAGCAGGACTGGAAATACAAGCAAAGAAATCATGAAATTTTCATTAACAGAGCCTTAAAATTTGAATTACAGAAGATACCAAATGGCCAACCCCTTTACAATCTACGTACTACCTTTTATAACAGACCCGACCCCCTATGGACATCATTACATAGAATGCCAAGTTTGTTTCTAACTGCCCACACGAATGTTCTGTCGCCGCCTGCAAGATGCTGCCAGGTGCCTCGAATCATCATGGCATGTAATGGCGGAGTGCGCTGCAGCCACCTGTCCATCAACCCGTCGAGTCATCATTCATAGGAGTGCTCTATAGCCATCTATAATTTGTTGCCACGTGCCCTCCTGCAATGGCCTCTATAACCGCCTAGTACTCCATGGCCACCTGTAATTCGCTGTCACGTGTCCTTCTGCAACGGCCTCTGTAACCGTCGGCTTGTCTGGAGTCGTGAGCATTCTATCGCGATATCATGACGTTTTTGCTTCCTTACGCTCTCTCTCCTCCTCGGTCGCGATATCGCGACGTTTTGGCGTTCGGCCTCTATTTTCTCCTTCGGGCCGCGATTTCGTGACATGTCGTGAAATCGCGATGCCCCCGCCTTCCGCACTCGCTTTTCGCCTTCGGGCCGCGAAACCGTGACATGTCATGATTTCGCGACGTCCTTGCCTTTCGCACTCGCTTCTGCCATCGGGTCACGATTTCGTGACCATTTTGCGCCTTTGGTCCGAAAGTGTCGCGATTTCGCGACCACTTTGTGCCTTTGAGCCTTCGCTCCGAAAGTGTCACGATTTCGCGACCACTTTGCACCTTTGAGCCTTTGGTCCGAAAGTGTCACGATTTCGCGACCACTTTGCGCCTTTGAGCCTTCGCTCCGAAAGTGTCACGATTTCGTGACCACTTTGCGCCTTTGAGCCTTTGGTCCGGAAGTGTCACGATTTCGCGACCACTTTGCGCCTTTGAGCCTTCGCTCCGAAAGTGTCACGATTTCGTGACCACTTTGCGCCTTTGAGCCTTTGGTCCGGAAGTGTCACGATTTCGCGACCACTTTGCGCCTTGAGCCTTTGCTTCCGAAAGTGTCACGATTTCGCGACCACTTTGCGCCTTGAGCCTTTGCTTCCGAAAGTGTCACGATTTCGTGACCACTTTGCGCCTTGAGCCTTTGCTTCCGAAAGTGTCACGATTTCGCGACCACTTTGCGCCTTGAGCCTTTGCTTCCAAAAGTGTCACGATTTCGCGACCACTTTGCGCCTTGAGCCTTTGCTTCCGAAAGTGTCACGATTTCGCGACCACTTTGCGCCTTGAGCCTTTGCTTCCGAAAGTGTCACGATTTCATGACCACTTTGCGCCTTGGATCCTTTGCTTCGAAAAGTGTCACGATTTCGCGACCACTTTGCACCTTGGCCCCTTTTCTCAAAAAGTGTCACGATATCGCGACAGTTTGGCCCCTTGGCGCCTTTTCTCAAAAAGTGTCGCGATATCGCGACAGCTTTGCCCCTTGGCGCCTTTTCTCAAAAAGTGTCGCGATATCGCGACAGTTTCGCCCCTTGGCGCCTTTTCTCAAAAAGTGTCGCGATATCGCGACAGTTTGGCCCCTTGGCGCCTTTTCTCAAAAAGTGTCGCGATATCGCGACAGCTTTGGCACTTAGAAAAAAAAGTATTTTTTGGGTGATGCAAGATTGCTCTTCCACCTCCGGATGCTCCTGCATCAGACACCCAGGGTGAATTGAGAAGTGACCTTCACTTCTGATCCATCTGAGGTAGACCCAAGCGGTCAACCTCTGCCTTCGATAACCAAGTCGCATCTTCTATGGGCCTGCCCTTCCACTTGATCAAATATTCAAAATAACACCTATTTCGAGTACTTCGGCCCTCACGCGTATCAAGGACTTCTTCTATCTCATCTGCGACTGGAGTGACCATGGGAATGCTCCACAAATCCGGGCTTGGTGTTGCACTGCTATCTCCTTCATGAAACTCGACCAAATCTGAAATGTTAAAAACCGGTGAAATGTTAAGTTCACTCGGCAACTCCACCTCGTATGCATTACCCGAATCCCATTTTCCAATGATCCTGCATGGTCCAAATTTCTTCATCTTCAGCTTGTTATAGGTCTTGGCAGGAAACCTCTCTTTTCTTAGATGGACCATGACGGAATCTCCTACTTCAAACTCCTTAGCCCGGCGCTTCTGGTCTGCCCTGGCCTTATACTGAGTATTCATCTTAGCAATGTGCCTTGTCACCTCCTCATGCACTCCCTTCAAGTGTTCAGCAAAGTCTTCAGCCTCAGCACCGCATTTTTCTCTTGTATCCATCCTTCTCAACTCAGAAGCGTTTCTTGGGCTGCTCCCATAGATTATCTAGAATGGCGATTTATTGGTACTCCTGTTGACAGAGCTGTTGTAAGCGAATTCTGCCTGCGGCAAAACTAAATCCCATCCCTTGGGCTTGTCTCCGACCAAGCATCTCAGTAGATTGCCCAAACTCCTATTTACCACCTCTGTTTGGCCATCTGTTTGGGGGTGGTATGCGTAACTAAATTTTAAATCCGTCTTCAGTTTCTTCCACAGGGTTCTCCAGAAATACCCTACAAACTTGGTAAAACCTGTCCGACACAATGCTCCTTGGCAGACCATGAAGGCGTACCACTTCCTTGAAGAATAACCCAGCCACATGGACCGCATCGCTAGTCTTCTGGCAGGGAATGAAATGAGCCATTTTTGAAAACCTGTCCACTACCACAAATATGGAGTCGTGCCCCCTCTCGCGTCCTGGGCAAACCAAGAACAAAATCCATACTAATATCCTCCCATGGCCTTTCGGGTACAGGTAGTGGTTGATATAAACCAAGTAGGCTGCCTCACACCTTTTGCCATCCGGCATATCCTACAACTTTGCACAAATTTTGCCACATCTTGTTGCAATTGCAGCCAGTAGTAATTTTCACTAACAAGGGAAATGGTCTTATCTCGACCAAAGTGTCCAACTAAACCTCCACCGTGCTTTTCCTTGATCAGATTCTCTCTCATTGAGCTCCTCGAAATGCATAATTGGTTCCCCCTGAACAACATTCCATCTTGAATCAAAAAATTTAACCACTTAGTCCTATCCAAAGTAACAGGCGCAGTGTAGTCTTTCCAAGCTTCTACGAAGTCGGGGTCTGTAGGGTATAAACCCTTGAGCTCAACAAACCCAACAACCTCCACCTTCATCTCCATCAGTAAACATTGCCTCCTACTCAAGGCATCCGCAACTCTGTTGGACCTCCCACTCCGGTGTTTCAGCACAAAGGTGTAGCTCTGCAGGAACTCGACCCATTTCAGGTGCCTCTGATTTAATTTCCCTTGACTGTTAATATATTGTAGTGCCTGATGATCAGTATAAAGAACAAACTCCTTTGGCAACAAATAATGCCTCCATTTCTTTAGAGCCTGAACTATGGCATAGAACTCCTGATCATATACCGAATACTTCTTCCTGGCATCGTTGAGCTTCTCACTAAAATAAGCAACAGGCTTACCCTCTTGGCTCAATACGGCCCCTATGGCACTACCACTCGCATCATAGTCTACCCGAAACACCTTGTTAAAATCTGGAAGTGCTAAGACAAGGTTGCTCCGTGACCTTCTTCTTCAAGCATAGCAAAGCTTTTGTCTCGCTCCAGCTTGTCCACTTGAATTCCTTCTTGTTCCCCCTCATTGTCTCCGTAAGGGATGCGCAAATACTGCTGAAGTTTCTAATGAACTTTCTGTAGAAACTGGCCAGACCGTGAAACGATCTCACCTCAGTCACGCTTCTTGGAGCAGGCCATTCTATGATAGCCCTCACCTTTTCGGGGTCCATTTTGAGACCATCTACTGAGATAACAAATCCCAGGTATACTAACTCCCTCTTCACGAAGTTACACTTCTTCAGATTTATCAGCAACTGCTCCTCCCGTAGTTTCTCAAAAACCCTCCTGATGTGCATCAGTTGTTCCTCCAGGGTTCTGCTAAATATCAAGATATCATCCAAGTAGACAATAACAAATTTGCCTAGAAATTCCTTCAGGACTTCATTCATTAACCGCATGAAGGTACTCGTTGCATTGGTTAGCCCAAATGGCATGACCAACCACTCATACAAACCCCTCTCTGGTTTTAAAGGTTGTCTTCCACTCATCCCCTTCTCTAATGCGGATCTGATGGTAACCACTTTTCAGGTCAATCTTCGTGAAGTACTCAGCTCCACTCAAGCAGTCCATGATATCATCCATCCTTGGCAGTGGGAATCTGTATTTGATAGTGATCTTGTTAATTGCCCGAGAGTCTCGTGCACATTCTCCACTCTCCATCCTTCTTGGGTTCTAGTACTGCAGGTACCGCACACGGGCTAAGACTCTCCCTAATCAACCCCTTCTTTAGCAGATCTTGAACCTGCCTGTTTAACTCCTCAGTTTCTACAGGCGTCATCCTGTGTGCAGCCTTATTCGGCAAGCTCGATCCAGGCACCAAATCTATGTGGTGACCGATCTTCCTAACAGGTGGTAAACCTTCAGGAACATTATCAGAAATGATATCTGGAAACTCCTCTAACAGTCCCATGACTTCCACTGGAGTTTCCTTGCATTCTTCTTCCCTAACCCTAGGGATTATTGCATAGCACATATGATCTGGCTTCAAGCCATCTAAAAATATTCTTCCATCAACTAGACAGACTCATGCACCGCTACATACCTTCTCATCCGCCTCCTTCAGGGGTTTCAACTTATGGTGAACTCCATTTTTTGACAAGGAATATGTATTGGCTCGACCATCATGTACAACACTTCGATCAAACTGCCATGGTCTCCCAAGCAACAAGTGACATGCATCCATGGGCAAGATGTCACAAAGGACCTCATCACGGTAAGTTCCGATGTTGAACTTCACCAGGCATTGCTCACTGACCAACACCCGATGGTCCTTTTGTAACCATGCAATCCGATAAGGGTGCGGGTGTTTTCTTCTCTCCAACTGCAACTTAGCAACCATCTCCTCAGAGACCAAGTTGTCAATGCTTCCATTATCGATGATGATGTTACAGACCTTGCCTGCGCACTTGCATCTTGTGCGAAATAGGCTGTTCCTCTGATCTGCCTTCTTTTCTTCATTCAACAAGACTCTTCTGATGATCATCGCTTCCCCTCGTTCTGCCTCCTCAGAGTGCTCAGATTCGATACCTTCGTCTGCTACAGTAGCTCGGGCCTGACCCTCAGGTCTTCGATTTGGCCTTTCTTGATGCTGCGGTCAGTTGTATGCCCGATGTCCTTCTTCTCCGTAGTTGAAGCAGGTTCCTCGAAAGACACCTCTTCCAAACCCTCGCCCAGGCCTACCTCTTCCTCTCGGGTAGTTGTTGTTCTGATTGCGTGGGCGTTGGTTATTCTCCTCCTTCTCTTCTTTCTGGTTTTGGCTACTGCTTGCTTCACCAGTCTTCCTCAAATCTCTGTATCTTCCTCCACTGGTCCTTCCACCAGCTCTTCCTCCATGATCCTTTCCTCTCTGCTTACCATCAAATCTCCTATTCAGTTTCTCCTCCACTTTTAATGCAAACTGGTATGCATCCTCAACCGTGCTCATTCGAACCAGACTCAGCTCTTCTTGGATGCTGGTTCTCAATCCATTGATGTATCGTGCGACTTTCTCCTTATTCGCCTCAGAATGGCCGGTTCTAATCGAGATCTGATAGAACTCCTCCGTATACTCCTTGACAGATTTACTTGCCTGTCTAAGACTCTGCATCTTTCTCAACAGGTCCAACTCATAATCGGTGGGAATGAATTGCCTCTTCAATTTCTCCACCATCCTATCCCACCTGGTGATCTTTTCCTTTCCCCTCCTGTTCCTTTCCAGCTGCACTCCTTTCCACCGGATGCTAGCATGTCCCTTCAACTTTGTTTTCGTGAACCTGATCCGATTTGGATCTGAGATCTCTTCATACTCAAAATATTCCTCCATGTCGTTGATCCAATCTATCAACTCCTCGGGATTGAGATTCCCATAATAAGTGGAGACATCAAACTTCGGCTTCTTCCCGATCTGGGATATGGCCCTATACAGCCTAGCTTCTACTGGATCCAATGCTTCTTCCTCATCGAATGGACCCTCTTCTTCCCAAACTTCATCTTCACTGGGTTCCTCTCTTCTTGGCTCAACTCCTCTTCTCGATTTCCTCCTGCAGGGCTTGAACTTGCCTCTCGCAAGGCTCTAAGATCGACCTCTGCTCCCCTATTCCTCACACCACCATGGTTCCTATGCGGAGGCATCCTGCTCGCTTTCTCACAACCCACAACCACAATCCTGGCGCAAACTGCCTCACTGTCGGTGATCGGTTCGCGCACTCAGAACCTTCTGGCTCTGATACCACTTGAAGCAGAACTGGAAATACAAGCAGAGAAAATCATGAAATTTTCATTAACAGAGCCTTAAAATTTGAATTACAGAAGATACAAAATGGCCAACCCCTTTACAATCTATGTACTGCCTTTTATAACAGACCCGATCCCCTATGGACATCATTACATAGAATGCCAAGTTTGTTTCTAACCGCCCACACGAATGTTCTGTCACCGCCTACAAGATGCTGCCAGGTGCCTCGAATCATCATGGCATGTAATGGCGGAGTGCGCTGCAGCCGCCTGTCCATCAACCCACCAAGTCATCATTCATAGGAGTGCTCTATAGCCATCTGTAATTTGTTGCCACGTGCCCTCCTGCAATGGCCTCTGTAACCGCCTAGTACTCCATGGCCACCTGTAATTCGTTGTCATGTGTCCTTCTAGAACGACCTCTGTAACCGTCGGCTTGTCTGGAGTCGTGGGCGTTCTATCGCGATATCGTGACGTTTTTGCTTCCTTGAGCCTTTGGTCCGAAAGTGTCATGATTTTGCGACCACTTTGCGCCTTTGAGCCTTCGCTCTGAAAGTGTCATGATTTCGCGACCACTTTGCGCCTTTGAGCCTTTGGTCTGGAAGTGTCACGATTTCACGACCACTTTGCACCTTTGAGCCTTTGCTTCGAAAGTGTCATGATTTCACGACCACTTTGCGCCTTTGAGCCTTTGGTCCGGAAGTGTCACGATTTCGTGACCACTTTGCGCCTTGAGCCTTTGCTTCCGAAAGTGTCACGATTTCGCGACCACTTTGCGCCTTGAGCCTTTGCTTTCGAAAGTGTCATGATTTCGCGACCACTTTGCGCCTTGAGCCTTTGCTTCCGAAAGTGTCACGATTTCGTGACCACTTTGCGCCTTGAGCCTTTGCTTCCGAAAGTGTCACGATTTCGTGACCACTTTGCGCCTTGAGCCTTTGCTTCCGAAAGTGTCACGATTTCGCGACCATTTTGCGCCTTGAGCCTTTGCTTCCAAAAGTGTCGCGATTTCGTGACCACTTTGCGCCTTGGCCCTTTTTTTCAAAAAGTGTCGCGATTTCGCGACCACTTTGCACCTTGGCCCCTTTTCTCAAAAAGTGTCACGATATCGCGATAGTTTGGCCCCTTGGCGCCTTTTCTCAAAAAGTGTCGCGATATCGCGACAGCTTTGGCACTTAGAGAAAAAAAGTATTTTTGGGTGATGCAAGATTGCTCTTCCACCTCCGGATGCTCCTACATCATAAAATAAGGTATATGACATTGCACAGGTTGGAGTTTTAATGCTAGTTCTATAGGCCCATAGTGTAGGACACGACTAATATTGCCAATTTAGTCCACTTTTGTTCACAAGTTTTTTGAGTATTAAAATAAGGGTTTTATTGGAAACCTTATATTGACAACTACCTTGAGGGTAGTAAGGCGTAGACCATTTATGTTGATACTTATACTTAGTGAAAATTTTGGCCATGTCCTTGTTTTTTAAAGGAGTTTCATTGCTTGAGATTATGATCAAAGGAATGCCATAACAAGATAAGAATTGATTGAGGATGAATTTAGAAATTTGTATGCCTGTATAAGAAGATAGGGGCATGGACTCAACCCATTTGATAAATTATTTAATTATTATTATTATAAATTTATGGCTATTGGATGAGACATGATCTATCTTTCCTATGATTTCTAAACCCCATGTAGTATAGGGCCAAGAGGAGGTTTAGGATTACAGTTTTTATGATGGGGTATGAAAAATATTTTCATGTTTTTGACACTTGTGGACATAATCACAAGTTTATTTCCATGGAGAGCCAATAATATCCCAACCTAAAGAGTTTCTTAGCCATGTATTTCCATTTAAATAACCATCACATATTTCATTGTGGATTTCTTGTATTGCTTGATTAGACTCTTTTGAACAAAGGAAATGTAGGAGAATATTATCAAAGGATCTATTATATCAGACATTACCAATTATGATGAAGCAAAAAGCATGTTGTCTAATTTTTTCATTCATTATGATTAAGATCTTTAGGCATTATTCCATCTTTGAAAAAGGCATATATGTCTCTATACCAAGAATCTAAAAGGATTACTAATTTAGTGGCCAAAATTAGGGGTGTTTGATTAGATTCAAGAGTTTTTGGTTGCCTAATTTGATGAATAATAATATTGGCTTGCTCATCCTCTAATTATAAGGGGATGAGGTAAGTGACAACCACCATTGCATGAATATGATGATTACTTGTATTAATAGTAATATTTCCGAAGGTGGCTAAGATATGATCCACAATTTATTTATAGGGTTTTAATGTATCATATTTAGTTTGATAAGTTTATTTGATTTGATTAATAACAAGTTGAGAGTCCCCAAAAATATATAAGATGGTGATTCTGAGGGCTTGATAAAATCAAAGCCTAAGGAATAGAGCTTCATATTTTGTGGTATTGTTGGTACTTCAAAATTAAATTTTGAATGATAAAGGAATAATTATTTGTTGAGGGAAGACTAGGACTATCCCTGCCCCTAATCCTTTGATACTTCTAGACCCATTAAAGTAAATATACCATGTAGTAGATTTTTTAGTTTATATATAGAAGATAGTTTCATAAGGAAAATGAACCTCTTTAGGTTGATGGGCTTCTAATGGGGAATCTACTAAAATATCAACAGTGACTTGTCCCTTTAAGAATTTATTATTAACAAATTCAAGGTCAAACTCATTGAGTCTCATTACCCATTTAGTGGTGTAACCCAAAAGGTATGGTTTTGATATGAGATATCTTAGAGGATTTGCTCGAGCTATTACAATAATATTTTTGTTAAACATGTAATGACTACCAGACAGAGTTTTTTCCAAAGGTGTGTAGTGGTTTTCATAGCTTACTAAAGTTCTACTAATATAGTAGATTACCCTTTATTTAAGTTGATCATCATATTGGGCTAACATGACTCCTAAGTCATGTATCATTGCAGTAATATACAAAAATAGAGGTTTTAAAGGCTCTAGTGGGACAAGAACTAGAGGAGATAAAAGATATATTGTGATGGTATCAAAATCCTTTTGATAACTCATCATCCCATTTGAACTCAATGCCCTTTCTTAGAAGTTTGGTAAAATGTTGGCCTTTATCTACAAGTTGGAAGATAAATTTTCATACAACTTATAATATTCCTTAAAGGCTACAAAGTTCTATCACTATCTTTCATGGAGGCATGTTAGTGATAACAAAAATCTTAGCTAGATCAACTTCTATTCCTTGATGGAAAGTAATAAATTCTAGCAATTTTTGGATATGACTCCAAAGATACATTTTGAGGGTTTGATGTAAACTTTATATTGTCTTAGGCAACTAAAAATTTGTCTTAGATTTGGGATAAGATTTTCCTATTTTTGGGAATGACCAAGGAGATCATCAACATAGGCTTTTACTATGTCAAGCATCATGTCATGAAAGATGTATGTCATGGCATTTTGGTAAGTTACCCCAGTGTTGTTTAAGCTAAAAGGCATGACTTTCCAATAAAAGGTTCCCCAATGGATGATGAATGCTATTTTTAATTTATCTTTGGGTGCTATCCTAATTTGTTTGTACCTCAAGAACCCATCCATAAGGGGTAACATATTGGAATTGGAAGATAAATCAACAATCATGTCGATATTAGGAAGAGAAAAATTGTCTTTCAAGCATGCCTTATTAATGTCTTTGAAATTTGTGCAAACATGAACAATGTCCTCTTTTTTGCAAACATGCACTATGTTAGTTATCCAATTAGATTAATCAATGGATTTGATGAATTTAACTTTGAGAAGTTTTTGAAGCTCATATTTAATAAGTAATGATACTTTAGGGCACATATTTCTTAGTTTTTATTTTACATTTTTGGCATCTGGTCAAGCGTCTAAGTGATGTACACTGAGAGAGGGATCTAAGCCAAGTAAGTTTGTATAATACCATGCAAAAATACATTGCAAGACTTAATTAAGAATTTTGTATATGCTTTACACCCTTTAGGAGTCAATGCCTTTCCTATTTTAAGGATTTTAGGTTGGTCTTGGGTTTTGATATTAATTTTAATGGTTTCTTCTATAAGGATGTGAGACTCATCCTCAAATTGTGGATGTGGTAGAAATACTTCTAGAATGTCAATATTGTTCAAATTTTAAGTCATTAGATCCATATTTGATGATTGTGATATGTTGGTAATATCTATCGAGATGAGTGATTCCTTGTGAAAGGAGTTATTTGAAGTGGAATTGTTGTTAGAAGCATTATAGGAAAAATGTCTACCTCAATATTATTGGTGGTTGATCAAGATTCATCTATTATTTGAGGTAACGCAATATTATCAATATGAAGTGATATGATTTGTGATGATTTTGAGGAACTATTCTCTTCATCAAGTTTAGGATAAATATTATCTGTGGTGTTTATCATAAGCAAATGTATAAAGGAAAAAGAGTACTCATAGCCTTCTTCCTCATACTTTAAATTGTTGGTTACTGAGATGTCTTCATAAGGTTTGAGAAAGTTATTCTCACTATCATTTTTAAAGGATGATGTGCAAGGTTTGCATTTATTGCAATGGGGTTTATATTCCAATCCCCATCATTCTATCCATGGTTCAACTTCTAAGGGTTCTTCACTACCTTTTTTGAATCTTCCTATACCCATCCTATGGTACCCAAAGTTGCACAGGATCTATTCATGTATCTAATATAGGTTTGATATATATCAATAAGCATAATTTTATTCATTTAATTTGGACAAGGGTTGTTTGCATGAATAACATCTTCATTGGTTGTCTTGACATAAATAAAGGTATAACTACCTATTTGTACTACCATACCTTTTTGAGGAATAATTCTTAAGGTCCAGGGTGATGGGAATAATTTGGTTAGGTCTAATTTTAATAACTAATTTTAGAATTACTATAGTCGATGGTGTGTTTCTTTAATCTATTTTTTTGACTTTTTAGTTTGATTACTAGTGCTTGTTTCATGGCTGTTGTATGAAGCAAGGGGTAAATATTATGCAGCTTCATTAAATATGATTGGTTAAGCACTCAAGGATGAAAAAAGGTGTATCTTTGGATTATCCCTTTCAAAGGATTGATAATAGGTGAAGGGGTTATGATCTATTAGGATAGTGTAAAATTGACCTTGGTAATCAAATTTTAGACATTGATGATAAGTGGATGTGACTACTTGTATAGCATGAATCCAAGGTCATCCTAAAAGAAGATTATAGTTTAGATCACATGTTAAAACATGGACTAAGTTGTTGAGTATGTGGGGTCCTACATTTACGGGAAGGAACAATGTTCCTACAACTACCTGTCTTTATTATCATATGTTTTGATAACAACATTAATTTTTTAAAATCTCATTTGTCTAGTCTAATCCTATCAAGCAATTTGAGGTTATAGACATTAATGATAGGTCCATTGTCAATAAGCACTTTTTTTACATAACTATCACCAATATCATAGGTGATATGTAGTGGGTGTTCCCCAAGCATAGATGGGGATGGGACATCCTCTTCTTAGAAGGGAATGGTCACATGATTGATGACCAAGGTGCCTACTACATGAGTTAGATTATCTGGACTAAGATTTCAAGGGACTACTTGTTCATTCAAAATTTTGAAGAGTATTTCTCTATGAATGGGAGAAGTTTTCAATTATACGAGTTAAGAATTTGTTTTAGGTATGTCTTCAAGTTGTTGTTGGATTAAAAGTTCCCTTTCATTTATCTTGATTTTTTAAAATCAAAGTTAGTTTTTTAGGAGTATGATTTTGTTTGGATTGCATAATGGGAGGATATTAAATAGGTGGGTTTGACAGTTGATCTTTGTGTTTTTGGCTTTCCACTATGTGAATCATTACAACTTTATTTTGGTGGGGTGGTGGGACATTGTTATACTGAATGTCATTTGTAGTATTTTTATCATGATTGGGTGAAGGATTTTAAAGAATGCCCAAATCTATATTGTAATATGCAGATGGTTGAGAGTCACTAAAGGTGACTTATCCTTCATCGATAAGATATTAAATGAGGACCCTAAGACTTTTGCATCTATAGATAAAATTTTCATTAAAGCAATGATAAGCACATTATTCCACAATATTAAATCTTGGTTGCTTTTTTCTTTTAGGATTTAGAGGCCTTATAGGTGGGAGTGACATCATATTTGCTTCTAGTAATTGTTCTATAATAATGGAAGGAGGTAGGTCTAACCTAGCATACTACCTTCTAGGCCTTTCTTGTTTATTCAAGACAAGTTTTTGAAGGGTTTCCATAGTACTTCCACTATTTTTATTTGGCCTAGAGTCAATGAATCCATATCCCATGATGTGTTTATTCTTATATAGTTCTCTTGGGCTTCAAAAATCCCAAATTAATTCATATACCTAATTTTTAATAAGGTATGGAGGTCTATGTGATTGTAGGATGTAATGTCGAGTCCAAAAAAAAAAGCCTTGAGAAAATAATCTTAATCAGAAGAGAACCTCCATGGTCATTGAAAGAGTAAGCATAGAGCTTATCATATCATATTTTACTCTTCATAAGTCCATCCCTTTTCATCCTTTCATTTGTAAGGCCAATACTCTCTCATACCATTAAGTCATTTTATATATCTCATTTCAATCCTTCTAGGAAAAGCCTTTTTCTGGCTCATATATTTAAAATATGCATTTAGTCCATATCGCCTAAGACCATCTATTGAAAACTTAACCCTTAATAAATTTAGTTTAGAGAGTTAAAAATCACAGAGCATTCCTAAGTTAGACCATGGGCGAAAATTGCCCAAGACTACCTTATTTTCACCCAAATATTCTACCTAAGGTTTTCCTAAGTCATCTGCCAAAGTCTAAAGGCCTTTAACACCTATCGCTCCTTTGAAAATCCTTTGTTGATCCAATATGCAACTACACTAGCTATCACCAATAGACTTAAGCCCACATAATATTGTTGCTCATCAAAGAGTCTTGTCTTCAATACCTTCAATGACTGAATTAAATCATCAACAACAAAGCTTAAGTCTAAAATTTACCTTCACTCATCCAAGTATCCCATCGCTAATCCATCTTTGACAACCTTGTTTCATCAACAACCATGTTAAAACTAAGTCTTCAAGATAAATATCAACATCACTCTTATAATAGTCCCATAATTGATCCTATCCATGACAAAGGTCATTCATCAACAACAAAGCTTAAATCTAAAAATACATTATCACTTTTCTCAACCTTTCATCATCGATCCGATTCTCACAGATATTTTCAATCAGTGATCACATCAAGATAGAAGTAAAATAGAGATTTGTCATCATTCTTGCAAACCCTCATCACCAATTTTATCAATGATTGCTTAGCCTCATCTATGATAGCTAATTTCAAGTTCAAAGTAAGGGTTTTATCAACGTCAGTCTAACAAGTCCCCCTCTCGATAAAATTTTGTCAACTCAAGTCATTTTAAATATGGAATTAAGCACCCAAAACCCATACTCGATATGATCCATGACCATAGCATCCATCAGTGATAGTCTAAACCCATACGAATTCTTCATTTCTCTTCAATACTCTCCATCGCTAATCCATTGTTAGTCCATCAACAAAAGTCTTTTTCATTAGCGAAGACTAGCCTTAGGTCGTATGGTCTGTCGAGTGGTTTTCAATTACCTAAGCTATAATAAACAATGCACGAGGTTAAGAGAGTCTATCATTGATTTGAAGCCTTATCACTAATTCAACCAGCAAAACCTCATCCTCATCAGTAACTGCAAAATGGCTTAGTCTGAGTAAGTCTTCTCATCGCCCTTAAGAAAATATTATCACTGATCCATCAATGACAATGATTTTTCATCAACAAATTTTTTTTTTCAAAAGGTATCCAAAGTGTCAAGTCATCATGGTCCTAAGTCTTTCCTCTTCCATCACACATTGGATAAACATTTTTCTTATAATTCACCCATCATCGATAGTAAGTTGCCTTCGCTCATCCATCAACAACAACATAAACCCATCAGCAAGTAAATTTGGCCATCGCTCTTATGAATATAAGATCATTGGTTCATCAGTGATGACCCCAGATGATTAGTGATGATGTATTCCTATATATTTCCATTACCCATTTAGAATGTCCATCAGTGATTCATCAGTGATAGATCAAGGTGAAAGGCGAAAGAAGCATCAAAACTTTATATCATCCCATGAAGATCAATTATGCATATTTCACCTAGGAAGGTGCAGGGCTCATTTATCAAACACTGTCAGAAAGAATGATGATATGGACATCCCAAGATCCAAAGGCAACGATCCTGAAAGAGGTGGTAAAATCATAATCGGTCCAAGGCATGAACGTATCTCCTCGAGGCATAAAAAGATCAATGAAATACCCATGACGAGTCTCCAGCTCGTGATGACAGACAAAGGTAGGCAACGTGGCACCAATGAGAGAGTGACACTCAAAAATGTAAGCCTGGGTGGACAAATCATAAAAAAGGACCCCTTTCAAGATTATCGTTACGCATATATCACTTGCATGATTATTTAAAAATGATCGGGGAAGGTGGTTGAAAGAAATTAAGGCTCTGCATGTGCATACCATGTTAAAAATTCCTCCACAAAATTTTGAATTTCTTTACAAAACCTTGTCTAAGAAAAATTTGTAGAGTATGATAGTGAAGAAATAAGTACAACCAACAATATAATCCTACACCATGGCCTCGTCTAGCAAACCAAAGAAAACTCCCAGCTCATCCAAAAAGAAGCCTACCAAGACTATTCAGTCTATTGAAGAAGAAATCATAGACAAAGTTCTCAAAGTATCACAGGCTTATCCATATGAAGAGCTACAAGGCAAACCCATAAAAAAGAAGCAACAAGAGACACTAGAAAAGAAAGCACCAATGAGAGAGATTACTAGGGAGCAAAAACAAGAATATGAGGATGCTACCATTTTCTATTTTGAGCACATAGAAGAAGATTATCGAAGACATCAAACAATGCTCAAAGATATATTTCAAAGGGCCAGGGAAAAACGTTATGATGATAGCCCATATTGCAACAGATGGAATAGTAACATTGGGAAGCTCATCTGCCACATGTCTACCATTCGTCAGACCTACTCTCCTGGCTAGCCATGGCATACGACCTAGAAACCAAGGCCATCCTCAACCACAAAGACCAGAAGATCTTCAGAATCACTAAGGAAGCCATTCATAAGGTATTTAATCTCTCTCCTTCCCAAATAGTCCCAAATGATAAAGTGCTCGAGGTACAATCTTCATGTATGCTAGGTACTCATTTTTATCAAAGTATGTTTGGTCTAGATTATGATGTATCATACAAATTCCCCATACCAAAAGTGACTCTCAGAGTATGGGCTAAATATTATGTAGACATGATCAATATTATAATGGGAAATAAATATCTGGATAATATAAAAAGGGAAGTGATGTACATGGCTTCACAGTTGAATAAAACTGGAAAAATACCTATGTATGCTTGGGAAAAGGTCCTAGAGAAGAAGGTGAATGCAACATCTACATGAAGCCATCAAGGAAAAGGAAGAAATAATGCCTAAATTCATGTATTATTCCTTTCTTATACATCTCATAGTTGGCTAACTAAGTCCCAAAGTTTTAGAAACACTAGGAGGGGTGAATGCCGAATGTGTTTAGGATAGGCTACCTTGGATCCAGGAAGGTTGGTCTGACATCATCGAGTTCATCAGAAAATTTATGTTGGCCATCCATAATGAGCTATGTGGTGAAAATCCCCTAAGGATCAGTATAGGAATAAGCAATTTCCTAAATCATAACAAGGTTGGGAAGTTCTTCTTTGTAGAAGATTTCACTTATATCAGACTGTATGGTGCGAAGATCCCACCTAAGGTACTTCCAAAATATTGCCCAATGTCAATTGCCGCCTTAGAGATCGTAAGGTAGGTAGTCGAAGAAGTCAAAATGAGAGTAAATAGAGGCAAAGCAAGAGTCCCATGGCTCAAATTGCCCTTCAAAATGGGGCATTATATTTTCAAAGGATATCTCAGTCTACTCAGAGCTATGTGGAAGATGGATGACTATTATTTTGTTGAACTCACATGGAGAGCCTATGACCCAGACAAAGAATATGACAAGGAAATCCAAAAAGTCATGAAATTACATATGGACCATGAGGAAGATAGGTTTGAAGATGCGATGCAAATCACCATCAATAATAGGGAGCATCTCAGAAAGGTCTGGGATATAAAAGAAAGACCCTACACATAGTTTGAAGAAGTTGGAAATTATCGAATAACTTTGAATAGACTAAGAGCAGCCACTATTGATTCTTATGCTCCACTAGTCCCAACAACCAGACCTAAGGAACTTGAAGACCCTTTCTTGCAAATAACAGAGAAAGACTTGCAAAAACTAGAAATAGTCATCAAAGAAGCACATGTTCCTGAAACAAGTCAAGCCATGGATTGAGCCAGCTACCCAAGCAAGCTCTCCAAGAGAATTACCTCAATATAAATAAGAGGAAGTGCCAACTACAATCCAGACAACAAGTTCTTCCAAATTGGTTGAGGAGACTTCAAGTTCAAAATATCAAGCAGTAGAAGAAATGGAGAAATCACTTGTAAGTACTCTAGCATAAATGCCAAAGAGCACCACCACTATGCATTTGATAGTAAATAATGAGAAACAAAAAATTCCTTAGGCTGCTATGAAGAAGGTCACTCAAGCTGGAGGACTAGAAAATATTCTAAGAGAACTAGTGCCTGAAGAAACATCTCCTCCTAGTTCTCCACCAACCAAAAGAGCTCATATCGAATCTGGATCAACCTCTAGAACCTCTCACTCTAGAATACTGATGAAAGTCAAAGAAACTAATATACAATTTACTATTGAAGAAGAACAACAACTAGAAGTGGTGGAAGGAATCACCAACGAGAAGGTTGCTCAGTAGTTGTTAGCCTAGCAAGGAGTTACACAGGCTGACTCAGAAGTATCCATAATGGTACCACTACCAAAAAATCCAACTGAGTTCTTCATTGACCCTATAGCCAAACAAGTAAAATGGATAGGGGATAATATTGAAATGTTGAAAGCAGATGTGGCAGTTCATATGCAAATAACTACAACCATAGAAGGAGAGCTCACAGAATTAAGAGCAATAAAAGCTCAATTCAAATAGATGAGAACTGAAAAAGAGTAGCTACAGAGTGAAAATTTGGCATTTCAAGCTGAAATAAGCAGACTAAATAAAGAAGTGACAAAGCTACAGAAGCAAAATCACCAGTCTTGCCTGAAAGAACCATTGATAAAGAAGAGCTTGTCAAGCAATTCAAATCAAGATTGGTCGAATTGACTAAAGATCGAGTCAAGCCAATGCCAAATATTTTCCAAGACCTTCTGGAGATCATGAACACAACACAATAGATCAAAATCCTGATGGAAGAAATATACCTAAGAGCAATAAAAATTGCTCACATTTACTAGAAATATGAAGAAGAATACACCCAAATCATGGAAGAGCAAGTAACTATTCCTGATGGATGAGTGTATGACTATGCTAGACCAAGTTCTAAAAACTGAAGAACTATCTTCGAGATAGACTCCACTAGGAAGATTCCATATCAGGCATAAATGAATGGACAAAAGAATTGGGTAATGTAGGGCTGCAAAACTTGGAGACACTCAAGGAAGTCACTGCATCAACTCAAATGGAAACGCTCATCGCTAATAAAATAATGGAAGTCAAATGTGATGGCAAAGATGAGAAATAATTGGCACTACAACTTAGAGATTTGGCTTCGATAAACATAGAAGCAATCTTATTTGTAGAACAAAATGGGCCACTAACAAAAAAGTACCTCAATCAGATAAAGAATATTGAACATGAGGTCAAGTCAACTTCCACATTTTCAAATGAAGCATGGGTAGAAATTGCTAAACTTTTAGGAGTTGAAAATGTAGAAGAAAACAAAAAATATGACAACCAAGTGGGTCCCACAAAAAAGACAAGGGAGAGACAATTGACGTCACCCCCACTATAGAGACTCAAGAGCAAACATAATTAACCACTATACCTGAACAACAAAAATAATAGTCTCAAGAATAGGTGGTAGAGCACAGTCAATTTTACCAGTATGAGACAACTCAAGCCAACCTGTAAAGCACCTAACAAAATAGTGGTTGAAAATTTTCCAAGTGGCAGCATCTACACCAAGCATCTATAACTGATTTTGGATAGCCTAGTTATAAAAGGAGTCAAGGCAACCAAGCTTCATCATCAAGCAATCTCATAGCAAGCTCATGTGAGGTATTCTGAGTGTTTGGCCAAAGTTATCATATCTCCTTTGTTTTCTTTGTTTCAGTCATTTTTCTCAAGTTCATCCCACCTTTGTGCAGGTATTACCAAAAGTTGAGTAGTCTATCTGAGATTATTTCTAGGAGCTGCTCGAGGATCCAGAGTCTATGTGTCTCTATAATTAGGATAGTAGATAATAATCCCCTATTACGTTATTCAAATGGGGTGATTCATGTATTGTGTTCAGTAGAGGACCTGAGTATTCTACCAGGCCTTGTCATTGTAAACATTCTATATTGAATATAATACATAATATCTAGTTTCTACTTTCTAGCAATTTATTGTGCAATATGTGTGTGTTATCTTATCTATATTTTACATTATTTGAACATGTAGGCAATATTTCTTCATTGATTAAAGAATCTATGTTTATTACGATATTCGAATGAGCATAGATTTATTAGTCTCTCTTTCTCTTTCTACTCTCTATCATATGAATGATTAAAATTGCTATGATAACCCAATGGACAAGGCACCGGTCTACTTTTACTATTGAAATGCTTTTATCATATGCTTGGTCAATGATATTTTACTATCTAAATCAATCTGGTTGAGCTCTTTTTCTAATAAACATTGCATAAGCTCATATTAGGGTGTCCAGACCTAGCCTGTTTAGCTTTCAAGCTATCCTAGGATGAAGTGGTGAGTTAACCAGAGCTCACATATCTGCTTGTGGGTTTACAAGGATTTGAATAGTGTGATAGTCAATAAGGATATTCAAATTTTTCCACAATATTTTTTGGCACCATTACCAGGGAGAGCCTTTCATAGTCATTTTGAGATATTTTTGGCTTATCCCCATATGATATTTTTTACAATACCAGCTTGCCATATTACATCACAATTTTTTGGCATCGGGGATAGGCCTTTTGTGTGTTAGTTTCACTGTGTTTAGAGGGTTTATCTTCTATAATAATTTTTTTTAATGTAATTTTATTTGAACATGTATTTTTTGGGATCTTTTAAATACATCTGAGAGGTTGAGTGAATTTAATAGCCGAGCAATCTTAGCCTGAGTAAGATTCTATTTGCATTAAAAGTGATGGTGATTCTGAACAAACCCAAAAGAAGAAAATGAAGAATCTGACTTGGTGCACACCAGACACGACGACAAAGAGCTCTTCCCAGTATTTGAAGACCCAGAGGTATTTACCCATACCCGTAAGGCCCTAGTCCTTAAAAAATTTATTTATCAAAATAGGACTTATATAGTTGGTATTATGTTAAAAAGTCTATCCTTGTGAATAGCCTCCTATTAGCACTCCCATAGTTAGTACCCCTATCATCACTATGGCACAACCAAATCAGAACCTGCAAGTATGGAGGACTAATAGGTACAGAACTTTTCGACTACCTTAGAACTTGCATCCCTTGCCAGCCAAAGCCCACAAATATTTACCTAAATTTCAAGGCAACACTGCTATCTCTGGAGAAGATCACATCAAAAGCTTCCTATATGCATTAGATAACCTAGAGGTTGAACATGAGGATGTAGTTCTCAAGTTATTCCTACAAACATTAGAGAGTGATGCAAGAGACTGGTTTAATTGTCTCATAGCCGACCAAATCCTCGATTTCTAGACCATGGAAGGAGTATTTTTAAAGAAATATGAGGAAAGAAAAAATGAATAGTCTTTACTAACAGAGCTTGCAATAGTCAAGAAGAAATAAAATGAGTCTGTAGAAGATTTTAACAGATGATTTTTCAAAATTAGAAGCAAAATTCCAATTACCTTGAGACCCACTGATCATCAGGCCATATGCTTCTATAAGAATGCCTTTTCTAGAGAATTCAGTTATGAGTTGAGACAACATAGAACCAACACCATTGATGACTATATGGAACAAGCCCTAGAAATAGAGAGAAATATGTTAGATAGTGGGAAAATGAAGCCATACACTTCTGAGTCAAGTTCCAGCCAAGTAGACAGGAAACCTAAGAAATTTGGGTTCACAATGTTGAAGAAGGTTAAAGTAGATCCCCTAGAAATATTATCCAGCCAATTTACCAAAATGTTCAATACAATTAATAATAGGTTATCCAAAATTGAGAGGGATAAGTCTGTAAATGATGAACAACCAGCCCAAGTGCAACCTGATAATAGACCCCAATTTTGGAGAAACTTTAATAGAAATTGGGCAAGAAATAATGGGGAAGAAGGAAGCAAAAATGGAAATAATGGTTGGAAAAGGAGAGAAGGGCCAAAAGATATGGATGCAGTTCCAAACCCCATGGCCACTACTAATACAATCTTTGACTTCCGATACCATTGTAGTGAATGTGATGCACCCCATAACCCAGCCACCTGTGCAATCTATCTAGGTGCACATCTCGATGATAATATAGAAGAAGAATCGAATGAGGAAATAAGAATAAATACCTGTTGGACCAAAGAAGATGAGGAAAGGGAAAAATAGTTTGAAAAGGAGATGGATGAATTACCTAAGTCAGAAAAAGAACCCAGAGCTATGGTCCTTGAGAACGTGGAAATCCTAAAAAGACCTCAAGAGAGTAGATATGAAATGATGAAGCTAGGTAAAATTACTCCAACAACTGAAGAAGTTGAAACCCTAGAAAGAATGCATGCTATTAATCTGAGAGGTAGAACAGTGCCTGATAGGGCAAATAAATATGACAAGGCTGACACAGTTCAACAAACTCAAAACAGAGATAAAGCTACCAAGAAACAAAACAATAGTAATCAACAGGCAACCTCTAAAGTTGAAGCAAGAAATGAAGCTAAAAAATAGCTAGAGTCTGACAAAATTATTGAAGCCAAGAAGGTTGAATTTGATGTAGGTCAAGAACTAGCTAAACAAAATATTAATATCACCTTTGGAGAATTAATGACTATACCAAAGTATAGAGATCAGGTGTGTCAAGCCTTTGGTTTGGTTGAGCCATCTAATAATCATATATGCAATTTCTCAATAATAGAAAAGCCCAAGCCCATTCCTAGAAATCCATCAGTAGTCAGACCTTTCTATATATCCTTAAGATATAATTCAGACTTTGGGGAACAATATGTAATTCATAATTGTATGTTAGACAGTGGAGCGTCACATAATGTCATGCCTAAACAAGTGGTAGATCAATTAGGTCTAATATGCACCAAAGACTCTCCCCCAATATCTGTCATGGATAGTAGACAAATCCCATGTGCAAGAATTATTACAGGATTACTAGTCTATTTAGACCAATACCCAAAGAAAGGCATAGTTATGGATGTGGTTGTAGTTGATGTAGACCCATTCTTCTCTTTACTACTATCAAGACATTGGGATGAACAATTAGGAGGATCTATCCAATTAGATTGGTCCTATGCTACTATCCCCTTGATAGCTAAAGAACAAGCTACCCTCAAGAGAGAACCCTTCCACAGGTATTCTATTGAGCTTAAAAATTATGATAACACCACTATCAACTTAGTTCAATATTTTGAAGAGAAAGAGATAGGAGTCTATTCCATATGGCATTCCCCCTTCCTAGCTAAGGTACCCAAAGCAGTAGACATGGACCCATAGACAACCACAGAAGTTGATGTTGAGTCTACAAGAATATTGACATAAAAAATGTGGACCCTAACATTTGATGGAGCCAAGTCACACACTAGGGTAGGGGCTGGGATCAAACTAATCGACATCAATGGAAATTATTTAGGTATTCCATACATACTACACTTCCCATGCACAAACAATGTGGTAGAATATGAAGCATTATTGTTAGGCTTGAGAAAAGCCAAAGAACTAGGAATTAATTATCTGACTATATATGGTGATGTCAAATTAATAATACAATAGATTAAAGGCAAGTACCAGGCCAAGCACCCTAGGCTAAAATAATATAAATAGGCTATCCAAGAAGAAATTAATAAATTTCTAGACTTCAACATCACATATATCCCTAGGGAACAAAACCAGATAACCAATCTATTAGCCATAAATGCTAAGGTTTAGACAGTCTAGAGATAGACACAAAGTATCAAGAAAGGTTCCCTACCATTTTAGTGTATCATCCATCTGTCCCAGATAACATAGTGTATCTGAAAGTTTTTTAGGATGACATAGACATAAAATATTTTATGACATTGCAAAATCAATATGCTGAGATTATATGTGATGAAGAGGATGAAGAAAAGTTGAAAAATATTATCGGAGAGCCTATGAAGGTAATACAATTAAAGATCAATAAATTGTCCAAAGGTCAAATTTCACTGAAAAGTCTGTTTGATGATTTTGATAAAGCTCATAAACCAGCCTTGCAAGGATTGGAAGTAGAAGAAATTAATATTGGCACTGAACAAGAGCCCAAAATGGTGAAAGTTGAAAAATCTATGTCAGAGAAAGAAAAAGACTACATAAAGTATCTGAAAAAGCATAAAGATGCTTTTTCTTGGAGCTATGAAGACCTCAGAACTTTTAACACTAAGGTAATGAAGCATATCATCCCACTGAAAGAGGGCACTAAACCACATAGATAAAAATAGAGGAAGTTTAATCCAACATTACACCCTATAATGCAAAAAGAAGTCCAGAAGCTACTAGATGCCAAGATTATCAAAAAAGTCAGATTTTGAACATGGATAGCAAATTTGGTGCCAGTAAGGAAGAAAAATGGAGATATCATATTATGTGTAGACTTTAGAAATCTAAATAAAAACTCCTTGAAAGACAATTATCCATTTCCAAACATGGAACAATTATTACAAGTAGTTGCAGGATCAACCATAATGTCTCTATTGGATGGATTCTTAGGCTACAACCAGATTCAGGTTAACCCTGAAGATAGGCATAAGACAACTTTCACTACTCCTTGGGGAATGTTTGAATATCTCAGAATACCTTTTGGATTGATGAATGTAGGAGCCACATTCCAAAGAGCTATGGATTTTGCTTTCAAGGGCTTGATGTTTAAAATGGTGGTAGTCTATTTGGATGACATAACTATCTTCTCCAAAAATCTTGAAGATCACTTTGAGCATCTCACTCAAGTATTTTCCAGGTGTAAGGAATTTGGTATTTCACTAAATCCCAAGAAGTGTATCTTCAGAGCAAAGCAGGGCAAGCTATTGGGGCACATCATCTCTAAAGAAGGAATTAGCATAGACCCTAAAATAACTGAGGCTATTGCAAAGATCCCTCCACCCAAGAACTTGAAAGGAGTCAGATCATTCTTTGGGAAGATTAATTTTGTCAGAAGGTTTGTGCCAAATTTTACCCAAATTGCAAAGCCTATAAATAACATGATCAAGAAAGAAGGGATTATTAGATGGATAGAAGAAAATCTGTAGGCTTTTTAGAAAATAAAAGATGCTATCACTCAAGCTCCTATATTAGCCTATCCAGATTATCACAAGGATTTTAATATCTACTCTTTTGCTTCAGAAGACACCATTGTTGTTGTACTATCACAAAAGGATGTAGAAAACATAGAGAGACCAGTGGCATTTATGAGCTCAGGATTAAAAGGATCACAACTAAAGTACACCATGATAGAGAAGTAGGCCTTCATACTCATAAAATCTTTAGAACACTTCAAAGGAATTTTTGGAGCTAACAAAGTCATAGCCTGTATTCCCTTCTCAGTTATCAAAGATGTTTTCACTCAAAATGAGCCTACAGGTAGTTCAACCAGATGGATGGTCAAGCTACAACAATATATGGTAGAATTCAAAGTTGTGAAGACCATTAAAGGGCAAGGTCTAGCAAAGTACATAGCAACTAAAGGGGGGGAAGACTTCAATAATACAATGGAGATAGTTAATATACATAAAACTACTAAAAAGAGAGCATTTGAAGATGATTGGTATAAAGACATTATGAATTACCTATAGATATTGACATTCCCTACTGGATGCACTTAGAACAGAATGAGAAGTATCAAATTGCAAGCACAAAAATATTATATCCAGGAAGATAAGCTTTATTGGAGGCACCCAAGCAGTGTACTATTGCTCTGTCTTTTCCATAATGAGGTATATCAAATAATTGAGGAATTTCATGTTGGCTTTTGTGGAGGACATTTTGCACCAAAGGCAACTGCTAACAACATCATGAGGGTAGGATATTACTAGCCTTCCATGTTCAAGGATGTACACCAGCTAGTAAGAAGATGTCAAAACTATCAGATATTTGATGGCAAGAAAAAGTTACCTACAATACCTTTAAAACCTATGATAGTAGAAGCTCCTTTCTCTCAATGGGGTTTAGACCTGATAGGAGAGATTAACCCAAATTCATCAGGAGGTCATAGATGGATAATAACTACCACAAACTATTTCACCAAGTGGGTGGAAGCTTCTCCATTAAAAATATCTACTACCGAAGTCATTATTAAGTTTTTGGAAGAAAATATCCTCACCATATTTGGGGTGCCCAGAAAGTTAGTAACTGATAATGGCAGCAGTTTTATTTCTTATGAAATGGTGGAATTTTGTAGCAAGTACAATATTGAACTGGCCCATTCAGCTAACTACTACCCTCAAGGAAATGGCCTGGTAGAATCCTCAAATAAAAATCTTATAACCAGGATAAAAAGATCTCTAGGCAGAAATAAAAAGAGTTGGGATAGTGAGTTGAAATTTGCTCTATGGACTGATAGAATTTCCATCAAGAGAGCTACAGGAAGAACACCTTATGAATTGGTATATGGAGAACAGGCCTTGCTTCCTCCACAAGTTGAGAGACCTACCTTGGCTTTGTTACTCCAAGATCACAAAAATCCTGATAGTCTACAGAGAAGAATGGATCAGATTGTCAAATTGGAAGAAGACAGAAGAGATGCTCTCAAGAGAATGACCCAAGAAATACAGAAAACTGCTCAAGTATTCAACAAGAAATCCAGGGGAAATCCATTTGCAGAAGGAGACATAGTATTGTATTGGGATCCAAAGAATGACAAACCAGGAGAAAAAGGCAAGTTGGAGCCCAAATGGCTAGGCCCTTATCAGATTTTCTAGAAGATAGGCCAACATACCTACAAGTTGCAGACCCTGCAAGGTGAAGAAATGCAATTCCCAATAAATGGCCAACATTTGAAGGTGTACCATCCCTGTAATGGGGATTAGTTTGTATGAACTATTTGTGTCTACCTTTTGTACATATGTATATATTGCAATTCAATCAATTTCAATCTTATGTGTTTCCATTTCAGTCTATAATAGTCTAGTAAGTTTTTAGTCTGATATTTTCTTAGGTGATTAGTTTTTTTTATGCTTTCAAGTTCTATTTAGTCCTAGTCAGGTTGGTCATGAAGCTGAGAATTTGAAGGATCTGAATCTAAAATCAAGTCCTTAAAAGTAATCCCTATGTGAAGCCTATTGCAAGAGGTCCATAGGGGAAAGGTTTTAGTCAGGTCTATATTGCTTGCAACCAGAGATTCTAGAGTCCTCAAGAGAAATTTTTATCCTATCAGACCAAATATTTCTCTTGTCCCAGATAGAGCCTGTGTTGGGCTTCAAAAATCCCAACTTAATTCACACCCCTAATTTTCAATAAGGTCTGGATGTCTAGGTGATTGTAGGATGTAATATTGAGTCCAAAAAAAAAAAGGAAGCCTTGAGAAAATAATCTTAATCAAGAGAGCCTCCATGGTCATTGAAAGAGTAAGCATAGAGTCTTATCATATTGCATTTTACTCTTCATAAGTCCATCCCTTTTCATCCTTTCATTAGTAAGGCCAATACACTCTCATACCATTAAGTCATTTTATATATCTCATTTCAATCATTTCTAGGCAACTCCATTTTCTAGCTCATATCTTTAAAATATGCATTTAGTCCATATCGCCTAAGACCATCTATTGAAAACTTAACCCTTAATAAAGTCATTTTATAAATTTGAAAATCATAGAGCATTCCTAAGTTAGACCATGGCCAAAAATTGTCCAAGTCTACCTTATTTTCACTCAAATATTCTTCCTAAGGTTTTCCTAAGTCATCCACCAAAGTCTAAAGGCCTTTAACACCCATCGCTCCTCCGAAACTCCTTCATCGATCCGATCCATGACTACACTAAGCTATCATCGATAGACTTAAGCCCACATAACATCGTCACTCATCAAAGATTCTTGTCGTCGATCCCTTCAATGACAAAGCTTAAGTTCAAAATCTGCCTATCACTCATCCAAGTCTCCCATCGCTAATCCATCTCTAACAACCTTATTTCATCAATGACCATGTTAAAACTTAGTCTTAAAGCTAAATACCACCATTGCTCTTGTAATAGTACCATCATTGATCCTATCCATGACTAAGGTCAATCATCAGTGACAAACTTAAGTCCAAAAATACATTATCACTCATCTCAACCTTTCATCATTGATCCACTTTTGATAGATATTTTCCATCAATGACCATATCAAGATAGAAGAAAAACAAAGATTCATCATTGCTCTTGCAAAGCCTCATCACCGATCCAATAAATGATCACTCAACCTCATCCATGATAGCTAGTCTCAAGTTCAAAGCAAGGGTCTTACCAATGTCAGCCTAACAAGTCCCCCTCTCGATAAAATTTGGTCAAGTCAAGTCATTTTAAAGATAGATTTAAGCACCCAAAGCCCCATCATTGATCCAATCCGTGACCATAGAATCCATCAATGATAGTCTAAACCCATGCAAAGTCTTCATTGCTCTTCAATACTCTTCATCATCGATCCATTGTCAATCCACCAACGACAATATTTTTCATCAACGAAGACTAGCCTTAGGTCGTATGGTCTATCGAACAATTTTCAATTACCTAAGCTATAAGTGACAATGCCCAAGTCCAAGAGAGTCTATCATCAATTTGAAGCCTTGTCATCGATCCAATCAATGAAACCTCATCCTCATCAATGACCATAAAATGGCTTAGTCTAAGCAAGTCTTCTTCATCACCCTTAAGAAAAGCCTATCATCGATCCATCAACGATGACAAGTTTTCATCAATGAACAAGTTTTTTCAAAAGGCATCCAAAGGGTCAAGTCATCATGGTCCTAGGTCTTTCCCTTGTCGCATTTCGGATAAAAATTATTCTTATAGGTCACCCGTTGCCGATAGTAAGCCGCCTTTGCTCATCCATCAACAACAACATAAACCCATCAACAAATAAGTCTGGCCATCACTCTTGTGAACATATGATCATCGATTCATCAATGATAACCCTAGATAATCAACAATAATGTATTCCCATATATTTTCATCATCCATTAAGAATGTTCGTCGATGATTCATCAACGATAGACCAAGGTGAAGAGCGAAAGAAGCATCAATGGTCTAGATCATCCCATGAAGATCAACGATGCATATTTCACTTAGGAAGGTGTGGGGTTCACTGATCGAAGACTGATAGAAAGAATGATGAGGTGGACAGCCCAAGATCCAAAGACAATGATCCTGAAAGAGGTGGTGAAATCAAAATTGGCCCAAGGCACGAACGTATCTCCTCGAGGCACACAAAGATCAACGAAACACCCATGACAAATCTCCAACTCACAATGATAGACAAAGGCAGACAACGTGGCACCAATGAGAGAATGACACTCAAAAATGTAAGCCTGGTTGGACAAATCATAAAAAAGGACCCCTCTTCAAAATTATCGTTACGCATATATTACAGGCACGATTATTCAAAAAAATAATCAAAGAAGGTGGTTGAGAAAAATAAAGACTCTGCATGTGCATACCATAATAAAAATTCTCCTCACCAAATTTTGACTTCCCTCACAGAACTTTGTCTGAGTAAAAATTCATAGAGTACGATCGTAAATAAGCAAGTACAACCAATAGTACAATCCTACATCATGGCCTCATCCAGCAAACCCAAGAAAACTACCTAGCTCATCTAAGAAGCCTGCCAAGACTTTTTAGTCTGTTGAAGAAGAAATCATAGATAGAGTTCTCAAAGTATCATAGGCTTACCCATATGAAGAACTACAAGGTAAACCCATCAAGAAGAAGCAACAAGAAATGCTAGAAAATAAAGCACTAGTAAGAGAGATTACTGAAGAGCAAAAACAAGAATACAAGGATGCTACCATTTTCTATTTTGAGCAAAAAGAAGAAGATTATCGAAGACATCAAACAATGCTCAAAGATATATTTCAAAGAGCTAGGAAAAAGCGTTATGATGATAGCTCATACTGCAACAGATGGAACAATAACCTTGGAAAGCTCATCTGCCCACGTGTCTATCATTCATCAGACTTTCTCTCCTGGATAGCCCTGGTGTACGACCTAGAAACCAAAGGCCATCCTCAACCACAAAGACCAGAAGATCTTCAAAATCACTAAGGAAGCTATTCACAAGGTATTTAATCTATCTCCTTCCAAAATAGTCCCAAATGATAAAGTGCTCAAGATACAATATTCTTGTATGCTAAGTACTCATTTTTATAGAAGCATGTTTGGTCTGGACTATAATGTATCATATAATTTCCCCATACCAAAAGTGGCTCTCAGAGTATGGGCCAAAGATTACGTTGACATGATCAATATTATAATGGGAAATAAAGACCTAGACAATATAAAAAGGGAGGTAATGTACATGGCTTCACAATTGAATAAAACTGGAAAGATACCTATGTATGCTTGGGAAAAGGTCCTAGAAAAGAATATAAATGAACAACTTGAAGCACTGTAGAAAGCCATCCAGGATAAGGAAGAAATAATGCCTAAATTTATGTATTATTCCTTTCTCATACATCTCATAGTGGGCCAGCTAAGTCCCAAAGTTTTAGAAACACTAGGAGGAGTCAATGTCGAATGTGTTCAGGATAGACTGCCATGGATTCAAGAAGGTTGGTCTAACATCACCGAGTTCATTGGAAATTTTATGTTGGCCATCCATAATGAGCTATGTGGTGAAAATCCCCCAAGGATCATCATAGGAATAAGCAACTTCCTAAATCAGAACAAGGCTAGGAAATTCTTCTTTACAGAAGATTTCACTTATATCAGGCTATATGGTGCAAAGATCCCACCTAAAGTACTTCCAAAATACTATCCAATGTCCATTACCACCTTAGAAATCATAAGGTAGGTAGCTGAAGAAGTGAAAATGAGGGTGAATAGAGGTAAAGCAAGAGTCCCTTGGCTCAAATTGCCTTTCAAAATGGGGTATTATATTTTCAAAGGATATCTCAGTCTGCTTAGAGCTATGTGGAAGATGGATGACTACTATTTTTTTGAACTTATGTGGAGAGCCTATGACCTAGACAAAGAATATGACAAGGAAATCCAAAAAGTGATGAAATTACACATGGGCCATGAGGAAGATACGTTTGAAGATGCCATGCAAATTGCTATCAAGAATAGGGAACATCTCAAAAAGGTCTAGGAAATAAAAGAAAGACCTTACACCCAATTTGAAGAGGTTGGAAATTATCGAACAACCTTAAATAGGCTAAGAGCAGCCACTATTGACTTTTATGCTCCATTAGTCCCAACAACCAGGCCTGAGGAACTTGAAGACCCCTTCTTGCAAATAATGAAGAAAGACTTGCAAAAACTAGAGATAGTCATTGAAGAAGCTCCTGTTACTGAAACATACCAGCCACAGATTGAGCCAACCCCTCAAGAAAGCTCTCCAAGAGAATTATCTCAGGTTGAAGAAGAGGAAGTGCCAATCACAGCTCGAGCAACAAGTCCTTCCATAGTAGTTGAAGAGGCCTCAGGTTTAGAATCTCAAGCAGTAGAAGAAATAGAAAAATCACTTGTGAGTGTTCAGGCACAGAAGCCAAAGAGCACCACCACTATGCATTTGATAGTGAACAATGAGAAAAAAAAAATTCCTCAGGCTACTATGAAGAAGGTCACTCAAGCTGGAGGACTGGGAAATCTTCTGAGAGAACTAGTGCCCGAAGAAACCTCTCCTCTTGGTTCTCCACCAACCAAAAGAGCTCGCATCGAATTTGGATCAGCCTCTAGAACCTCTCACTCTAGAATACTGACGAGAGTTAAAGAAACTAATATACAATTTAGTATTGAAGAAGAATAACAACTAGAAGTGGTGGAAGGAATCACTGATGAGAAGGTTGCTCAACAATTGTTGGCTCAACAAGGAGTTACACAAGTTGGCTCAGAAGTAACTATCACAATACCCCTACCAGAAAATCCAAACGAGTTCTTCATTGACCCTGTAGCCAAGCAAGTAAAGTGGACAAGGGATAATATTGAAATGTTGAAAGCAGACATGGTAGTTCATATACAAATAGCTTCAGTCATAGAAGGAGAGCTCATAGAATTAAGAGCAATAAAGGCTCAATTCGAATAGATAAGAACTGGAAAAGAGCAGTTACAAAGTGAAAATTTGGCATTTCAAGCTGAAATAGGTAGACTAAAGAAAGAAGTGACAAAGCTACAGAAGCAAAAATCACCAGTCTTGCCTAAAAGAACTTTTGACAAAGAAGAGCTTGTCGATCAATTCAAATCAGGATTGGTCGAATTGACTAAAGATCGAGTCAAGCCAATGCCAAATATTTTCCAAGACCTTCTAGAGATCATGAACACAACACAACAGATCAAAAGCCTGATGGAAGAAATAGACTTAAGAGTAGTAAAAATTGCTCATATTTACCAAAAATACAAGGAAGAGTACACCCAAATCATGGAAGAGCAAGTAACCATTCTTGATGGATGAGTGTATGACTACCAGACTGAATTCCAAAAGCTGAAGAATTATTTCTAGGATAGACTCCACTGGGAAGATTCCATATCAAGCATAAATGAATGGACGAAAGAGTTGGGTAATGTAGGACTGCAAAACGTGGAAACACTCAAGGAAGCTACTACATCAACTCAAATGGAAACACTCATCGCTAATAAAATAATGGAAGTCAAATGTGATGGCAAAGATGAGAAAGAATTAGCACTACAACTTAGATATTTAGCTTCGATAAACATAGAAGCAATCTTATTTATAGAACAAAATGGGCCACTGACAAAAAAGTACCTCAATCAGATAAAGAATATTGAACATGAGGTTAGGTCAACTTCCACATTTTTGAATGAAGCATGGGAAAAAATTGCTAAACTTTTAGGAGTTGAAAATGCAGAAGAAAACAAAAAATATGACAGCCAAGTGGGTCCCACAGAAAAATACAAGGAAGAGACAGCTGACATCACCCCCACTATAGAGATTCAAGAGCAAACAGAATCAACCACTATACCAGAACAACAAAAATAATAGTCTCAAGAATAGGTGGTAGAGCATAGTCAATTTCATGACACAGCTCAAGCCAACCTATAAAGCACCTAATAAAATAGTGGTTGAAGATTTTCCAAGTGGCAGCATCTGCACCAAGCATTCATAACTGATTTTGGAGAGCCCAGTTATAAAAGGAGTCAAGGCAGCCAAGCTTCAACATCAAGCAATCTCATAGCAAGCTCATGTGAGGTATTCTGAGTGTTTGGCCAAGGTTATCGTATCTCCTTATTTTCTTTGTTTTAGTCATTTTTCTCAAGTTCATCCCCCTTTGTGCAAGTATTACCAAAAGTTGAGCAATCTATCTGAGATTATTTCCAAGAGTTGTTCAAGGAGCCAGAGTCTATGTGTCACTACAATTAGGATAGTAGATAATAATCCCCTGTTACATCATTCAAACGGGGTGACTCATGTATTGTGTTCATTAGAAGACCTGAGTATTCTACCAGGACTTGTCATTGTAAACATTCTATATTGAATATAATACAAAATATCTGGTTCCTACTTTTTGGCAATTTCTTGTGCAATGTGTGTATGTTATCTTGTCTGCATTTTACATTATTTGAACATGTAGGCAATGTTTCTTCACTGATTAAAGAATCTATGTTTATTATGATATTCGAATGAACATAGGTTTATCAGTATTTTTTCCCTTTCTGCTCTCTTTCATATGAATGATTAAAATTGCTACGATAGCCCAATGGACAAGGCACCGATCTGCTTTTACTATTGAAATGCTTTTATCATATGCTTGGTCAATGATATTTTACTGTCTAAATCAATCTGGTTGAGCTATTTTTCTAATGAACATTGTATAAGCTCATATTAGGGTGTCCATACCTGGCCTGTTTAGCTTTCAAGCTATCCTAGGACGAAGTGGTGAGTTAACTAGAGCTCACATATCTGCTTGTGGGTTTCCAAGGATTTGAATAGTGTGACAGTTAGTAAGGATATTCAAATATTTCCACAACATGTCCTTTTTTATTTGAAGAAGGCTTATATTCCCCTTCTTAAGCTTTAGTTATACTTTTGTAATGAGGGCAGATTCTACTTTTTTAGCCAATTAAATGGCATGTTCAAAAGAGGGCACTATGGTCATTTAAAAAGAATGGGGGAGGATTTTTTGAGATTATTCTTAAAAGCACTAAGAAATTCTTTTGGAGGAGGTTTATATTCTTGTTTCACTAGTGACCTCCACCTTTAAGAATTTTGATAGGCTTTCTTCGCTTTCTTGATTTATCTAATATAGGTTAGCAAGGGTAGTGATTTTTCAATGTCAATGATAAATTGTTGAATGAATTTCTCACCTAGTTTCCTAAATATTCTAATAGAATGGCCAAGTAATTTATAAGACCATTCTAGTGTTGACTCAGTAAGGATTTGTGGAAATACTTCTAGTAGTAGTAGTTCATCATATGTTAAACTAACATAGGAAAGCATGAGGAGTTTTATATGATTTACAGATCATCTAAACCATCATATTTGGGAATATTAGGAACTTCAAAATGATGTGAAAAAGGTTAATTAGCCACAATATGGTCTAATGGTTGATTACACATACCATCACATGTGCCTAGTTACTTTGAAAATCCTTGGAGTGAGTTAATTATTGTACTTGAAATATAAGTGCTTGAACTTTGGATGAAAGTTGACTTGTAAAAATCAATGGATCTTGCAATTAGAAGATGTTAAAGAAGAATTAGAAGATATTTCAAAAACCCTTTATATTTCTTTTGTGATAGCATTAACCCACTTTATGACTCAGATTGGCCTACCATTTTATACTTGCCAAGAGGGATAACCCTCAAGGTTTCTATGACGGTTTATTCAATCAAGGGGTTGTTAACGTTCCCCCACTAGGAGTAGCATTTGGTTATGTTTTATTATCTTTTATTAATGTGATTTATTCTAAGCAAAACAATTTTAGGTGGTCTTGATTAAAAATATAGTAATTTTTAAAATTGAAATAAGACAAAAAGTATTGTGGTAAAATTGGTTTTTTAGATCCAAGTGGTGTTTCACATAGGTTTCACCAAAGATGTAAACCAAAATTCGAGGACGTTGGCCCCCAATCCATGATTCACACTCAGATGAATATTTGTGCCTAAACCTTGTCGTTATTGGAGTTTTCTTTGGTGGAAGATCAAGTTTTACTAAGGGTAGTTTAAATATTTATCCTAAATCTATGGTTTGTGTGTTCATTGAACAAACACCTAAGTTTGAGATCTAAAACATAAAATAAAATATGCTTAATGGATATGATGCAAAATACAATGCAAGTGAAGGCAAATGTGCAACAAACAAAGCTAACCTATATGCTCTTTTTTATTTCTTGCAAAGATTAAACTATATAGGAGTTATAGGAAATTGAAAAAAAAGGTCTTCAATTTTAGCAAGGGTTCAAGAGAATGTGTAAACAAGATTTAGCCTAGATGTAGTTTAAATATAATTTGAGATTAAATGCCTATAATGCAAAATAAGTTATGCATAAAAGAACCTAAGTTCCTTAATTTTCACTTTTGTTAATGTGCAATTCTAATTTGAAGAGAGATAAAACAATGATTTATGAAAATACATTGAAATAAAAATAGAGACTTGGGTACATAGATTTCATAAATGATAGATTTGAAGTTTGGAATCAGTTTCAACACCAGCATGGATTTGCTACCTGTGAACCAAGTTTATTGTCGTTGGCCAATAAATTTGTCTGCTAATCTATGAACCTACAAAAGAATACTAAAAAGGGAAAAATAACTCGAGTGTTAGTTTTAGGGAGATTTCTTGATGCTTGGGATAGTGTCAATCTTTCTTGTCTATAGTTAATCCCCTTGTTCTTTTCATAAAATGGGATTCGAAATCTTTCTAGAATAGAATTTCTACATAAAATTGAAATATAATTGTTATAAAATCAAATTGAACTTGGTTTATACGGTGCTAGGATATCCTTTTGAAATTTGTTTTGATGTTAAAATTGATAAATTTTGTTGAATCATAGAAATTTGTAGCCTGTAGGGCTAGTTTGTTGCTTGTAAGTTCATCGTCTACATAATAGGTTCATAGCCTACATAATCTATGACCTATGAATTTGATTTAAGAGATGTAAACTAAGTGCAATCATAAATTGTAATCCCATTTTTGGTCATCTAAAGGACCTTGGGGGTATTATTACTCAACCAAATAGACCTACTATCCCTTGGCTATAGCAAACCCCCTGAAAAACTGGTCACTTTGTCTAGTTTCTTTTGTTTTTACAAGTACTACAAAATCGTAACTTTGCTTAGAGAGGCACAATATCATGAAATTACAGGTTGCAAACAAAGAGTGTGTTTTTGCTTTAGACACCAAACCAAGTAGTTCTCTTTGTTTTTATTTTGTTGTCTTTCTTTACATTACTTACTATTTATTGTTTTGCATCATTTTTGTTTTGCTTAGGCCATTTTAAAGGGAGAATTAAGGAACCTTTAAGTTAGATTTCAAATTGTTTTATTTTGACAGAAAAACTTAAAGACAAGGAAGAAATCAAAGAACTCTCGGTTTTAGTTTATTTTAATTTTCTTATCTCCTTTGTTAACTTAGGTATTCAAACTTGAAATTACGTGTAGTCTTGCATTAGGTTAGTTTTATTTTTTGCATATTCCCTTGAACCCTTGCTTGAAAAGAAAAAGAAAATTTTACTTTCTTGCAACTTCTATTTTAGCAAGAATCACAAAAAGCATATATGATAGCTCTTGTTTTCCTTGCACAGTTTTTTCAATGCACTTTTTTAAATCTTTTCATAGTCATTAGCTTATCAGTTTAGAAACATTAAACTTAGGTGTTTTGTGAATATATAAATCAAACATAGGATTTATATTGAATCCATAAAACACTCTTGGTGAACCTTCAACATACAACATACCACCACGATTTGAGGTGAGAATCCCGTAGGGATTTTAGCCTTGCAGATCCACTAAATTTCTCGTGAGTTCTAACACTAGATACCTACATCTTTTTCATAAAAGAATTTTTTATTTTCATTTTTTGAACTTTCTTCAATTTTCTTTATAAATATAATTATTCCAAAATTTAGCATTCTTCTTGACATTTTCCTGCAGCCTTCACAATACCAAAGCTCCACCTCTATTGTCTATCACTACATCTTGGTAGAGTAATATTTTCAAAACTTTGTGCTATTATAGTGCGCTTTACCAGATCTAGACTGTTAGTTTTCTTCCTAAAGCATAAATGCAACCACAAGAATTGTAATAAATAGTTTATATAAAAACATATTAGTGATATAAAATACAAAAAAATATTACTAATGGAAAACACTAAAGTAAAACTTAATCATTATTTGATTTAGACTGTCAATATTTTCTTGTCAGGTTTAGCTAAACTTACTTCTAACAATAGAAAAAATAATTTAACTTCATAATCCTCTCTTAAAACCCCTCTATTGGCTTGTCTATCTACACATGTATTCCCTTCCCTTAATATATGTGTAAACTTAATTTCTTCAAGCTCTTGACAAGGCATTGTATTTCCACAATGATCTCGTATATGTTCCATGGAGCCTTTACTTTCCTAAAAATTCTATTTATTACTATTAGTGAATCGCCTTACATCCATACTTTGTTCCATTTCATTTATTTACATATTTTTAACACTTCCAAAGCCGCCCAAGCTTCAACTTTTTCATTTGTCTTAAATCCACTATTGAAAGCTTAATGTGACAAAATCTCACCCCTATTATTTCTAATTTTTCCTCCTCTTGTTGGTACTAGATTTCCTTTAGATGCTCCTTCAAAATTTAATTTGACCAATTCCACTTTTGATGGTTTTTGCTTCATATGCTTTGCCTTTTGTTTCTCCTATGCCCAACATCATAATTCCATTTGATTACTTGACTCCATCTATCAAGGCTATTTACTTCGAGATTAGATATTAGGTGCACTAATAGGGTTGGTTTAAACTCCTTTATGGCTAAACTATTATTTCCTTTCATTAGATCTAAATTGCTTTCATTTCCTTTAAATATTCTTCTATTCCTTTCCAACCATACAATCCAAAGTATTGTATCTTTCGATGTATCCCAAATTGTCTATAACACCTCACTTTTAAAAGCACTTTGCCATTGCTTTAACCATTCTTCAATTCTTTCATTCATCACCATGCATTTACCAAACATATTAATAATCCATTGCCATAGTTCCTAGACTATCGAATAGTAGCCCAAGAGATGGTCTATAATTTCTTCCTCCTTTTTACATAGAACACATTGTGAGGTGCTATGAAAACCTCTTTTCATTAGGTTATTCTAGGGTAAAATTTTCTTATGACCTATTAGCGATACAAACATTTTAACTTTGATAATGCTCAAGAAATCCCAAATATCTCTTCATATTCTTGTGGTATTCCTATTTTGTTGGTGCTTTACATTATATCCACATATTGTTGTGCATTCTATTGAGTTACTCAACTTCCAAATCAACTTATCCTCAACTCCCATTGGAATAATCATTGTTATCTTTTTTCTCAACAGCCTCCTAGTAACAATGTTTGATATACTTGTAACAAAATATTTTTTCGGTTATATCTTCCTTCCTAATCCTTGTACATAATGATTGAAACCCTACCACCATATTTGTCTTGAAGTAATATCATCCATATTTCAAAATTGGATCTAGATTGAGTGGTTTTTTATCGCACTAAGTATCCATCCAAACAAAAATATTTTCTCCAATTCTCACTACCCATCTTAGACATTTAATCATTAGATCATTTGATATTTTAAAACTGTTCCATAGTGCATAACCATCTAGTAGTGAGAATGCAGTAAAATTAAGCTTGGTCATTAGGTTCAATGTACTTAGAAGAATAGTTGCCCATTGTCTTTAATTCTCTTTGTACAATATCCAAATTACTTTTTCCCTTAGAGCTAAGTTTGCATCCGTAAGAACTCTTAAATTGAGAGCTCCCCTAGTTTTATCATCACACCTTGCTACATCTCACCAAAGGAAATTTCCTTTTATCATGTAATCTTGACCATGCCAACATAATTTAGATTATTATTTTTTACCGGTTTTGGCATAATATACAAGGCCATATAATATGTTGGAATGACTTGTAAGATCAATTTAAATAACTACACTCTTCCTACTAACGATAACCATCTACCTTTCTATGCTAATAGTTTATTCAGAACTTTACTTATAATTGCATTCTATAATTATATCCTCATTCTCCCCTCAAATAAGGGTATCCCTAGATATGGTGCTAGCAAAATTTCCTCCTTCATTTAAAGTAACCTGCATATCCTTGCTTTGATTCTAGTTGGAGTGTTTAGAAAGTAAATTTTGGATTTTGTCCTATTAACTTTTTACCCTAATGATCTTTCATATTCCCTTAATAAGTTATTTAAAGCCCTGGCCTCATTTTTCTCAGCCCTCCCAAAAAGGGTTGTATCATCTATAATTTGTTGATGGGTGATATTGGTGATGTTATTACTAGCCTTAAGTTTTCTTACTAGCCCATATTTTTTTCCCTTCAAGTTCCTTCCCAATACCTTTGTCATAATAATGAACATATATGGTGATAGAGGATCTCCCTATCTAAGACCCCTCTTGGCTTTAAATGATTTTGTTACTAGCCCATTGACCAACACTAAATAATCTTTAATCTATCTGATCCATTTCTTCTCAAATCCAAACTTTTCTAATATTGTAAAAAGAGAATCACTCTAATCCATTTAACCTATTATAGGATTTATTCATATCAATTTTAATATCATCGCTCTCTTTTCTAGAAGTTGTTGAATGCATTACTTCATGAGCTACTATGATCCCATCCAAAATATATCTCCCTTTCATAAATCCTCCTTGCTCTTCTAAAATAATTTTGTCTAACAGTGGTATTAATCAATTTGCCATCACTTTGAAGATTATCTTATATGGCATATTACATATGCTTATGGTCCTAAATGAATCAAACAATTATGCATCCTTCTTTTGAAATCAAGAAATATATGTTGCATTTATTTTATAAGGTATGTATTATTTTACCCTAGATTTTTCCACTACCACAAATAGAGAATCCTTCACTATTTCCCTGTTATGTTGATAGAATGCTATAGAGAGCCCATTCAAACCTAGGTATTTATCCTTATCAAAAGATAACAGAACTTAATGAACTTCTTCTAGAGTAATAGGCTCCATAAGTTTGTTATTGTGTTCATCTTTTATAACCGAAGGTACTTCTTGCAATAGTTTATCATTAAGAACTTAAATCTCCTTTGATATTAGAATATCCTGGTAAAAGAGCCTTGCCTCCTTTTTTATTTTGCTTTGGTCTCCAATCCAAATCCCTTCTACTAATTGTGGATGTTGATCTCTATATTATTGCCATCCTATAAAAAAATTGTGTTTTTATCTCCTTTTTTAACCAAGTCTATCTTGATTTTAATCTACAAAGTTTTTTCTTCCTTACTCAAAATATTATGATATTCACTAAGAAACTCCCTTTCCTCCAAGCTTGGATTATTGTGCTCACCTTTTTGAAATTTTAATAGTTTCTATTTATTTTTTTCTTCTCAAAAAAATTCCATAAATGTTCTTATTCCATTCTTTTAATCTAGATGTTCTTGATTTAATTTGTTTTGGAAGTATATACAACCAACTGTTTCTTGAAGAATTCCATGTTTGTGCTATCATATCAACAATTTTATGGTCTTCCCATAATTGCTCATATTTAAAATACGAGCATTTTTAATTCACTTACCACCATTTAAATTATTATAAGCCAATGATCTGAAGTGATCCTTGTCAAGGTATTAATTTTAGCACAAGTCCCTTCATCTAGCCAATGATCTTAGAGTAAGCATCTGTTTAATTTTTTTGCTATCAGGTTCAGGCTTGTCCTATTGTTTCCTCTTCGAACTTAACCTCCCATATAATATTGTCTTGAATAAAAGTTGAGAAATCTCTCATACTTTGGGTTATTTTCCTATTTCCCACAATTTATTCATCTAGCTTGGTTATGGCATTAAAATCTCCTCTGTCATGAATCATGTTTCTTGGTCGTTAGTTCTCATAAAGGCTTCAATCCCACTCTATATTTATGATCTATCTAATTGAATTGTAGGTCCATAGATATTGATAAGAATGAAATGAATATATGCAAAGGAGCATGTGACTAATGAGGCTATCCAATGCCTAGTTTTATTAATGGTTTCATAGGAGGTTCTAACTAGATTCCAACATGTTAAAATTCCCTTTGTCACTCCTAAATCCATAGCATCCCATTCACATCTTACATATTGCTTTCATAGTTTTGGAAAATTCTTCCTTTATCATTTTAGTTTCTTAGATACAAAGAATATTAGACTTATTACTTAACTAGAGGTCCTGTTGAGTGGAAATATTGTCCAACTACAAAACCACCACCATAGTCAGGATTTTGATTAGAAAACCCTCTCTTGCAAAGAAATAGAAATTTCTCCAAGGTTCCTTTTACTTAATGTGTGCTTGTAATCTTGTGAATATATATCAAATAAGTGCTAGGAATACCTTAGTGATTTGCAAGTAACTATTAACAAGGGGTCTGTGTTTTTTTATTTTATTACTATACTAGTGATTGTTCATGAAACTTAAAAGAAATGAAAATGTGATTGGCCCTCATATGACCACGATGTAAAACCTTAGTTCATTTTATCTTGAAATGTTTTAGGTAGATTTTATCTTCTTTTGGTTAAGCATATTTTAAACAAGTTTTATCTTGCATTAAACCCTACTTTAAGCATGAAATAGAAGATTAAAATCTATCTCTAAATATGAATTTTATATGATGATTGGATTCGTTTTAAATTGCTTTGAGCATGAAAATAAAATGATGAAATGACTAGCTTTAAAATATAAAAGCCTTTGAAATGATAAAAAAAATTACCCCTCTTTGATGAAATTAATTTTCATAAAGAGACGTCAATTTATTGCTCTAAAACAATGGCCTTTGAAATGTCATATAAATCACTCCTCTTTAATGAAATTGTGATTTTCATAAAGGAAAGTTAATTTATTGCTTGCAAAGTAAACATGCAAAGCTTGAAATCTAATTTACCTTCAAAATGCGAAATTATGTAAAATCCGAAATTATAAAATGCCTGTAAAAATAGCAACTTTGAATAATTTTTATAATTTCAAAATGGCTTCAAAATGAAATCGAAATTGTTCTAAATGGAGTGTTAAAGCTTGTTCTTCACACCCGTGCATTTATTTTTCGAATTTTATTTTATTTTTTTCGACTTTTATTTTAATTGCCAAAGTTTTAAAAAAAATCTACAAAAGCTAAAAATGCACTAGAAAGCTGAAAATGTTAACATACAAAGCACTCAGTCTAATGCTACCCTACACAACAAAACCAAAGATAGTGAGAAATTTCAATAGGGTAACCTGACCTAATCAAACCTACAGAAGCACAATTTGGGTTAGATCAAGTGCTAGCCTCTAAGGAAAATAAATGGAATCTACACCCCACAGATCTTCACGTAGTGCAACTATTTTACAACATTAAACACTAGATAGAAATCCAGGAAAATAAAGAGAAAGATCGATAGTAAAACACTACCCTTTGAAATTGTCTCCTCAAGTCTTGCTCACAAGGTGCAAGTTTCTGGATTGGTTTGCATTAAAACAGAATAATGGTCTCTTTGATTACAAAAAAAATTCCAGCCTTGGCCTCCAAAACGATCCAGTTAGTCCCAAAACATCCAGCCCTTGGCCTCCAAAAAGGTTCAGCCCCTTTGGCGTGTAAAAATTCTAGCCCTTGGCATTCTTTTCAATGGCTTATTTAAAATTTTAATGAAGACCCCTTTCGTTTCCTCTTCTTCGCTAGGTTTCGTATTCCTTTACTGGTTTTGGTTTCGCAGCTTTTCGTTTTTTTTCTCTTTGTAACGCTCACCTTCATAACGCTTTTGATATTCCTTTGTCATTTTTCTTCTCATGCGTGTCGGGTTTATTATAGACGCGATGACATTAACTATGTCCACTTCTATTTTTGTTTGACTTGACCCCATCATTTAATAACACTCTTGGGCATAATAATATGTTACATTATTCTTTTTAAAAGTATGTCATAGATGTCATTTTTCTTTTTTTCTTTTTTATGACTGCACTATTCACTTTATGAAGAGGGTAGCACATGTCAATTGTATATTCCATCTACTAAGTAAAAGGTAGACCAAGGTTTTCCATAAATGTGTTAGATACCACCCTTCTGGTTTCATTTTAATCCTGTTGATTCTTTTATTGCATAGAATATTGTTGCAATTTGTCTTCGTTTAACGTTTCCCGCTCGCTGTTGCATTGGTTTATCTCCTGCATCTATCCGTCCTTTATGTTGGCATCCGACTCATCCATAGTCATGAAATCAACAAAGCTTTGCACTGTGCCTCCGTGTCTGTTCACCTCTTCGGATGGGTTCCTTGGCACACTGCACAATGATGTTTAGTGAATTCGAAGGCTCTCATGAAGAAATTTATGCGCTGTGTGAGATATATTCTAACAGATTTTATCACACTGATGACCCACTCGGAGTACCAAACTGCAATGTCTGAGGGGACGAACAAACGAGATACACCTCTCATCCAAATTTCTCCGCTCGATCGCCTCGTTCGGGGTGATACCAAAATTAGTTCCAATTCCATTTAATTTTATCATTCGGATGCCAACGTGTTTTCGAGCGATATAGTTTCTACCACCGTGTCATGGCCTCCTGCCAAGCAATCACCACTCAGTCTAGGGTCTCGGTATTCGCACCTACTGTTACAATCATCCGATCCACAACTAGCATAGCCCATGTCTTGTTGAAGGTCTCCCATCGCTGGTTTGTTGGTTTCTTGACTACCAGCGACCCGTTCCATAATATACCCTGCTAACGCCCGCGACATTGACGTCGAGATGACCGGTTAAATCATACCCTTGTAGCACCTCGTTCGGCTTCCATATCACTGCTCCCATACCGACCTCGACGGGGATGTCTGTCGCTATTCAGTTGCACCGCAATCTGCCGCATCTCTGTACTCCTCAGTGTCTGGGTGTATATAGTTGTGTCTTCAACATCATCCACCACCGCCAGCGTATTTGAGTGACCCCAACGAAAATATCCACTGCACGCATCCAACGGCCAACCTGTGAGCTTCCCATTTGTCCTCTTAACGAGCTCTTGTCCCAAAGCTAGACGCTCATATCTGTTAGTCATCTGTGCTCGGATGAGCCCGCACCACTCAGCAGGGACGTCCAAAATCTGTCCTCTCAGATAGTGACATTCTTCCACTCTGGACTATCTGCGTTTCAAAACTACGTTGCATCTCTTCCATTGTGGGCTCTAGTTGCTGCCCATCAGTATGCATCAATGTTATCTCCTTCGTCGCATAGTGCTTCTGCATTTGGCCTGCCCTTGTTGCTATAAACCTAGGACTTCTCCTCGTGAATCACATCACAATCTCTGAATTGTGACCTTATTATGCCCGTAGCCCACGTCGTAGGTCCACCTAGGCTCTGAGCTATCCATCTATTTGTCCACGTCCACATTTGAAAATGGAAACGTGGTCGTACATCACCCGGTCGGTCCCGACTTGTTGTCCGTCTGGCTAAGACCTACTCATTTTAGTTTCCTAGATACAAAGAATATCAGACTTATTACTTAACTAGAGGTCCCTAATACACCTCTACTTTGAGGGGCATTGACACCCTTTATATTCCATGAGATGGCAATTATGTTTCAATAAGGGTTGTTGGCCCCTCTTGCGAATTACCAATATTATTTTGTTGTTTGGAAATGATATGTTCAAACAACTTAGATTTTTTTCGTTCTCCATATATATGCTCTTGTTTCCCTAGCTTTTGCTTGATAATTTGAAAATTTTCCTCTTTTTGCCTCGCTTTATAAGGAGTAGGTCTTATTATTCTATTCCTCAATATTCTTTCACAACTTTACTTTTCATTAGATTTATCCTCTCTTGACTCTGTTGAGGAAGCTTTTGACTTATCCTGCTCATTTTATGTTATTTCCTTGTTAATGGTAGAGGTATTAACATCTAATACTATGTTTTCTCTAACACTTTCCTTTTGCATGATGCATGGTACTGCAAGAGAGTTCAAAATCCGATGAGGCACATTCCTTAGGTTCGGTAGGAATGTTCATCCCTAAATCGGGATCATATTGAGTAGATGATTCCTTATTACTATTTTGATCCTATTGTACCATGTCTTCTAAGCTTTGATATGTTTTTTCTTTATAGGCTACAGCCTCAAAAGAATTGTTATTTCTTCCAATTTCCTTACTTCCTGGTCTCCATTGTTTATTTACTTTCATTTTTCTGGGTCTATTTTACCATCCTCATCCATATCCATTTATAAGTTTCACTTACAGCTTTCTACATATGTTTATGTTCGACTCTTCTTAGGGCATGATCTCTCAATATGTCCCACCTCATGACATCTTCTACATCTAAAAGACATGTTTTCATAATCCATGGTTTGGGTCCACAACTTACTCCATAGTTAAGAATGATTGATTTTGGTAAAATTTTACTAATATCAATTATGACCGATATCTAGGCATAAATAGCCAAGACTCCATCTTTTGTAGTTTCTAAAATCTCAAAGAATTGTCCCAAAGTGTTGTCAATTGCCTTGATGGTATCCATTTTCCAAAATTCAATGGGCAACCCATACATCCTGACCCATACTAGTAAAGGGATAGATTTACATTTTCAGGTGCAAAGCCTTCATACCAGGGACTAAGGAAGAGTCTTGCTCTTGCCATAAACCAAGGATCCTCTTTCAAGATTCTATCTCTTTCCTCCCTAGAATAGAAAATGGCTAGAAAGAAACCTTTGGGAAGAAATGATAGACTTACTCCTGAAGACTTCCATCATTTTCTCAAAGCCAAAGCCCTTGGCCAAGACTTATTAAATTTACCGATTGCATTATCTTTGAGCAACTAGGATCGTTGTTATATGAGGTCCTCCCCAACCTTTTACTACTAAGGATGATTTTAAGGATTTAGCTATAAATTGGTTCATGAGAAGAAAACTATAACTTGATATCTACTTAAATTTACCAGTATATCCTATAACAATTATATTATTTGAAAATAAATCTACAATAATTTGCATGCAAAACTTCTAAGATAATGAAGGGATAAATGAAACTTAGTTGAAAAATTCTATGCCTAGACAGAATGTCCCACCTCGTTGATGCCCTAACACTTCATTGCTCCTCCCATCATCCAAATCTTGGTTGACAAATATCTATAATATTGTTTACCACTCCATTGTGCTTGTTTAGAATCGCTGACTTCACAAGGTTACATCTCCCTCAATACTGTTTGGATTCCTTTATATAACCACTCATTTTAAAGTCTTCAAATTCCGTAAAAATTGGTCCAAGAATCATTTGAATCAAACAACAGAATATGGCTCCTTACAGATAATACATATTTCTCAAAAAATTGCTAAAACATTGCCCTTATTTCCAACAGCTATCTTCACATGGTCTTATCTCCCTCAATACTACTTGGATTCTTTAGTATGACCACTTATTTCAAATCTCTTCAAAATCCACACAAAATGATGCAAGAATCACCTGAATTAGACAACTCTATGTAAATATATGACTCCTAAAAGATGAGTTATTTTTTGAAAAAAAAATTGTATACTTCATTTATTTTATGTTCAATTAAACTTCATAAATTTATAAATATCTTCAAAATGTTTCTAAAAGATAAGCATAACTTTTAATTTATATGACACTTCAAAAAAGATAATGATTGTTCCCCAAATAAGAAGCTTGATTGGAGATTCTTTATATTTGAGAATCATCCTTATTGCTAAGTTCATTGGCCAACACTCCTCTAACTCTTAATAACTCTCACCGACTGGTATCTTTGTGGTTGTGTGAAAATGAATTCACTTATCTTACGCTTTGCAAGACCATGGACTCATAACAAAATGTATTATGTGTATTCATTATTCTCTTCCATGGAGCTTGGTGATATGCACATTCAGATATGTGCACTGTATTTAGCATAGAAGATTAGCAGTGCAAACATATTTCCAAGGGTGGATATATATGAACAGGTATAATTAGGAGGAGGTAGGAACTTATACTTTAAATAAGTTTAAAATGAATGCTGTAAGAATTTGGCAGAGGATAAACTCATAACATTATTTTCATCCATCTGTAAATTGTAACGCATCAAGATAAACTACAACAACTTGGAATGCAACCAACAGGGTTATTCTCTTTTCTGTCTTCCAGCAGTGCATCCAACAATGTTATGTTCTATAGATAACACGATGGAATTGACAACCTGTATATGGTGTAGCATGCCTTTACCGAATCTTGTCCATCTCAAATTACATAACTTTGAGGACAAAAGGCAAGTAGTCTCATGTCACATGGATATCTGCTTTTAGTCATTTTCAAGCTTTACATTGAGGGTCTGCATAAGAATACATAAAATCCATATGCACAAAGTCATCCATAAATACGTAAACCATGCAATTGAAACTCATTAAGGCATGCAAACCTTAAAGTACACTACGTTTATGTGTTTGCTTCCCATATGCCATTTTGTTTGATAAATTATTGATTTCCCACATTTCAAAACTAGTTGGTGCTAGTCACATAATGGTTCACTGAGCGAACTGTCTCAGCTGAGTTCCAATCCAATGGAATGATAGGCCCTACAGCAAGTATATTACAAGGTGCAAGTCCCAGGCAGGCCTTGGTGGAAAAGCTACTTGGCATTTTAGACTAAAATGAAGTTATTTGTGCAGCTGTAACAGTGGGCTTGTTTAACTCTTCCAAAAAGGAAAAGGCTAGTTACTAAAGGGAGGTACAGTGATTCTGCGGCTCTGACAGCAGGCTTGTTTCTCACTTGCCAAAAAGAGACCAGTTTGTAATTGGCTTGTGACAGCATAATCCTTGGTATATTATGCTCAAGTCTAGGAAGGTTAAAAAGACTGCATGGCTTACAACTTTATGCTATTCCATCAAGAATTTGTTAATAGATAACATACTTCTCCCTTGTTTGGTATTCACTGATTGACACTTACATAAGGAATCTTGAAAGTGCTTCCTTGACATATTCAGCAGGCAATGGATTATGTACAGTCTTATTGAAGACATGAATATTATCATACTGCATCATATATTCGGGTTTAGAAGAACTTGTGCTGCTCTCCAATGTTCCCCTGGGCTCAAAACAACTGGTTGGAGCATGGATGCAGGGCCTGTGCAAATATAGCATTGTTTTCCGTAAAGTTTGGAATTTGAACCAGGACTTGAGAGATAAAACTCCTCAAAACCCACCTTTTGCAATATAAGTGTATACCTTTTACCCTGTCACATCATTCAGAGAATTTTTTTAGCAGTAAAGAAATTTCCTTCAAAAGATTTCTCGGTGTGCATGCTCCTATCAGAATGTATTATGAATTAACTTGGGCATTGCAAGAAAAAATGCTAGAAATGATTTGAAATCCATCAATAATAGCCACTACTTACCCTATCATTGAGTCTAATTTCCGAACGAGGAGTGGAGTAGACACGACTCATTTTGTTTCTTAAATGTGCAAAATCATCTTTCTCCAAAACCCATATAGATTCGGTTTCTGAATCTCCTGTTGCAAGTTGTTCTCTTTCACAACTTTTATCCTTTTTGCGAAAAAGGTTCTGCAAAAATGACCAACCTGAGGATGGTTTTGATTGATCTCTGACACTGGAAACAATGCAGAACTCAGATGATAAAGGTGGTCTTGTGCAATAAGAGCATCCTCTAAGTCCAATGGCAAAGGCACCATCTGGAGTGCTAAGAGACAAGTGAGTCATAACAGAACTTGTCATTTCAATCGGTGAAGAACTGATGTTATCAACTAAAACAGCCGTTGTTAGAAGTTTATCATATAGTGTCACAACATATCTAATAGAAAGCATTCCATCATCATTGGAGCACCTTAGGGTGACCTGCAAGTATCAGATATCATTAGTACTGGATGTAGCAAATCAATCCTATCGGTTAAAAAAACAGGTGAGGAAGCAGTAGTATGCCTGTTAACGTAAAGTATTAAACTGTAACACTAATGATCCATCATGAAAAAGGATGAAATTGCATTAACATAAACAAAAAATGGGGAGTAATCATAACATCTAAAGAACATAAATTAAAGCATAACAATGTCACACTATCTCAACAAATTTCCATATAAACTGTAACACTAGTTTTCAACAAATAAAATCTAGTGTTACATTGGGAAAATCTAAGATAGATTAGAACTAGTTAAAAAGAAGACGCTCAAATTTGCTACATTGGGAAAATATAAGATAGATTGGAATTTAGAAGTCAAAAACAACTAAACCGACAATCACAAACAGAAGAATGTGGATCATCTTCATGGCAATCATTCTACCTTACCATTAAAAGATGGACCGGTAGACAGTTTTTTGCTGGAAGTTATGAAATTACATTCGTAATTTTTAAAGTCAAGATTTGAAAATCCTAAACATCATTTACAGCAGAAATTTGAATGCCATAAATGCAGTCGAAAAACAAAATAAACAACCAAGAAAACGCTTTATGTCAATGCGTAAAAGATTTACACATCAGCTTTGCAATATGATTACATTCATAATCCTACATAAGCAAAGAAAGAAAGCCTCAGTGCCTTCACTCCAATGGGCAAGGACATGATGTCTTTTTATATCTAAGTAAGTTGGTCATTGATAAACAAGGGCAGCTCTTGCTTAAAAGCCTTTAAAGACCAAGGCTGAATTGATTTGTGGTCTACGGAAACAATGCCTTACATCTTGCTTTCCAAAAAAGGCCAATGCATCCAACCTAATTATTGGTACTAAATATTTCCATCTATCAGCTATCAACCAAGAGTCCCAAGCTAAAGCACTAAACCAAGAAAGGAGAGCAGTGAAGAGAGTTGAATTCTGTCTGTAAGCAAGTCCAGAAAGTCCCAGCAAATTTGTATCTCGAAAAGATACAGATAGTTTTTTCCACTTTTCTGCAAATTAAAAAAGGTTGAGGAAGAAAAGGCACGAAGAATCTGTCAATCCAATCTTGTATGATGTAATTTAACTGCCAGCTCTTGGTGAAGATAAGCCAACCCATTATTTTTCGCTTAAAAGAGCTTTGTTTTTGCATTTCTGATTCATCAACTCCCCAGTGTTTGTTCAAACAGGAAGCAATTGGGAAAGAATGCCTCATTTCGAATATAAGTCTTTCACAACATAGGTATAAAACCCTTTTCCATTGCTCCATTCTGTTCCTTCCAATAGGGACCTAAACGACGCAATTGTAATCTAGAAAGACAACTTTGGGGAATTATCTTGCAGAGTTCTTGAAAGTTTGTTATATGTGTAGCACCCAACATTTGAACTCTATTTAAATTACTCCAAGAATACCCATGTTGAAGTTTAGTGTTCCCAAGATCACCCCAACAAAAGAAACCCTTTCTAGTCAATCTCTTTGCCTGAGAAGGTGGATACAACTGCCAGTTGATCATTGGGTGTCAGAAAAGTCCAAATAGGTCTTGCAGCAAGATCCCAAGCATTGGTTTATTCCTCAAATTGTCAATGTAGGAACTTAAAGATAATCTGCCATGCAGCCCAAATATGCTTGAGATATGCAGATCATGAAATCAAAAAGGCCTTGACCTTCGCTACTACATCACATAATTGTAAGGGGCTCTAATTCCTTGAGGATGACAAGCATCAAGAATTTGATGTCAGAGAAGGATCTGTCAAGGAACTTTATCCTCCACAGCTTTCACAAGTCATTTCCTTGTGCTCTAACATCTGCAATCTGTCCCAAGCTAAAATTCTTGCCATCCCTTGCTTGCCTCAAAAGTTTTTTTGTTTTGAACTCTTGAAAGTACCATCCATCAATGAGATTATCGAAATCCACAAATCAGCCCTTTATTACATGTAGTCACTTTTCTAGTGCTACCATGTGTACGTCTGGTTAACTCTAGAGTTCATTCCAGGTACTGTCTCTCCAATTATAGGTTTTTTCTTGAGTATGAAATATCAAATATGTGACCCACAGACTGCAGCACATCAAGAATTCAGACTTACTCCCTACATATTGGAGCAGATTCGTACAATTTATATGGTGCAATTTGTAGGTCTCATATACATATGGTTTCCAACTCATGCCGAATGGCACATCCTCTTGCTGGGTATGTAGAGATGAAAAATATTGCCCTTTTACCATTTACAAGGCTGAGGTGATTCATCCTAATAATAGTTATCAACCCCAGGTGACCAGGTCAGCTTGCCTCTAAATTCTGGTGCATACCTTCTGGTCTAGTGCTCGATTAGTTCCGAAAGATAAATCATGCTCATTAAAGTAAAATAGAGAAGTTACAATGTTTATATAGCATTGGGAAATGCTAACTATAGAAATGCCACGTATTTGAGAGAGAGAATAGGGAGGCGGAGAAATAGGAGGGAATGAGAGAATAGGAATTGAGAACTATGACTAAAATATCTATGCCGACCAGTTGAAGCTTGCCGTCCACATGAAACCTGTCGTCCGATCAAAAGTAAAAGGTAAAAAACAAATTTTTTACTTTAACTTCCAACATTCTCCCCCTTAAAGTTGAGAGGACTGACAATACAGTCTCTCAGCTTTATATATTGAGCTTTAGCTATACCTTTGGTGAAGATGTCTGCAATATTATCCAAAGTGCTACAATATTGAAGCTCAACTATCTGATGTTCCACCATATCTCAAATGAAGTGATACTTCATATCGAAATGCTTTGATCTGCTATGGTGGACTGGATTGTATGCCAACTGAATGGCACTTATGTTATCACAATACAGTCGAGTTGGACCACTTTGAATTTCTCCAATCTCTTCAAGGACTTTTCTTAACCATAGGGCTTGAGTACTAGCATGTGTGATGGCTATATACTCAGCCTCAGTAGATGACAATGCTACAACAGTTTGTTTCTTGGAAATCCATGTAATTAGTCCTGATCCTAGACTAAAACAATTGCCTGATGTAGATTTCCTATCATCTATATTGCTGCCCCAATCACTATCATTGAAGCCAACTAATTTCATAGAATTACATTTATGGTAATGGATTCCAAAATCCAATGTACCTTTTACATATCTTAAGATTCTTTTAGTTGCTTGTAGATGCAACTCAGATGGACTAGCCATAAACCTTGAAACTAGAGAAACAACATATTGAATATCGGGCCTTGTGTTGGTGAGAAACATCGGACTCCCAACCATGCTTTTGTAAGTGGTCATGTCAACCTTTGATGCTCCATTATCCTTGCTCAATTGGATCCCATGTCCAATTGGAGTTGCAACTGATTTGCACTGCTCCATGGCAAATTTCTTGATCATGTCTCGAGCATACTTGTGTTGACATATGAAGATCCCTTTATTTGATTGATGCACTTCCATGCCTAGGAAGTATCGCATTAAACCAAGATCTTTCATCTCGAACTACTTCATCATGGAGTTTTTGAACTCCATATTCATTTTATTGTTACTACCCATAAATATTAGATCATCCACATATAAACAAACTATGAGAATGTCTACTCCATGCTTTAGGTAGTACAGAGTTGGTTCACTTTTGCTTCTCGTGAATCCATACTCGCTGAAATAGCCATCAATGCGTGAGTACCAAGCTCTTGGTGCTTGCTTGAGGCCATAAAGTGCTTTCTTCAATTTGTAAACAAGGTTCTCCTGTCCCTGTTCTTGAAAACCTTGAGGTTGTTGAACATAAACCTCTTCTGTCAAGTATCCATTCAGAAAAGCACTCTTCACATCCATGTGTTGAACATTCCATCCTTTATGGGCTGCTAAGGAAAGAATTGATCTGATTGTCTCTTGTCATGCAACTGGAGCAAAAGTTTCCTCATAGTCAATGCCAAATTTCTGAGTAAAACCTTTTGCTACTAGTCTCGCCTTATGCCTCTCAATGCTTCCATCAACATTGTACTTGGTCTTGTAGACCCATTTACACCCAACACATTTTTTTCCTTTGGGTAGCTTTACTAGCTCCCATGTATCATTATTGTTTATAGAGGTTATTTTCTCTTTCATGGCTTCTTGCCATACATTTTGAGTACATGCCTTCTCATAGCTAGCTGGTTCTAGCTGTGTACTAGCCAATAAAGCATAATTGACTACATCTCCCCTAGGATCATGGGAGTCATCATCTCCATACAATTGCAAATTTTCAAGTTGCTGCAAAACTGTATTCATTTCACTAGCTTGACTTCTAGTGAATCTTCTCTGGAAATTCTGATCCAACATTTGAAAATATGGATGATGTTGTAATGTTCTTTTGCCTCTCGATGGAGAGTCTTTGTCAATGTCCATCGGTGAAGAACTTACTGATCTATGTGGAGAAGGACTTGGAGTGTCGGTTGAAGTACTTGATGTAGTACTCATGTATGGGCTTGGAGGGGGTGGTGTGCCTTTGCTTTTCTTTGGAGACACCTGTTGTACCTGTGAAGAACTTACATCTTGGGACTCATCATCAACAAAAATTCTTTGATGACCCCATTCTCCCCCTTCATCAAAAATTACATCCCTGGAGAGTATAACTTTATGAGTCTTGGGATTGTAGAGTCTATATGCCTTTGTAGACTCACAATACCCTACAAATATACAAGCTTGACTTTTTGGATCAAGCTTCTTCCTTTTCTCATCAGGAATGTGTGCATATGCTAAAGAACCAAACACTTTGAAGTGCTTTACATTAGGTTTCTTTCCGTACCACCCCTCATAAGGAGTGACACCATCTAAACTAGAAGTAGGACTTCTATTTAGAATATATACACTGGTTCTTACAGCCTCTACCTAGTACATATGAGTTAGATGCTTAGTCTGAAGCATCGATCTCGCCATTTCAACTATGGTGCGGTTCTTTCTCTCGGCCACACCGTTATATTGTGGGGTATAGGCGATGGTGAATTGCCTTTTAATCCCACTTGCTTTACAGTATTTCAAGAATGCTTTTGAGGAGTATTCACCTCCTCGATCTGTCCTAAGACATTTTACATAATTCCCACTATGATTCTCTACATTGTTTCTAAAATCTATGAAGCAATCAAAAGCTTCATCTTTATGTTTCAAAAAATAAATCCAGCACATTCTAGAGAAGTCATCTATGAAAGTGAGAAAATAAGAATAGTTTTTGAGACTCTGTGTTTGCATTGGTCCACAGATGTCTGAATGTACTAACTGAAGTGGATAGCTGGCTCTCCACGCTTGTCCTTTCGAAAACTTCGACCTTGAGTGCTTTCCTAAAGCACATCCTTCACAGACCTCCTTTTGTTCATTGATTTTGGGAAGTCCTGTCACCATAGCTTGAGAAGTTAGAAGTTTCAAGCTAGCGGAATTAAGGTGACCATATCGCAAGTGCCAAAGCACACTTGGATTTGTTATAGCTACATTTGCAATTTGAGCTCCTCCTGGCTCATCAAATTTGAGAGGGAATAACCTGTTCTTGGTCATGGGGACCTGTGTGATGACATGATTACAATTATTTTTATCAAAAATGATACATTGTCCTTCATCAAATACAAGCTTGTAATTGTTCTCCATCATTTGCCCAACGCTTAGCAGATTGTGTTGGAGCTTTGGAGTGTAATAGATGTCATGCACTTTCTTTAGTCCTTCTTTGGTTGGAACCTCCATGGCTCCAATACCCTCTACTTGCAATGTCTTATCATCCCCTAATTTGATTTGGGATTTATAAGTGGAATCTAGAGTAGCAAATAAATGTTCTTTGCCACTCATATGGTTTGAACAACCAGTATCCAGAATCCATGTGTCATTTAGATTCTGTTCTGATTGTCCATATGACAGAAAAAGATTAGAGGTATCATCTTCTTCTCCATAATTACCATATTGACTACTGCTGCCTTGTGAATATTTTGACCAGCAGTCACGAGCGAAGTGACCTGGCTTGCCACAGTTGAAATAGGCTGATTTGGACTTGTCACTTCCTCGCCCTTGATTTCCACTTTGTCCTTGATTTCCTCCTCGATTTGGATTTCTACCTCTTTGTTGATTGCCTCCTCTGTATGAGTTGCCTCCTCTATTTTGATTGCCTCCTCTGTAGTTGCCTCTGCCTCTACCTCTTTGCTTGCCTCTGCCTTGACCTCTTCCCCGTCCTCTTCCATTGTTTTCATTGGAAGTGAAGGCCTTATCATCGCCTCCGTAGCTGGTTGAAGGAGTTTCAGGAAACCTCTCTTCATGTGACATTAACGATCCGATTAATGCATCGAATGTTAAAAGGGAAAGATCTTTGGATTCTTCTATAATTATGGCAATATGGTTCCATTTCTGTGTAAGTGTTCGCAACACTTTTGTTACAATTATCTCAGGCTTGATTTCTTCGCCTAGTGTAACCATTTTATCCACAATTGCTTTTACTCTAACACAATAATCATCGACTTTTTCATCATCTTTCATTCGGAGATTTTCAAAATCTCTCTTCAGTGTTTGAAGCCTTACCTGCTTCACTTGATTACTACCCTGGAATCCATCACTCAATGCTTTCCATGCAACTTGTGCAGTGGTACAAGCGGCGATTCTGGGGAATATGCTTTTCTCCAATTGCACATAAGGCATGATAACAACCATTTGGTCTTATCATCAATGCCTCTTTACAATTTGTCAATTTGGATCCTTTGTCTCTTTTACAAAAAAAACTAAGCCTCTTAGGCTTATTACACAATATTTCCTCTTAGGAAAGTTTAACTCTTAAAATCTCTAAAATTTCACCTTTTCAAAGTGTGAAATTTGTAAAACTCTTACAATTCACAATTTCAAGCCTCTAGGGCCTTAAAAAAATTTTAAAAATTTAAACTTGATAAAGTAGTTAAATATTTATATTTAATAAAAAAAAAAACTTATAATTATTTAAAAAAAAACTTTTGTTTTTTTTTTATAATAACTATAAATGAATTTAATTTTATTAAATTAATATTTAATAAAAACTTTAACTAAGTTTAAAATTTTTTGTTCTGGCGGGATTCGAACCCAGGACTTCACGCCTGCAACCTTCCGCCTTCGCCACTCGGGCTACGCCCACTGTTTCGTTATCGAGAGGAGCGATCATCTATTTCAAGCATATATGATGGCAGTTTTTAAAATTAAAAAACATGAAATTATATATCCCACATTGATCAGGAAAGGAGCTTCAAAGGTGTTTAAAACGTCTAGCGCGCACAAAGCAAAGCGATTGCCTTCGGGCAATCAAGCCGCTCCCTTTTGCCACGCACTGTCCAACCACAAATCGCCACCTCAGCGTCTGCGTCCAAGCTGTCCTCCACTCTGTAGTCGCCATGTGTCACGCTGTCCTCCACTATGTAGTCGCCACGTGTCGCCTCGTAGTCCACGTCAGTCGGAGCCTGTTGTCCATGTCAGCCACTCAATAGCCGCCACGTGTCGCCTCGTAGTCTGCTCCTGTCAGGTCCCCCGGGTTTCGAGCCTGCGGCTCTCTCCTAGTCCGTCTCGTGCTTCGAACTAATCAATCCGAAAATGTAGGCAGCAGATCTGTCACCTCGGGAACCGTGCCCGACCCTGTCCGCTTGGCTCCTCCGCTGTGCTAACTATAGAAATGCCACGTATTTGAGAGAGAGAATAGGGAGGCGGAGAAATAGGAGGGAATGAGAGAATAGGAATTGAGAACTATGACTAAAATATCTATGCCGACCAGTTGAAGCTTGCCGTCCACATGAAACCTGCCGTCTGGTCAAAAGTAAAAGGTAAAAAACAAATTTTTTACTTTAACTTCCAACATCTGGTGGAAAATTTCTCCTCAGCAGAGCCTAGAACTCTAACATCCTATAGGCATCCTAATAGGCATGAATTAGCGTTTGAGCTGTAAGCCTCAACAGCTCAAATCAAATTAAAAAAGTAAAGAAAAATATGCAGCTTCATCCTCTGAATTGGATTTATATGAGAAGAGTTTTCACCAGTCACAAAATTACAAAGATTTGATGCTTTATGGTATCCACTAGCTCCTGCCTGGGAACAAAACCCTGTTACAGACGTTTTGCTTGTTTGCTTTTTATGGTCACATTCGAATACTGGTTTACTGGATTGTAAAAACCGTAGTGTTGAGACTCTCTTTGATTCTATAACCACTAGAGAGCCCATGAGCTGGGTGACCCTGGTTGAGTTATTTTGATCCTAGCTGATCCTAGCCGAGCCTCTTTCTGTATAATTTACTACATTTTATGTTTTTTCTTACTGGCTGAAACATTGCAAGTTAAAAAAAAGACAGCTTGTCAAGTCTGAGATGAATCTAAGTTTTGAGTCCTCGTACTACATAAAAACTGATTAATGATTACACCTAATTGGTCTTAGATACCTCAGATCTGAGATGAACCTAAAGATTCATACTAAAGCTCCAAACAACATTTTGTACAATGTTTACAACAATAATGAAGAATGATGAGGAATGCTTCTCCAAGCAATAATAAGCTTTAGTAAATAAGTGTAAACTACTCTGAGGTTCCAATGCCCAATGTCTATGACTGCATGCCACATCGAATTTAAGTAAATACAAGTCCAATGATGCCTTCCCTCTTGCTTACTGATTTCTTGTAACACAAATTACTTGAACATCATCCAAACACCCTGGAAAGACTCTTGTCCACTGATACACAAGGTTGCTATGCAGTTGCAAGTCTAATAGCAAGCTGTATACAATAACTTGGAAAATGAGTACCTTACCATGGCCCCAGGTTTGGGCTTTTGGTTAAGGACCCATATCCACAAATAAAAGGTTACGTGTTTGACTCTGATCCATATGTTGGATGGAAATGAAGGTAGACTGTTGAGATTCTTTGAGGGAGGCAAAAAGTCATCATAACTGTCCACTTTCCAATTCTATAATGAAATCTTATATAAATGGGAAAGGGGACAAAGGCCTGAAAAGGGGATTGGAAAGAAAAGATCCTCCAGAGGTAGTAGCATAAGGAAAGGACTACTGTCCAAATTTAGGCTAGATTGCTAGAGCCACTGGTTATGCCTTACGGGTTGGAGCCAAAGGTCTCCAGGCTTGAAAGACAACTGAAGCCTAGAGCAGGGGTCTAGGAGAGCTGGAGCCTAGAGTAGAAGCTGAGCAATCCAGAACCCGAGCATCATAGAAGAAAGGGTAGAAGCAATTAGCTGAAGCCTGAAACATCCCCCAACTCTGAAACAAACATATTGTATTTGTGAGGAAGAAATTCAGTTTGAATTTGAATAAAGATTTATGATGTTTCCATTTTAGCCATATCCATTCTTTTGCAAATTCTTTTTGTTTTAGAGAAATACAGATCAAACTCATACTAGCAATTAAAGATTATTCTTACATAGGCCACACGTTGCATCTACCTATAATTGGTGAAGTGTAGTCTTTGGTCTAAGTTATGAATCCAATTTTCCTAGTGCATTCTAAAAATGTATATTGGTAAGAGCTAATAAAGATTTTATGGTCCAAGTTCCTGAAAAACCCAAGTAAATGTTCATATACATTACCAGAAAAACTTAAGGAAATGAACTGCACTGCTAACAGGGTCTATTGAGCAAGGGGTTGAAAATCCAAAGGGTATAAAATTGGAAATAATGCCTAATTTATCTTTAAAAGGAGTTCAGCATTTTTATCTGGTAATACACCAACAAAAACTTAAAAGAAATGAACTGGACTGCTAACAAGGTCTATTGAGCAAGGGGTAGAAATTTCAAAACGGACAAAATTGGAAATTGGAAATAGTGCCTAATTTATCTTTATAAGGAGTTCACCATTTTTATCTGCATATACACCAAGAAATCTGACCTAGAATACTACTTGTCCTGCTCAGTAGACACAGTTGTATCCAGATATCTTTTTCCTTCATAAAATTGGACTCTAAAAGTGTTCCAGTAGTTAGCTACAAGAATAGAGAAATGCAACCGCAGCTACAACATGACAAGAAATGAAGTTGTCAAGGTTGCGGCATAAGTAAGGGATTCTTGTATATACACTTGCAAAAATTGGTTTGCGGCTAGTCAAAAATAATAAATAAAATGTTCAGCCGCAATGACAACATGACGAGAGATAAAGTTGTCCAAGGTTACAACATGAGAAACAGACTTTTGTAATATATTTACAAAAATTACTATCATCATCAATACCTCATAATTGGCTTATATTTAAATAATTAAAAAACAAAAAGATACCCATGGTATCTGTAATGATGCCAAACAAACAACCAGAGTAGCCATAATAATACCTTACAAAGCATCTACAGTAGCCATAGTAACACCTTATAACAGTCGCATTGTGGTTATTATTGCTTAAAACATTTTAGAGACTTTAAGATGCAACAAAATTCTCAGGATACGGGTTTCTTTGAAAAATGGGTTTTGGATACATTGAAACCGTGAAACGGTCCATAGGTCGCGTTGCTTACAACATGGTGTCTCTATCTATCTATAGGGGTTTGACAATCCAATTAAGTATGCTGGTGAGGTCACCTATGATACTTATTACCGACTAACACGGAATTTCTAGATTCTGCTCAAGCTTTAATTTCAGTTGAGAGATAGGTGGGGTCACTTCAAACCTGGATAGCATCTTCAGGCTTCGCAGAAACACTTTGAACAGCCCAATCCCTTGCAGACCAAGAACACCCATCTTGGGTTGTGTGGTTGAGATTATTGAGCACAAGGCCGATGCCACCTTGCATAGAAGCACCAGATTTCTGGTTTGAGTCACTGGCGACAATGGTGTGCAACATCTCCACACACCCACCATGCCACATTAGAGGCTTATAGGATGTTATCAGCCCACTGGGCAGCATCAGCCTAGCTCTGCTGCCATTCTCCACTGTCATCTCCACCGCACACATGTCTCCAACGCTTGAAAACCTTAGTCCTCTGCTACCAAATTCATTCTCCAAATACTCAGCATTGTTTAACATGGAAGGAGGACATGATGGTGATGCTGTTGTTGTTGGGGATGAGTCAGAAACTGTAGCTGATACTCTTACTGAATTTGAATTCTTTTGGAAATATAGTGGAAGTGGGGGTATGCCAAAATTAGCAACCTTTGAAATGGGACTTGAAATTGATCTGCATCTAGAAGCAGTGGGCCATTTGGAGAGGAATCCTAGCGTTGTTAATGGGTTTAGTCCAGGTCTGAAATGTGAGGGAATGTATGGAGATGGGCAGGAAAATTTAGTTGTGCTGGTGCTACTAGCACAGGAAAAGAAAGAAAAGAGAGGAGTTGCCATGGCCACAGATATGGAAACAGAACGCCTGGAGCTGGTAATGTTGTGATTGAGGAGAGAGATTTTGGTCTTTAAGATATTTAGATAATGTTTGGCTTTAAATATTTGAAAATTTTGATAGCTTGCCGCTACTATACTATAATTTTTAAAAAATTGGTAGTCGAGTTACTGGTTGTTAGTTTGATAAATGACGTTTGATGAGAAGATTTATATGCGAGAGTTTTCTTCCACTCCCTCAAGGTGTTTGGTCTCCTGGGATTTCTTATAATTTTCTTTCAAAAGTTATTAGATTTGAGAATTAGAGAGGTTTAAGAAATTAGGGAAGGAAAAGGTTATAAGTGTAACTAATGGTATGTTTATTATATTGCCTCTTATAAATTTTAAAATTGTGATACAATATTTTGATAATTTTTTGTTTTATTATTATTTTTAATATGAATTATAAGAGATTTTATGGATATAAACTTATTTTTAAAGGGAAAAGCAATTTGGAGATTGTAAAAAGAGAGTCAAAGACAATAAACAAAAAAAAATTAAGTGCTTTAAGCACAATGACCTAAGCTTAATATTTATTGCATTCTCACTGCTAGATGGTTCTAGACTATGGAACGGTCTAAAAAAATCATTGATCTAGGGATTAAAGGTCTAAGATGGTGGTGGGAACTAAAGGCTTTTTTTTTATTTGGATGGATACTTGGTGTGATAAAAAAAACCACTCAATATAAGATCCAATTTTAAAACCATAGATGAGATTACTTCAAGACAAATATGGTGATAGGGTTTCAAACATTATGTATAAGAATCGGGAAGGAAGATACAAATGGAATGAAGATTTTTTTACAAGTATACAAGACATTGATGCTAGGAGGCAGTTGAGCATAAAGATAACAACAATGATTATATTGAGGGGTGTCAACGATAAGTTGATTTTGAAGTTGAATAACTTAGGAGAATACACAACAAGAAGCGAATATAATGTAAAACACCAACAAAATAGGAATACCACAAGAATATGGAGAGATATTTGGGATATCCCGAGCATTCTTAAAGTTAAAATGTTTGTTTGGCTAGCAGGTCATAGAATTTTTTTTATCCTGGGAAAACCATATGAAAAGAGTTTTGTGTGGCCCCTCGCAATGTGTTCTATGTAAAAAGGAGGAAGAGAGTATAGACCATCTCTTGGGACACTACTCAATAATATGGAAACTATGGTAATGGATTCTTAATATGTTTGGTAAATGCATGGTGATGAATGGTAGAATTGAAGAATGGTTAAAGCAATGGCAGAGCAATTTTAAAAGTAAGACTTTAAAAACAATATGGAATATATCAAAGGATATAATACATTGGATTGTATGGCTAGAAAGGAATAGAAGAATATTTAAAGGAAAGGAAAATAATCTAGAGGTAATGAAAAGAAATATTTTTTAGCCATAGAGGAGTCTAAATCAAGCCTATCAACTCACTCAATTCCTAATATTGAATCAGAGAGCCTTGATAAATGAAGTCAAGTCATACAATGGAATTATGATGTTGGGTACTAAAGAAGCAAAAAAAAGGAAAACAATAAAAGGTGGAAACCACCAGAATTGAAGTTGGTCAAATTTAATTTTGATGGAGTATCTAGAGGAAATCCAGGACCAATAGGAGGAGGAGTAATTAGAAATAATAGGGGAGAAATTTTGTCTCATTACACTTTCTATAGTGGTTTTCCACTACCCACTCACCACTAAGTTAAAACCCTGATAACTAATGATCAGAGTTTTATCTAACTCATAAAAAATAGTTCAAAAGAACTGATAATCAAGACTTATACAAAATCTCATTCAACAAAAGTCCCAAAAATAGCCAAAAGAGCATTAAAGGAGTTCATCCCTCGAGATAAGTCTTGATATCATAGGTTTTGCAATCTACAATAAAGCGTGACACAAGAAACTCTTGACTAGTTTGTGAGTGATGTTAGAAAGCTAAGCAGACATGGATGCCTGAGTCAAATCAAAAGCGATGAAGGTAGATGATTTGAATTAATACTTCCTTGATTAAGGAGACAAAGACCATCTACCAAAAGATAATATTAGTAATTTTCTTATATAATCATTCAAGACAAAGTATGGCACTGACAGTCCCATACTAATCAGTCATTATGATCATAGAAGTACACCATTCAATGATCAAAATCCTTAGAAAAGTAGATGAGATTGTCAAATCTAGTTGTAGATGATTTTGGAGGGAAATTCTCCTGATGTAATCTATAAATAGCAGTAGTTAAAACTGTAAAAATATCAACAAGTTTGCAATTGTGTACATTTGTAGGCTTTCCTTTGTTTTCTCTTTGTAAAAACAGTTGTGACTCCTGAGTGGCTTGTGGGAAATCTCGAACACCCACTTTTGGCATAATTTATGTAAGAGTTTGCTTGCATTTATATATCACATGCTTGCATTTATTTTGTTGTTGAGTTTACTTTTATTTTGTTTGCTTTCTCGCACCTTTTCCCCTTTTTGAGTAATTAAGCACCTTGAAGATCACATCCTAACAAGGATTCAACCTTGTAAAAACTCTCAGAGTCTCTTTATTGAGCCAAACCTCGTGCTCTCGATTCTAGCCACTTGTGTCACTCTGTGTGAGGTGCAATTATCCTAGGCATGGACAATCAAAGATGATAACACTTTCAATAGTTGACTTAAGATAAATACTGAAGTTGAAGCTTGGGAAACTTTAGAAGGGTTAAAAATATGCAAACAAATGAATTGAAATAGAGTATGGATGGAAGGTGACTTACTAATAGTTATAAATGCACTTTTGAGGAAGGCAAAGGCTCCATGGAACATACAAGATATAATTGTGGAAATGCAAGACCTTGCTATGGAGTCTGAAGAAATCAAGTTTACACACACCTTAAGGGAAGAAAAAAAATGTGCAGATGAGTTATCCAATGGAGGGGTTTAAATTGAGGGTCATGAAGTTAAATTCTCTTTTCCATGGTTAGAGGAAGTAGTAAGTTTAGGTACCAAGAAAGTGTTGAATGCCTAAATTAAATAATGATTAAGATTTACTTTAATGTTTTCCATTGGTAATATTTGTTGTATTCTATAACATTAATGTGTTTTCATATAACTATTTTATTATAATTCTTGTGGTTGCACTTATGCTTCAGGAAGGAAACTAGCAATCCAAATCTAGTAAAGCAGACTATGATAGCACAAAGTTTTGGAAATATTACTCTACTAAGATGCAATGAGTAGACAATAGAGGTGGAGTTTTGGTATTGTGAAGGTTGTTTCAAGAAAATTTCAAGAAGGATACTAAATCTTGGATTTTTTTCACACAAGAAATTGAAGATCTAGAAAATGAAAAATCAAGAATTTAGACTTTTGATGAAAAATGATGTAGGTATCTAGCTATAACAACTCAATTGAGATGAGAATTGAATCTATTTGTAAACTCTCAAGCTCTAAAGGAGAGAGTTGTGATTTGTCAAGGGTGGAGGACCCGAGTACAACCCCTTCTCCAACAAAAAAATGATTTATACATTATTTTTATTAAAAAACATGACAAAAGTTTGAGGTTTAGGTGAAGTTGTGCATTTGAGGAAATGCTAGGAGGCTTTTACTCTTTAAAAAAATATAATTGAAAAGCATTTTAGATTGTGTTATTTAGAAATAACAAGGTGGGTTTATAGTGCTAAACAAATCATTGTTGGTGTATTTATTGTACAAGAGGCCATACATTCTCATTGTTATATAAAGTTAAGCTTGAACATATGATAGTATTTGTTGCATAATTATAAATGATATTTTTAAAATATTTGGTTTTAATAAATGTTAGTGTGAATGATTAGGTATTTTTATAGCATTCCAAAATATTCTATTTTGATTAGTGGATCCCCTATTAGATACTTTGAATCATCTCATGGACTCTACTAAGGTTACTACTACATTGTTAGCAAGGTCTATTGAGCACTTCTAACATTTTGATGTCTTTTTTTGGAATTCAAAAAATATGATAGTTTTCCTCTAAAAATTTGAAATTTGAATAGTCTTTTGTTTGGTTGCAGGAAACTTTGACATGTGCATAACAAGTTTTTAGTACGAATGATGAAGTGCATGCAAGTTTTTGTCTTTGGTGCATGACATTTGACTTAGGGGAAGTTGTTGTTATAATTGGATATGGTAGCACAATGACAAGGCATTTGGTTAACACCATGAAGGTCATGTGGTCAAATCACAATAATATTTGATGGCCATTTCTTTTTTTTTTATAGAGTTGTGTACAAAATATTGGTCATACCTTTGAAAGATATATGCTTGTAAGGGTGTTCTCCATATCTATGGCATATTGTGGTATAATAGGTCATGTTTGTTGCATTAAGTCATCCAAACATGTCATTGTGGGTTCAAATTCAACCTCTACCTCATAAGTCTTGACGAGTTCTAGTGGTTATTTTTATAGTAGACCATGTGGTTCTCAAATGGTATGTGTGACTTGTGGTTGATGGAGGGTACATAAAGCTTTGGTGCTCTATAGGTATTGGGTTTAAATCCTAGCAGTTATGAGAAATATTTTTTTGGGGCATGTGACTCCCTAGAAAGAAGGTTCATAGGCCTAATCACTACAATAGACTAGAGCAATAGAGATAGGTTTCCTTTATCACACTAAAGTATGCCATAATGGTGACTATGAAAAAGTTCCCAAGGTGCTACATGAAAATAGGTTACATGTTTGGACCTCCTTTGTTCTTTTTCTAGGTTGAGTTGCTTCACCTTCAAATTGTTTAAAGCTTGTTATCAAGAGGAGTCTTACTGCCAACTATTGGTATGATGGCTACTATAAGTTACATAAGGTGATTGGTTTTGATAGGAAGTGGCTTTGAATATCCCTTAATATTTTTTAGTGAATGTTGGTAGGGGAGGAAGCATTGGATAATAGTGTGGAGCTATGATTGATGCATTATTCAATGTTTATAGTGCCCTTAATTTATCCCAATATGGGTTATGCACTCCATGTCTAGAGGGAGTCACACAAAATCTCCAACACTAATTGAGGTCTCAAGTTTGAACCTCTAAAAATCCACTTAAAATGTGAGTTTGTTTTTTATTAATGGTGATTAGATCATTGTTTTGTTCACAATGGTGTCACCCATATGGAAGAAGAACACAAGCTTATACTGAGAGGGGGGTGAACAGTATAAGACCACTTTTTACTTTTCTTTCAAATCAATATTATGCAATGTATAGATAGCAATATCAACAACAGTAATCAAAGCAATGCACAAATCACCACACACAATAGAGACACCACAATTTACGTGGTTCACCCAATGTGGGCTACTCCACGGAGAAAATATTTCACTAAAATTTTCTCAATCAATCTCTTGGGAATCCTTTCCCTATTACAATGTTTATGGACCTCTGTCCAATGGAGATACCAATCCCCTAAATCAAGTTCATGGATCTCTATCCATAGGAGAACTCCTTCTCCTCTGCTCTGGTTGGTGATCCTCTAGAAGACTACTGCCTCCACTGCACTGGCTTGTGGATCTCTCTCCACTGAAGACTCTTGTCCCCACTCAGAAGACCTATCCTCACTACCCTAGCTGATGGATCTCTATCCACTAGAGACTACTGTCCTCTCTGCTCTGTCACCTCCAAAGCTCTATCTCAAATCTGCACTAAACTCAGTCCTTCGGTCTAGCACAAATCTGCTCAATATCTATCTCTGGTCTGGCACAAACCTATCCTCAAATCTGCACCAAACTCTGCTCCACAAGTCCACACAGAACTTGCTCAAATATGCTCAACAAGTCCACTCAAAACTTGCTCAAATATACTCAACAAGTCCACACAGAACTTGCTCAAATATGCTCAACAAGTCCACTCAGAACTTGCTCAAATATGCTCAACAAGTCCACTCAAGAACTTGCTCAAATCTCTCAACAAGTCCCTAAACTTCTCAATTCTCAACAAGTCCACTCAAATTCTCAAATCTCAACAAGTCCACTCAAAACTTGCTCATATTCTCAACAAGTCCACTCAGAACTTGCTCAAATATACTCAACAAGTCCACACAGAACTTGCTCAAATCTACTCAACAAGTCCACACAGAACTTGTCCAATATCTCAATAAGTCCTCTCTAGAACTTAACCAAATATACCAATCAAATATCACACAATCTTCTCAAAGACTTGTCTCAAATATTCTTAACAAGTCCACACAGAACTTGTCCAATCTCATAGAAACATAAAGAGAATTGTTAGAGACCCAATATATTTCAACTCAATGCTCAATCTCAACTCAAATCAGAATATAGAATAGTTTGTTTTATGGAACTTGAACAATCACTTCACATATCCACTTGACTAGGCTCAACCAACTCTACTCAACCAATCACTCAATGAAACAACCCTTTCTCACAAACCCTAGTCCAAGCATGTAAACATCAACTCAAAATATTTCCAACAATGCTCAACAACAAATCTCACATAACAATGATACTCATGTTCTTTTCAAACCCTAGTTCAAGTTCTTTGCTCAACAACTCACTTCAACAACAATGCTTATAAAACAATCCTCTCATAGCAATGATACTCAAACCCTAGTTCAAGTTCTTCACACAACCAATGTTTTCAACAACAATGCTTATTAAACAAGGTTTTAATCACAACTCTTTATTCCAGAAAACCTTGATGCATTAACTCAAACACACTCAAAAGGAAACCCTAATCAAGTCCTTTTCACTCCAAACTTATTTTCTAGAAAACCAACCAATCAAATTAAACTTTGGAAAATGTGCTCATACCTTTTTCTTGATGATGAAGGAATCTTCTAAATCTGCCAAAAATCTCAAACACTTCTTGCCAAGCTCAAAGAAATTATAAGATGATTAATTTCCTCAAAATACAATGTAAACATCAAAACACACATACACCTTATCACTCCATCTTTAAGAAAACATTCATCAACATTTACAAAAAGTAAATTACCACTTACACCTTATAATCTCCCAATAATATTCAATGCACTCTTCTTTTCAAAATAACCTAAGACAAGAAGCTCCCTCTATCCTTTTAATATTTCAATAAATCAATATGACAAAACACTTTATTAAAATAAACCTTAACACCTTATTCCTCCAACTTATCAAAAATCATTTCCAACTAACAATCCTTTCATGCACCCTTTTAACTCCAAACTTTAGGCAACACACAAAAATTAAAATCAAAATTTATTACCTTGCCTTGGAGGGGATTCGAACACACCGTGTAGCCTCAACCGGTGCTCTAGCCATGGCTCCCAATGCCATGCAAGCTAGGCGCTAGCTTGGGGACTAACGAGCACCACGTGCTCCAAAACCTTCCCCATCACCTTGCACAAAACATGCACCTTTCCTTTGGTGCTCTCCAACACCAATGCAACTACCAAAAACTACTGCCACTATATTTTGAACATAGGCCTCCTTGCGCCCAACACCCTAACGTTGTCCTTTCTACCACTAGGCCACCTGCCCAGTTGGCGCTTGGTATTTTGGTGCAAATCCCCTTAAATGCTATTCATTGGTGCTCAAATAGAATGGTCGCTTCTCTTTCTTCCTCACGAATTCAAACACAATTGCATGCATTCGATTACTGAGCAAAAGGATGAATTAAAATACCTCTAAGGCATTAGCATATATACTAATTTCCTTCCTCCATGCATGACGTCGACGCTCGAATTACCTTCAATGATTTTAGACGTCGACGCTTATTTCCTTTGGAGCTTATTAATTTATAAAATATTTAAATTCATTTGAATTTAAATTTTATAAATTAATTCTTTAAAACCCTTTGGTTTTATTTAAACCCTCTTTCACTTTGCACCTTGGTATAAATAATATTTATTTATAAAATTTAAATTCATTTTGAATTTAAATATTTTATCAAATAAATATTAAACCTTCCTTTAGCTTTGCAATAAAATTTCTTGGGTTTTTATGAAAACCTTTTAACTTATGCTTCCACATAATATTTAAAAATATTATGGAGCCCTTTGCCTTTAACCTTTGCATTGTTCCTCTTGACCTTTGAATTTATTAGAAGCTTCTTCCTGGATATCAATGACAACTTTGATAACTTGTTTCTTGACAAATTCCTTGACATTAATGATGACTTCATTTCTTGACATCAATGACAACTTTGACTTAAGGACTCAAAATGTCCAACAATCTCCCCCTTTGTCATTGATGGCAACCCAAATTATTTTTCTAAAAACTTGACTTCTTCTTCTGTTCTGCTCCCCCTGGGACATTGCTCCCCTGGCTCAATGCTCTCTTCAAATACCAAATCTCTCCCCCTTACTCAAATCTCTCCCCCTTTGACATCAATGGCAAAGGGTCACCTTTGGGGCTTGGGGCTAAGAATGAGCCTCTTAGCTTAGCCCCTCCCCCACCTCCTCTTGAGGTGGTTAATTCTAGGGTGGGAGTATTTCTACTCCTAGAAAGCATTATTCTTTACCTTTATCCTCTTTCCTTCTTATCTGATCCTTCTGATTCCTCTGACTATTTCTTTCCATGTCCATGTTCTTGTCCATGTCTACATTCCTATTTTTCTATTCATATCCATGTTCCTATTCCTATTCTTTTCTATTCATATCCATGTTCCTATTCTTTCCTATTTCAGTTCATATCCTAATCTTCCTTTCTTTCTTTCTTGTTCATATTCATATTCATGTTCTTATTCCTATTCATACCTATTTTTGGAATGTCTGCTCTACACCACTTTGTTGTGTGACCATCATTGTTGCACTTATAACACTTAATGTTATTATTCCTTGGAGGTGCAAATGTCTTAGGATTTCTCCTAGTGAAGCCATATCCTCTTCTATCATGAACCCTGCAATTCATTGCCTTGTGACCAAATTGATTACATGAGTAGCAATACCCATGGAAAAGTTATATGTTCCCATATTCCTATATTTCCTATGTCCTGCACTGTGAAGCCATGTGCCCAAACCTGTGACATGAAAAACATCTTCCATTGAAGTTTCCTTGTCTTGACCTCATTGGTCTCTTAGTCTCTCTTGACCTGTTTTGATTGTTGTTCCATCTGTATCTTCTTTGTGCATTGTTCCTATCTTTGTTGAACTCTCTATTGTCCAACTCATCCTCAGATGTCTCACTTTCTTTTACACTATCTTCTTCTGAAATATCTTCATCTGAAGTTTCTTCTCCTCCAAAACTTGAGGTTGACTCTCCTTCCCATTTCTTTTGAACCTGTTCAAATCCAAGACCTATTTTGCTTGATGTAGTCTTTTGTGTCTTGATGAACTTATCCAAGTTCTTTGAGCTATTTTTGAACCCTTTCATCTTGATCTTGGAGTCCTCTAAATCTTCTCTTAGTAGTGCCACTTCTTGTGCTAACTTCTCACATTCTAAGATCTTTGCTTCTAACTTATCCTTGAACCTTTTTGCCTTAGCCTTTGATTTTTCTAAATCCTCTATGAGCAATCTTCTCTCTTCATCACATTCTTGAAATTGAATTTCAAGTTTAGAGTGTTGCTTTCTTACCTTCTTTACCATGTCAAGGGCATAAATAAGTTCTCCCTTGAGATCATAACCATCCTTTTCTGAATATTCCTCTATTTTTTTACCTTTGTCCACATCTTTATTTTCTATTGGCTTGTCTTCTATAGGATCACTTACTTCTTCTTCTAATGCCATTAGAAGATTTTCATCTAGTCCTTCAAGTGCATCCTCATATTCATCATCACTGAAACTATAACCATCCCTTGTACAACTATCTTCAAGATGTCCAAAGTTACCACATCTAAAACACTTGAGAATTACTGGAGTCCTTTTCTTAACTTGCTCTTTTTCTTCAATCATAAATAGGACTTCATCTCTATCATTATCTGAAAAACTAGCATCACTATCACTTGAGTACTTACTTGCCTTATCCGCATAGTAGCTCCTCTTTTGTCTTTGAAAGAACTTCTTTCCTTGTCTGCTTTGTCCATCCTTGCTTTTCTTTTGGTGCCTATATCTTTCTGATTCCCTGTTCTTGTGATCCTATTTTTCTTCACCATTGTTGTTCTTGGGTTCTTGACAATCTGTTGCAAAATGTCCATACTTTCCACAATTGAAACACTTAATAGATCTTAGATCTCTAGATCTTCTAGAATCTTTATCTCTTCTACCATAATTAGCTTCTTCATCACTGGATGACTCATTGCTTGATTCTGACTTCTTACCCTTTGTCTTCTTGATTGCTTTGAATGTTGCTTCCTTCTGGGGAATAGGATCTTTTGTTCTTATCTCAAAATTTGTAAGCATACCAAGAAACTTATCTCTTGTCAAAGTATCACCATCCATTGACACTTCTATAGCAGAAACCTTTTCACTGAATCTTTTTGGAAGAGTTCTTAAGACTTTATCACAAACATCTGATTCATCAATCTTCATTCCAAGTCCTTGCATATCATTAACAACCTCATCAATTCGAAGTAGATAAGCACTAATATTTTCCTCATCATTCATTCTTAATGCTTCAAATTGTCCTTTGAGATTTTGTATCTTTGCTTTCTTGACACTTTTATCTCCTTCATATATACCTTGCAATTTATCCCACATTTCTTTTGCAGTTCTACAATGCATAACTTTCATAGACTCTATTCTATGCAAACCTCTCAAAAGTGCATTCATTGCTTTTGAATTGTAGTGTTGTAGGAGCTTACCTTCCTTATCTATAGGAGGATTGATTAAGGGATCATATCCAATATCAACTGCTTCCCAAATTTCATTGCCAAGTGCCATCAGGTAGATCTTCATTCTCATACTCCAATACATATAGTCACTTCCATCAAATACTAGTGTTAAATTATCTGAGGACACATTCTTAGAATCCATTGTGTTCTTGTTAGCTTTTCCTTCAAGCTGTTAAACTCTTCTGAAGGAACCCACTCTGATACCAATTGAAGAACACAAGCTTATACTGAGAGGGGGGTGAACAGTATAAGACCACTTTTTACTTTTCTTTCAAATCAATATTATGCAATGTATAGATAGCAATATCAACAGCAGTAATCAAAGCAATGCATAAATCACCACACACAATAGAGACACCACAATTTACGTGGTTCACCCAATGTGGGCTACTCCACGGAGAAAATATTTCACTAAAATTTTCTCAATCAATCTCTTGGGAATCCTTTCCCTATTACAATGTTTATGGACCTCTGTCCAATGGAGATACCAATCCCCTAAATCAAGTTCATGGATCTCTATCCATAGGAGAACTCCTTCTCCTCTACTCTGGTTGGTGATCCTCTAGAAGACTACTGCCTCCACTACACTGGCTTGTGGATCTCTCTCCACTGAAGACTCTTATCCCCACTCAGAAGACCTATCCTCACTACCCTGGATGATGGATCTCTATCCACTAGAGACTACTATCCTCTCTACTCTATCACCTCCAAATCTCTATCTCAAATCTACACTAAACTTAGTCCTTCGGTCTAGCACAAATCTGCTCAATATCTATCTCTAGTCTAGCACAAACTTATCCTCAAATATACACCAAACTCTACTCCACAAGTCCACACAAAACTTTCTCAATATATCTCAACAAGTCACTCAAAAACTTTCTCAAATATGCTCAACAAGTCCACTCAGAACTTGCTCAAATTTCTCAACAAGTCCCACAAAACTTGCTCAAATATGCTCAACAAGTCCACTCAAGACTTGCTCAAATATTCTCAACAAGTCCACACTCTTAGAACTTGCTCAAATCTCTCAACAAGTCCCACTCAGAACTTTCTCAAATATCTCAACAAGTCCACTCAAGAACTTGCTCAAATATGCTCAACAAGTCCACTCAGAACTTGCTCAATTCTCAACAAGTCCACACAACTTCTCAAAATCCACAAAATCAGCCCACAAGTCTTCTCAAAGACTTGCTCAAATCTCTTAACAAGTCCACACAGAACTTGTCCAATCTCATAGAAACATAAAGAGAATTGTTAGAGACCCAATATGTTTCAACTCAATGCTCAATTTCTCAACTCAAATCAGAATATAGAATAGTTTATTTTATGGAACTTGAACAATCACTTCACACATCCACTTGACTAGGCTCAACCAACTCTACTCAACCAATCACTCAATGAAACAACCCTTTCTCACAAACCCTAGTCCAAGCATATAAACATCAACTCAAAATATTTCCAACAATGCTCAACAACAAATCTCACATAACAATGATACTCATGTTCTTTTCAAACCCTAGTTCAAGTTCTTTGCTCAACAACTCACTTCAACAACAATTCTTATAAAACAATCCTCTCATAGCAATGATACTCAAACCCTAGTTCAAGTTCTTCACACAACCAATGTTTTCAACAACAATGCTTATTAAACAAGGTTTTAATCACAACTCTTTATTCCAGAAAACCTTGATGCATTAACTCAAACACACTCAAAAGGAAACCCTAATCAAGTCCTTTTCACTCCAAACTTATTTTCCAGAAAACCAACCAATCAAATTAAACTTTGGAAAATGTGCTCATACCTTTTTCTTGATGATGAAGGAATCTTCTAAATCTGCCAAAAATCTCAAACACTTCTTGCCAAGCTCAAAGAAATTATAAGATGATTAACTTCCTCAAAATACAATGTAAACATCAAAACACACATACACCTTATCACTCCATATTTAAGAAAACATTCATCAACATTTACAAAAAGTAAATTACCACTTACACCTTATAATCTCCCAATAATATTCAATGCACTCTTCTTTTCAAAATAACCTAAGACAAGAAGCTCCCTCTATCCTTTTAATATTTCAATAAATCAATATGACAAAACACTTTATTAAAATAAACCTTAACACCTTATTCCTCCAACTTATCAAAAATCATTTCCAACTAATAATCCTTTCATGCACCCTTTTAACTCCAAACTTTAGGCAACACACAAAAATTAAAATCAAAATTTATTACCTTACCTTGGAGGGGATTCAAACACACCACGCAACCTCAACCGATGCCCTAGCCATGGCTCCCAATGTCATGCAAGCTAGGCGCTATCTTGGGGACTAACGAGCACCACGTGCTCCAAAACCTTCCCCACTCACCTTGCGCAAAACGTGCGCCTTTCCTTTGGTGCTCTCCAACACCAATGCAACTGCCAAAAATATTACCACTATGTTTCGAACATAGACCTCCTTGCACCCAACACCCTAACATTGTCCTTTCTACCACTAGGCCACCTGCCCAGTTGGCGCTTGGTCTTTTGGTGCAAATCCCCTTAAACGCTATTCATTGGTGCTCAAACAGAATGGTCGCTTCTCTTTCTTCCTCACGAATTCAAACACAATTGCATGCATTCGATTATCGAGCAAAAGGATAAATTAAAATACCTCTAAGGCATTAGCATATATACCAAATTTCCTTCCTCCATGCATGACGTCGATGCTCAAATTACCTTCAACGATCTTTAGACATCAGTGCTTATTTCCTTTGGAGCTTTATTAATTTATAAAATATTTAAATTCATTTGAATTTAAATTTTATAAATTAATTCTTTAAAACCCTTTGGTTTTATTTAAACCATCTTTCACTTTGCACCTTAGTATAAATAATATTTATTTATAAAATTTAAATTCATTTTGAATTTAAATAATTTATCAAATAAATATTAAACCTTCCTTTAGCTTTGCAATAAACTTTCTTGGGTTTTTATGAAAACCTTTTAACTTATGCTTCCACATAATATTTAAAAATATTATGGAGCCCTTTGCCTTTAACCTTTGCATTGTTCCTCTTGACCTTTGACTTTATTAGAAGCTTCTTCCTGGATATCAATGACAACTTTGATAACTTATTTCTTGACAAATTCCTTGACATTAATGATGACTTCATTTCTTGACATCAATGACAACTTTGACTTAAGGACTCAAAATGTCCAACAATCTCCCCCTTTGTCATTGATGGCAACCCAAATTATTTTTACCAAAAACTTGACTTCTTCTTTTGTTCTACTCCCCCAGGACATTGCTCCCCTGGCTCAATGCTCTCTTCAAATACCAAATCTCTCCCCCTTACTCAAATCTCTCCCCCTTTGACATCAATGGCAAAGGGTCACCTTTGGGGCTCGAGGCTAAGAATGAGCCTCTTAGCTTAGCCCCTCCCCCACCTCCTCTTGAGGTGGTTAATTCTGGGGTGGGAGTATTTCTACTCCCGAAAGCATTATTCTTTACCTTTATCCTCTTTCCTTCTTATCTGATCCTTCTGATTCCTTTGACTATTTCTTTCCATGTCCATGTTCCTATCCATTTCTATTCATATCCTGTTCTTATTCCTGTTCATATCCATGTTCTTGTTCCTATTCATATCCATGTTCTATTCATGTTCCTATTCCTGTTCATATTCATATTCTTGTTCATATTCCTGTTCATACTTATTTCTGGAATGTCTGCTCTACACCACTTTGTTGTGTGACCATCATTGTTGCACTTATAACACTTAATGTTATTATTCCTTGGAGGTGCAAATGTCATAGGATTTCTCCTAGTGAAGCCATATCCTCTTCTGTCATGAACCCTGCAATTCATTGCCTTGTGACCAAACTGATTACATGAGTAGCAATACCCATGGAAAAGTTATTTGTTCCCATATTCCTATATTTCCTATGTCCTGCACTATGAAGCCATGTGCCCAAACCTGTGACATGAAAAACATCTTCCATTGAAGTTTCCTTGTCTTGACCTCATTGGTCTCTTAGTCTCTCTTGACCTATTCTGATTGTTGTTCCATCTGTATCTTCTTTGTGCATTGTTCCTATATTTGTTGAACTCTCTATTGTCCAACTCATCCTCAGATGTCTCACTTTATTTTACACTATCTTCTTCTGAAGTATCTTCATCTGAAGTTTCTTCTCCTCCAAAACTTGAGGTTGACTCTCCTTCCCATTTCTTTTGAACTTGTTCAAATCCAAGACCTGTTTTGCTTGATGTAGTCTTTTGTGTCTTGATGAACTTATCCAAGTTCTTTGAGCTATTTTTGAACCCTTTCATCTTGATCTTGGAGTCCTCTAAATCTTCTCTTAGTAGTGCCACTTCTTGTGCTAACTTCTCACATTCTAAGATCTTTGCTTCTAACTTATCCTTGAACCTTTTTGCCTTAGCCTTTGATTTTTCTAAATCCTCTATAAGCAATCTTCTCTCTTCATCACATTCTTGAAACTGAATTTCAAGTTTAGAGTGTTGCTTTCTTACCTTCTTTACTATTTCAAGGGCATAAATAAGTTCTCCCTTGAGATCATAACCATCCTTTTCTGAATATTCCTCTATTTGTTTACCTTTGTCCACATCTTTATTTTCTATTGGCTTGTCTTCTATAGGATCACTTACTTCTTCTTCTAATGCCATTAGAATATTTTCATCTAGTCCTTCAAGTGCATCCTCATATTCATCATCACTGAAACTATAACCATCCCTTGTACAACTATCTTCAAGATGTCCAAAGTTACCACATCTAAAACACTTGAGAATTACTGGAGTCCTTTTCTTAACTTGCTCTTTTTCTTCAATCATAAATAGGACTTCATCTCTATCATTGTCTGAAAAACTAGCATCACTATCACTTGAGTACTTACTTGCATTATCCGCATAGTAGCTCCTCTTTTGTCTTTGAAAGAACTTCTTTCCTTGTCTGCTTTGTCCATCCTTGCTTTTCTTCTAGTGCCTATATCTTTCTGATTCCCTGTTCTTGTGATCCTATTTTTCTTCACCATTGTTGTTCTTGGGTTCTTGACAATCTATTGCAAAATGTCCATACTTTCCATAATTGAAACACTTAATAGATCTTAGATCTCTAGATCTTCTAGAATCCTTATCTCTTCTACCATAATTAGCTTCTTCATCACTGGATGACTCATTGCTTGATTTCTGACTTCTTACCCTTTGTCTTCTTGATTGCTTTGAATGTTGCTTCCTTCTGGGGAATAGGATCTTTTGTTCTTATCTCAAATGTTGTGAGCATACCAAGCAACATATCTCTTGTCAAAGTATCACCATCCATTGACACTTCTATAGCAGAAACCTTTTCACTGAATCTTTTTGGAAGAGTTCTTAAGACTTTATCACAAACATCAGATTCATCAATCTTCATTCCAAGTCCTTGCATATCATTAACAACCTCATCAATTCGAAGTAGATAAGCACTAATATTTTCCTCATCGTTCATTCTTAATGCTTCAAATTGTCCTTTGAGATTTCGTATCTTTGCTTTCTTGACACTTTTATCTCCTTCATATATATTTTGCAATTTATCCCACATTTCTTTTGCAGTTTGACAATGCATAACTTTCATAGACTCTATTCTATGCAAACCTCTCAAAAGTGCATTCATTGCTTTTGAATTATAGTGTTGTAGGAGCTTACCTTCCTTATCTATAGGAGGATTGATTAAGGGATCATATCCAAAATCCACTACTTCCCAAATTTCATTGCCAAGTGCCATCAGGTAGATCTTCATCATCATACTCCAATACATATAGTCACTTCCATCAAATACTGGTGCTGAATTATTTGAGGACACATCCTTAGAATCCATTGTGTTCTTGTTAGCTTTTCCTTCAAGCTATTAAACTCTTATGAAGGAACCCACTTTGATACCAATTGAAGAACACAAGCTTATACTAAGAGGGGGGTGAACAGTATAAGACCACTTTTTACTTTTCTTTCAAATCAATATTATGCAATGTATAGATAGCAATATCAACAGTAGTAATCAAAGCAATGCACAAATCACCACACACAATAGAGACACCACAATTTACATGGTTCACCCAATGTGGGCTACTCCATGGAGAAAATATTTCACTAAAATTTTCTCAATCAATCTCTTGGGAATCCTTTCCCTATTACAATGTTTATGGACCTCTATCCAATGGAGATACCAATCCCCTAAATCAAGTTCATGGATCTCTATCCATAGGAGAACTCCTTCTCCTCTACTCTTCGATTGGTGATCCTCTAGAAGACTACTGCCTCCACTACACTAGCTTGTGGATCTCTCTCCACTGAAGACTCTTATCCCCACTCAGAAGACCTATCCTCACTACCCTGGATGATGGATATCTATCCACTGGAGACTACTATCCTCTCTACTCTATCACCTCCAAAGCTCTATCTCAAATCTACACTAAACTCAGTCCTTCAATCTAGCACAAATCTGCTCAATATCTATCTCTAGTATAGCACAAACCTATCCTCAAATATACACCAAAATCTACTCCACAAGTCCACATAAAACTTGCTCAAATATTCTCAACAAGTCCACACATAACTTGCTCAAATATACTCAACAAGTCCACTCATAACTTGCTCAAATCTTCTCAACAAGTCCACTCATAACTTGCTCAAATATGCTCAACAAGTCCACACAGAACTTGCTCAAATATTCTCAACAAGTCCACTTAGAACTTGCTCAAATATTCTCAACAAGTTCACTCATAACTTGCTCAAATATTCTCAACAAGTCCACTCAGAACTTGCTCAAATATGCTCAACAAGTCCACTCAGAACTTGCTCAAATATGCTCAACAAGTCCACTCAGAACTTGCTCAAATCTGCTCAACAAGTCCACACAAACTTGTCCAATCTACAATCCCAAACTTTCTTCACAAAAATCCTCATAACAAAAAATTCCAACACAAATTCCACAAGTCTCCTCAAAGACTTTTCTCAAATCTTCTTAACAAGTCCACACAGAACTTGTCCAATCTCATAGAAACATAAAGAGAATTGTTAGAGACCCAATATGTTCTCAACTCAATGCTCAATCACTTTCTCAACTCAAATCAGAATATAGAATAGTTTATTTTATGGAACTTGAACAATCACTTCACATATCCACTTGACTAGGCTCAACCAACTCTACTCAACCAATCACTCAATGAAACACCCCTTTCTCACAAACCCTAGTCCAAGCATGTAAACATCAACTCAAAATATTTCCAACAATGCTCAACAACAAATCTCACATAACAATGATACTCATGTTCTTTTCAAACCCTAGTTCAAGTTCTTTGCTCAACAACTCACTTCAACAACAATGCTTATAAAACAATCCTCTCATAACAATGATACTCAAACCCTAATTCAAGTTCTTCACACAACCAATGGCTTCAACAACAATGCTTATTAAACAAGGTTTTAATCACAACTCTTTATTCCATAAAACCTTGATGCATTAACTCAAACACTCTCAAAAGGAAACCCTAATCAAGTCCTTTTCACTCCAAACTTATTTTCTAGAAAACCAACCAATCAAATTAAACTTTGGAAAATGTGCTCATACCTTTTTCTTGATGATGAAGGAATCTTCTAAATCTGCCAAAAATCTCAAACACTTCTTGCCAAGCTCAAAGAAATTATAAGATGATTAACTTCCTCAAAATACAATGTAAACATCAAAACACACATACACCTTATCACTCCATATTTAAGAAAATATTCATCAACATTTACAAAAAGTAAATTACCACTTACACCTTATAATCTCCCAATAATATTCAATGCACTCTTCTTTTCAAAATTACCTAAGACAAGAAGCTCCCTCTATCCTTTTAATATTTCAATAAATCAATATGACAAAACACTTTATTAAAATAAAACTTAACACCTTATTCCTCCAACTTATCAAAAATCATTTCCAACTAATAATCCTTTCATGCACCCTTTTAACTCCAAACTTTAGGCAACACACAAAAATTAAAATCAAAATTTATTACCTTGCCTTGGAGGGGATTCAAACACACCACGCAACCTCAACCGATGCCCTAGCCATGGCTCCCAATGCCATGCAAGCTAGGTGCTTGCTTGGGGACTAACGAGCACCACATGCTCCAAAACCTTCCCCGCTCACCTTGCGCAAAACATGCGCCTTTCCTTTGGTGCTCTCCAACACCAATGCAACTACCAAAAATGCTATCACTACATTTTGAACATAGACCTCCTTAGGCCCAACACCCTAACGTTGTCCTCTTTGCCACTAGGCCACTTGCCTCATTGGTGCTTAGACTTTTGATGCAAATCCCCTTAAACGTTATTCATTGGTGCTTAAACAGAATGGTCGCTGCTCTTTCTTCCTCACAAATTCAAACACAATTGCACGCATTCGATTATCGAGCAAAAGGATGAATTAAAATACCTCTAAGGCATTAGCTTATATACCAAATTTCCTTCCTCCATGCATGACGTCGATGCTCGAATTACCTTCAATGATATTTGGACGTCGATACTCGAATTTCCTTTGGAGCTTTATTAATTTATAAAATATTTAAATTCATTTGAATTTAAATTTTATAAATTAATTCTTTAAAACCCTTTGGTTTTATTTAAACCATATTTCACTTTGCACCTTGGTATAAATAATATTTATTTATAAAATTTAAATTCATTTTGAATTTAAATAATTTATCAAATAAATATTAAACCTTCCTTTAGCTTTGCAATAAACTTTCTTGGGTTTTTATGAAAACCATTTAACTTATGCTTCCACATAATATTTAAAAATATTATGGAGCCCTTTGCCTTTAACCTTTGCATTGTTCCTCTTGACCTTTGACTTTATTAGAAGCTTCTTCCTGGATATCAATGACAACTTTGATAACTTATTTCTTGACAAATTCCTTGACATTAATGATGACTTCATTTCTTGACATCAATGACAACTTTGACTTAAGGACTCAAAATGTCCAACAATCTCCCCCTTTGTCATTGATGGCAACCCAAATTATTTTTATTGAAAACTTGACTTCTTCTTTTGTTCTGCTCCCCCTGGGACATTGCTCCCCCTGGCTCAATGCTCTCTTCAAATACCAAATCTCTCCCCCTTACTCAAATCTCTCCCCCTTTGACATCAATGGCAAAGGGTCACCTTTGGGGCTCGAGGCTAAGAATGAGCCTCTTAGCTTAGCCCCTCCCCCACCTCCTCTTGAGGTGGTTAATTCTGGGGTGGGAGTATTTCTACTCCCAGAAAGCATTGTTCTTTACCTTTATCCTCTTTCCTTCTTATCTGATCCTTCTGATTCCTTTGACTATTTCTTTCCATGTCCATGTTCCTGTCCATGTTCCTATTCACATTCTTGTTCCTATTTCTATTCATATCCATGTTCTTGTTCCTATTCATATCCATGTTCCTATTCTTGTTCATATCCATATTCTTGTTCATATTCATATTCATGTTCTTGTTCCTATTCATACATATTTTTGGAATGTCTTCTCTACACCACTTTGTTGTGTGACCATCATTGTTGCACTTATAACACTTAATGTTATTATTCCTTGGAGGTGCAAATGCCTTAGGATTTCTCCTAGTGAAGCCATATCCTCTTCTTTCATGAACCCTGTAATTCATTGCCTTGTGACCAAACTGATTACATGAGTAGCAATACCCATGGAAAAGTTATTTGTTCCCATATTCCTATCTTTCCTATGTCCTACACTGTGAAGCCATGTGCCCAAACCTGTGACATGAAAAACATCTTCCATTGAAGTTTCCTTGTCTTGACCTCATTGGTCTCTTAGTCTCTCTTGAACTGTTCTGATTGTTGTTCCATCTGTATCTTCTTTGTGCATTGTTCCTATCTTTGTTGAACTCTCTATTGTCCAACTCATCCTCAGATGTCTCACTTTATTTTACACTATCTTCTTCTGAAGTATCTTCATCTGAAGTTTCTTCTCCTCCAAAACTTGAGGATGATTCTCCTTCCCATTTCTTTTGAGCCTGTTCAAATCCAAGGCCTATTTTGCTTGATGTAGTCTTTTGTGTCTTGATGAACTTATCCAAGTTCTTTGAGCTATTTTTGAACCCTTTCATCTTGATCTTGGAGTCCTCTAAATCTTCTCTTAGTAGTGCCACTTCTTGTGCTAACTTCTCACATTCTAAGATCTTTGCTTCTAACTTATCCTTGAACCTTTTTGCCTTAGCCTTTGATTTTTCTAAATCCTCTATGAGCAAACTTCTCTCTTCATCACATTCTTGAAATTGAATTTCAAGTTTAGAGTGTTGCTTTCTTACCTTCTTTACCGTTTCAAGGGCATAGATAAGTTCTCCCTTGAGATCATAACCATCCTTTTCTGAATATTCCTCTATTTGTTTGCCTTTGTCCACATCTTTATTTTCTATTGGCTTGTCTTCTATAGGATCACTTACTTCTTCTTCTAATGCCATTAGAATATTTTCATCTGGTCCTTCAAGTGTATCCTCATATTCATCATCATTGAAACTATAACCATCCCTTGTACAACTATCTTCAAGATGTCCAAAGTTACCACATCTAAAACACTTGAGAATTATTGGAGTCCTTTTCTTAACTTGCTCTTTTTCTTCAATCATAAATAGGACTTCATCTCTATCATTGTCTGAAAAACTAGCATCACTATCACTTGAGTACTTACTTGCCTTATCCGCATAGTAGCTCCTCTTTTGCCTTTGAAAGAACTTCTTTCCTTGTCTGCTTTGTCCATCCTTGCTTTTCTTCTAGTGCCTATATCTTTTTGATTCCCTGTTCTTGTGATCCTATTTTTCTTCACCATTGTTGTTCTTGGGTTCTTGACAATCTATTGCAAAATGTCCATACTTTCCACAATTGAAACACTTAACAGATCTTAGATCTCTAGATCTTCTAGAGTCCTTATCTCTTCTACCATAATTAGCTTCTTCATCACTGGATGACTCATTGCTTGATTCTGACTTCTTACCCTTTGTCTTCTTGATTGCTTTGAATGTTGCTTCCTTCTAGGGAATAGGATCTTTTGTTCTTATCTCAAATGTTGTGAGCATACCAAGCAACTTATCTCTTGTCAAAGTATCACCATCCATTGACACTTCTATAGCAGAAACATTTTCACTGAATCTTTTTGGAAGAGTTCTTAAGACTTTATCACAAACATCAGATTCATCAATCTTCATTCCAAGTCCTTGCATATCATTAACAACCTCATCAATTCAAAGTAGATAAGCACTAATATTTTCCTCATCGTTCATTCTTAATGCTTCAAATTGTCCTTTGAGATTTCACATCTTTGCTTTCTTGACACTTTTATCTCCTTCATATATACTTTGCAATTTATCCCACATTTCTTTTGCAGTTTGACAATGCATAACTTTCATAGACTCTGTTCTATGCAAACCTCTCACAAGTGCATTCATTGCTTTTGAATTATAGTGTTGTAGGAGCTTACCTTCCTTATCTATGAAGAACACAAGCTTATACTGAGAGGGGGGGTGAACAATATAAGACCACTTTTTACTTTTTCTTCCAAATCAATATTATGTTGTGTAAAGATAGCAATATCAATAGAAGTAATCAAAGCAATGCACAAAAACCATACACAATAGAGACACCACAATTTACGTGGTTCACCCAATGTGGGCTACTCCACGGAGAAAATATTTTACTAAAACTTTCTCAATCAATCTCTTTGGGAATCACTCCCAATTACAATGTTTATGGATCTCTATCCAAAGGAGATACTGATCCCCTAATCTCAAGTTCATGGATCTCTTCCACAAGAGAACTCTTTCCCCTTCTACTCTGGCTATGTGATCTTCTAGAAGACTCTGTCTCTCTACTGCACTGACTAGTGGACCTCTCTCCACTTGAAGACTCCTCACTCAGATCTATCTTCAACTATGTCTGGTTGATGGATCTCTATCCACTGAGACTATATCCTCTGTACTCTATCACCTCCAAAGCTCTATCAATAGGCTCACTAAGAACCTTCTCAATAGGCTCACACATAAACTTCTTAACAAGCTCACATAGAACTTGTCAAATATGCTTAACAAGCTCACACAGAACTTGTCCAAATATGCTCAAGCAAGCTCACCAAGAACTTGCCCAAATCTGCTCTAGCAAGCTCACCAAGAACTTACCCAAATATGCTCTAGCAAGCTCACCAAGAACTTGCCCAAATATGCTCTAGCAAGCTCACCAAGAACTTGCCCAAATATGCTCTAGCAAGCTCACCAAGAACTTGCCCAAATATGCTCTAGCAAGCTCACCAAGAACTTGCCCAATATCTGCTCTACAAATATTTCCACAAATTTGTCCACAAAGCTATCCCAAAACTATCCTCAAATATGTCCCAAAGGCCTTCTCAAAGGCTCAATAAATCATGCTCAAGTAGTACTCAAAATGAACTCAACAATGAATGGCAATCTCAACTCAAATTAACTTCATAGAAGCATAAAGAGAATTGTTAGAGACTCAATATGTTCTAATATCAATATCAAATCAACTCAACCCAAATCAATCTCAACTCAACTCAAATCAACTCATAGAAGCATAAAGAGAATTGTTAGAGACTCAATATGTTCTAATATCACTCTCAACTCAAATCAACCTCAACTCAATTCAAGTCTTATAGAACCATAAAGAGAATTGTTAGAGACTCAATATGTTCTAACCTTAATCTCAACTCAACATAGAATGATGGAATATTTTGTTTTATAGAACTTGAACAATCACTTCACACATCACTTGACTAGGCTCAATCAACTCAACTCAACCAATCATCACAAGGGACAACTCTTTCTCACAAACCCTAGTCCAAGTATGTATCAACCAACTCAAATATTTCCAACAATGCTCAACCACAAATCTCACATAACAATGATACTCATGTTATTTTCTAACTCAAGTTCTTTCACAACCAATGGGCTTCAACAACTATGCTTATCAAACAAGGTTTAGACACAACTCTCAATTCAGAAAACCTTGAAGCATTCAACCAACCACTTTCAAAAAGGAAACCACAAACAATCCTTTTCCCTCCAATGATATTTCAGAAATCAACCACCATAAACAATCAATAGGAGAATGTGCCCATACCTTTTATGAAGATGAAAAAACCTCTTTGTAAATCTACCACAATCACAAAATTCTTTTGCCAATCTTCACAAGGGTTAGTAGATCACAAAATAATCAACATTACTCCACTTTTCAATAATCATCACCAAGGCCTTTAATTGCACAACTTCCTTATCTCTCCTAAAACCACTTGTACCATAAAATAAAATAAATCAAAACATTGCATAACCTTTTCACTCCCAAAACCACTTATACCATAAAATAAAATAAATCACAATATTGCATACCTTGTCACCTCATGAAAGAATTAATCCTCTTGAAAAAGAACAAGGTAAACTTCACTTTTGGAACCCCTTTGCAAAATCAGAAATATATCTTTACACACACCTTATTTCTCCTTCTAAATAAGTTAGTAAAATAGCCCTCGAAATAAGCTTTCCGACGATATATAATATGCCCACTTTTCGAAATAAATTGAAACCTTTACATATATATATGCCAACCTCCATTAATTGCACATAGGTCGGCCCTCCATTAATTTAAACTTAAACTTTAAACTTTAATATCTTCATCACCGGAGGTCCTTTTTCGATGAAACAAAATTCCACCTTGGCTTTTAAGAAAAGCCCTTTCCACATAAGCCCACCATGGTTTTAAATAAAACCTTTTATTTTTCCTACCTTGGTTTTCATAAAAACCCTGTAAATAGCCATGCTTTCCAAAATATCATAAATGCTTATTTATGAAATATTTTGGCCACCAAAACCAAATGGATGTGACATAAATGATCCATGTGACATCAATGAAAACATAAAATACCTCAAATTACCTCAAATTTCCAACAATATCCCCCTTTGTCATTGATGGCAACACCTCTAATGCAAACACCACAATCACTACAAAAACCATCTCTGAGAATCAAAGTTGCTCCCCCGACTCAATACTCTCTATGGAGGCTGCTCCCCCTAACTCAATACTCTCTTTGGAGGCTGCTCCCCCTAACTCAATGCTCTCTTTGGAGGCTGCTCCCCCTAACTCAATGCTCTCCCCCTTACTCAAATCTCTCCCCCTTTGACATCAATGGCAAAAGGGACACCTATGGGGCTAAAAGATATGACTCTTAAGCATAGCCCCCTCACCACCTTCTCTCTTGAGGTGATTAATTTTGGGGTGGGAGTACCTTTACTCCCATATTACATTGATTCTTTCCTCTATCAACTTCCTTCCATGTTTTTATGATATCCTTCTCTTGATGAATTACTTGATCTTCTTGTCTTGAACCTGTTTGACCTTCTTGCCTTGAACCTGTTTGGAATTGAGTCCTACACCATATTGCAATATGCCCAAAGTTATTGCAATTAAAACACTTGATATTGTAGCCTTTGGATGGTGCCCATGTCCTGAATTCTTTCTTGAAGTAATTTCCATATCCATTCCTTTCTTGAACCCTGTATTGTGAAGCTCTGTTTTCATGACCATTATTACCATGACTTCTGAATTGTGTAGCTCTAAAACCAAAACCATGTTGCTCATTTCCTTTGCATTGAAAAGCTTTATGACCAATCCTGTTACATGAGAAGCAATGTCCCTGAAAACCATACCTTCTTCCTTTGAAGTTTCTTCTAGAAAAATCAAACTTCTTTGATCCATGGATCCTGCAATGTATAGCCCTTTCTTGACCATTATCCTTATGATCATCTTCAACTTGTGCATTGCATTCTTGAACCTTATTTGTAGCATCTAAAACCTCTTCCTTAGTTTCTTCCTTGCCTTTCTCTTCAAGAATTTATTTTTCCTTTGAGCTTGATTCACCTATCTCAAAACAAGAACCAAACTGAATATTTGGAGCCATAGGAACTTTGGAACTTTCCTCACAAATATTAGGTGCTTCTTTGCTTTCATATTTTAGAAATTCCTTTCCTTTTGAGTGTGATTCCCCAAACCTGAAATATGAGACCTTTGGTGCTTTGGAATCTCCCTCTTCTTTTTCTTCATTTGTGTTAAGTAGCAAATTGGCACACATCTCTATAGCCTCTGAAATGCAAGTATCCATTTCTACTGCTTATTTTTCTTTGAGAACTAGTTCTTCCTTATATATTTCTGAAATGAAACCTCCTGATACAAATATAGGACCTTGTGTACTTATTTTTTATTTCCCTTCTTCATAACCAAGCCCTGTCTTTATAAATGGATCTCGTTGTAAATCCAAAAAATTATCCAATGTTTTTGAATTTCTTTGAAATTGTGCTAACTCATTTATGTAGGTCCCCAAAATTTTCTGATCTTCTTCTTCTAACTGATCACATATTTATTTCCTCTCCTTTAGTTTCTAATAAATAGTGATGCCAAACTCTTTTGATTCCTGAAGCTCTTTTTCAAAATCTTGAATGTGTTGATTAAGCATCATATTGACTTTTTCATTTTCTTGAACCTTATTTTCAAGCCTCTTGATTTTATTTTTCAACCTCCTGATTTTCTTTTCTTGTTTTGTGGAATTCTCTTCTTCATCATCACTGCTACTGGAATTGTCACTAGAACTGTTGCTTTCTTCTTCAAATAAACTTTCCTTGTTGCAATTGTTGTAGTATGTGCAATCATCATCTATATGCCCAAAATCTCCACATATGAAGCATTTTAGTATTCTTAGACCTTTCTTGTACCTATCTGCTTGCTCAATGGCTGTGGCAAGCTCTTCATGTCTTTCTTCAATAGATTTATCCTCTTATTTAACTTCAATACCTAGGAATAGATGTTCTTGTTTTTCTTCATTTATTCCAAAGAATGTACATTCTTCTTCATCTGATTTGTCTCTATCACTATGATCTGAACTATCACTTGCTTCTACAATGTAGTAAGATTTCTTTGCCAAATTTACCTTGGAATCTCCTTCATAAGTATTCCTCAACTTGGTCCACATCTCATTAGCTGAAGTACATACCATGACCTTTGCAAAATCTGTCTCACGTAGCCCACTCAAAATACAATTCATTGCTCTTGCATTGATCTCAACCAATTTCCTGGTAGTCTTATCTTCCTCGGGATCACCTTCAACCTTATACTCTTTTTCAACCATCTGCCATACCTCATATCCTTGTGATATCAAGTAGTTCTTCATCCTCATGCTCCAGAAAGCATAATTGTTACCATCAAACAATGGAGCCTTATTTGTAGATAATCCATTCTGTGAAGCCATATGTGTTCTTGTAGAATCTGCCCTCAAGTTGTTAGCCTTTTCGAAGGAACCCGCTCTGATACCAATTGAAGAACACAAGCTTATACTGAGAGGGGGGGTGAACAGTATAAGACCACTTTTTAATTTTTCTTCCAAATCAATATTATGTTGTGTAAATATAGCAGTATCAATAGCAGTAATCAAAGCAATGCACAAAAACCATACACAATAGAGACACCACAATTTACGTGGTTCACCCAATGTGGGCTACTCCACGGAGAAAATATTTTACTAAAACTTTCTCAATCAATATCTTTGGGAATCACTCCCAATTACAATGTTTATGGATCTCTATCCAAAGGAGATGCTGATCCCCTAATCTCAAGTTCGTGGATCTCTTCCATAGGAGAACTCTTTCCCCTTCTGCTCTGGCTATGTGATCTTCTAGAAGACTTTGTCTCTCTACTGCACTGACTGGTGGACCTCTCTCCACTTGAAGACTCCTCACTCAGATCTATCTTCAACTATGCTGGCTACTGGATCTCTATCCACTGAGACTCCTCTATACTCTTGTCACCTCCAAATCTCTATCAATAGGCTCACTAAGAACCTAATCAATAGGCTCACACATAACCTTCTTAACAATCTCACAGAACTTGTCAAATCTACTTAAAAAGCTCACACAAGAACTTGTCCAAATATGCTCAAGCAAGCTCACCAAGAACTTGCCCAAATCTGCTCTAGCAAGCTCACCAATAACTTGCCCAAATATGCTCTAGCAAGCTCACCAAGAACTTGCCCAAATCTGCTCTAGCAAGCTCACCAAGAACTTGCCCAAATATGCTCTAGCAAGCTCACCAAGAACTTGCCCAAATATGCTCTAGCAAGCTCACCAAGAACTTGCCCAAATCTGCTCTACAAATATTTCCACAAATCTGTCCACAAATTTATCCCAAAACTATCCTCAAATCTATCCCAAAGGCCTTCTCAAAGGCTCAATCAATCATGCTCAAGTAGTACTCAAAATGAACTCAACAATGAATGGCAATCTCAACTCAAATTAACTTCATAGAAGCATAAAGAGAATTGTTAGAGACTCAATATGTTCTAATCTCACTCTCAACCCAAATCAATCTCAACTCAACTCATAGAAGCATAAAGAGAATTGTTAGAGACTCAATATGTTCTAATATCACTCTCAACTCAAATCAACCTCAACTCAAAACCACCAACACATCTTATAGAACCATAAAGAGAATTGTTAGAGACTCAATATGTTCTAACCTTAATCTCAACTCAACATAGAATGATGGAATATTTTGTTTCATAGAACTTGAACAATCACTTCACACATAACTTGACTAGGCTCAATCAACTCAACTCAACCAATCATCACAAGGGAAAACTCTCTCTCCACAACCTAGTCCAAGTATGTATCAACCAACTCAAATGTTTCCAACAATGCTCAACCATAAATCTCACATAACAATGATACTCATGTTCTTTTCTAACTCAAGTTCTTTCACAACCAATGGGCTTCAACAACTATGCTTATCAAACAAGGTTTAGACACAACTCTCAATTCAAAAAACCTTGAAGCATTCAACCAACCACTTTCGAAAAGGAAACCACAAACAATCCTTTTCCCTCCAATGATATTTCAGAAATCAACCACCATAAACAATCAATAGGAGAATGTGCCCATACCTTTTATGAAGATGAAAAAACCTCTTTGTAAATCTGCCACAATCACAAAATTCTTTTGCCAATCTTCACAAGGGTTAGTAGATCACAAAATAATCAACATTACTCCACTTTTCAATAATCATCACCAAGGCCTTTAATTGCACAACTTCCTTATCTCTCCTAAAACCACTTGTACCATAAAATAAAATAAATCAAAACATTGCATAACCTTTTCACTCCCAAAACCACTTATACCATAAAATAAAATAAATCACAATATTGTATACCTTGTCACCTCATGAAAGAATTAATCCTCTTGAAAAAGAACAAGGCAAACTTCACTTTTGGAACCCCTTTGCAAAATCAGAAATATCTCTTTACACACACCTTATTTCTCCTTCTAAATAAGTTAGTCAAATAGCCCTCGAAATAAGCTTTCCGATGATATATAATATGCCCCCTTTCCAAAATAAATTGAAACCTTTACACACACACACACACACACACACACACACACACATATATATATGCCAACCTCCATTAATTGCACATAGGTCGGCCCTCCATTAATTTAAACTTAAACTTTAAACTTTAATATCTTCATCACCGGAGGTCCTTTTTCGATGAAACAAAATTCCACCTTGGCTTTTAAGAAAAACCCTTTCCACATAAGCCCACCATGGTTTTAAATAAAACCTTTTATTTTTCCCTGCCTTGGTTTTCATAAAAACCCCTGTATATATCCATGCTTTCCAAAATATCATAAATGCTTATTTATGAAATATTTTGGCCACCAAAACCAAATTTGATCCATGTGACATCAATGACAACATAAAATGCCTCAAATTAACTCAAATTTCCAACAATATATAGGAATATTGATTAAGGGATCGTATCCAATATCCATTACTTCCCAAATTTCATTACCAAGTGCCATTAGGTAGATCTTCATTCTCATGCTCCAATACATATACTCACTTCCATCAAATACTGGTGCTAAATTATCTGAGGACACATTATTAGAATCCATTGTGTTCTTTATAACTTTTTCTTCAAGATGCTAAACTCTTATGAAGGAACCCGATCTAATACAAAATGAAGAACACAAGCTTATACTGAGAGGGGGTGAATAGTATAAGATCACTTTTTACTTTTCTTTCAAATCAATATTATGCAATATATATATATATATATATATATATATATATATATATATATATATATATATATATATATATATATATATATATATATATATATAGCAATGCCAACAATAGTAATAAAAGCAATGCACAAATCACCACACATAATAGAGACACCACAATTTATGTGGTTCACCCAATGTGGGCTAATCCACGAAGAAAATATTTCACTAAAATTTTCTCAATCAATATCTTGGAAATCCTTTCCCTATTACAATGTTTATGGACCTCTGTCCAATGGAGATACCAATATTCTAAATCAAGCTTGTGTATCTCTATCCACAGGAGAAATCCATCTCCTCTGCTTTGGCTAGTGATACTATAGAAGACTACTGCCTCCACTACATTGGCTTATGGGTCTCTCTCCACTGAAGACTCTTATCCCCACTCAAAATACCTATACTCACTACCCTAGCTGATGGATATCTATCCACTAGAGACTAATTTCCTCTCTGCTCTGTCACCTCCAAATATTTATCTCAAATCTGCACTAAACTCAGTCTTTCGATCTAGCACAAATCCACTCAATCTCTATCTCTAGTCTGGCATAAACCTATTCTCAAATTTTCACCAAACTCTGCTCCACAAGTCCACAAAGAACTTGTTTAAATATGCTCAAAAAGTCTTCTTAGAAGTTGCTCAAATATGCTCAATAAGTCCACTCAGAACTTTCTCAAATATGATCAAAAATTCCACACAAAACTTCCTCAAAACTACTCAACAAGCTCACATAGAACTTGCTCAAATATGCTCAACAAGTCCACACAAAACTTGCTCAAATCTGCTCAACAAGCTCACATAGAACTTGCTCAAATATGCTCAACAAGTCCACTCAGAACTTGCTTCAAATCTGCTCAACAAGTCCACTTAGAACTTGTCCAATATGCTCAACAAGTCCACTCAAAACTTGCTCAAATTTGCTCAACAAGTTCACATAAAACTTGTCCAAACTGCTCAAAAAGTCCACACAAAACTTGTCCAATCTGCTCAATAAGTCCTCTCTAGAACTTAACCAAATATGTATTGTAAGCTTCCACAAAAGCTCACACAAAATCAATCCACAAGTCTTCTCAAAGACTTGTCTCAAATATGCTTAACAAGTCCACACAAAACTTGTCCAATCTCATAGAAACATAAAGAGAATTGTTAGAGACCCAATATGTTTCAACTCAATGCTCAATCTCAACTCAAATCAGAATATAGAATAGTTTGTTTTATGAAACTTGAACAATCACTTCACATATCCACTTGACTAGGCTCAACTAACTCTACTCAACCAATCACTCAATGAAACACGCCTTTCTCACAAACCCTAATCCAAGCATGTAAACATCAACTCAAAACATTTCCAACAATGCTCAACAACAATTCTTACATAACAATGATACTCATGTTATTTTCAAACCCTAGTTCAAGTTCTTTGCTCAACAACTCACTTCAACAACAATGCTTATAAAACAATCCTCTCATAGCAATGATACTCAAACCCTAGTTCAAGTTATTCACACAACCAATGTTTAAAAAAAAAATGCTTATTAAACAAGGTTTTAATCACAACTCTTTATTCTATAAAACCTTGATGCGTTAACTCAAACATACTCAAAAGGAAACCCTAATCAAGTCCTTTTCACTCTAAACTTATTTTTCAGAAAACCAACCAATCAAATTAAACTTTGGAAAATGTGCTCATACCTTTTTCTTTATGATGAACTAAATATGCCAAAATCTCAAACACTTCTTCGCAAGCTCAAAGAAATTATAAGATAATTAATTTCCTTAAAATACAATGTAAACATCAAAACACATGTACACCTTATCACTCCATCTTTAAGAAAATATTCATCAACATTTAAAAAATTTAAATTATCACTTACACCTTATAATCTTCCAATAATATTCAATGCACTCTTATTTTCAAAATAAACAAAGGGTAGAAGCTCCCTCTATCCTTTTAATATTTCAATAAATCAATATGACATAACATTTTATTAAAATAAACCTTAAGACCTTATTCCTCCAACTTCTCAAAAATCATCTCCAACTAACAATCCTTTCATGCACCCTTTTAGCTCCAAAATTTAGGCAACACACAAAAATTAAAATCAAAATTTATTACCTTTCCTTGGAGGGGATTTGAACACACCGTGCAGCCTCAACTGGTGCTCTAGCTGCGACTTCCAATGCCATGCAATCTAGGTGCTAGCTTGGGGACTAACGAGCACCACGTGCTTCAAAACCTCCCCTGCTCACCTTGCATAAAATGTGCACCTTTCCTTTGGCGCTCTCCAACATCAATGCAACTACCAAAAACTGTTACCACTATGTTTTGAACACAGGCCTCCTTGCACCCAACACCCTAACGCTATCCTTTATGCCACTAGGCCACCTGCCTAGTTGGTGCTTGGTATTTTGGTGCAAATCCCGTTAAATGCTATTCATTGGTGCTCAAACAGAATGGTCGCTTCTCTTTCTTCCTCACAAATTCAAACACAATTGCACGCATTCGATTACCGAGCAAAAGGATAAATTAAAATATCTCTAAGGCATTAGCATATATACTAATTTCCTTCCTCCATGAATGACATAGGCACTCGAATTACCTTCAACGATTTTAGATGTCGATACTTATTTCCTTTGGAGCTTATTAATTTATAAATATTTAAATTCATTTGAATTTAAATTTTATAAATTAATTCTTTAAAACCCTTTGGTTTTATTTAAACCCTCTTTCACTTTGCACCTTGGTATAAATAATATTTATTTATAAAATTTAACTTCATTTTGAATTTAAATATTTTATCAAATACTTATTAAACCTTCCTTTAGCTTTGCAATAAACGTTCTTAGGTTTTTATGAAAACCTTTTAACTTATGCTTCCACATAATATTTAAAAATATTCTGGAGCCCTTTGCCTTTAACCTTTGCATTGTTCCTCTTGACCTTTGAATTTATTCTAAACTTCTTCCTGGATATAAATGACAACTTTGATAACTTATTTCTTGACAAATTCCTTGACATTAATGATGACTTCATTTCTTGACATCAATGACAACTTTGACATAAGGACTCAAAATGCTCAACAATCTCCCCCTTTGTCATTGATGACAATCCATATTATTTTTCCAAAAACTTGACTTCTTCTTTAGTTCTGCTCCCCCTGGGACATTTCTCCCCTTGGATCAATGCTCTATTTAAATACCAAACCTTTTCCCCTTAATCAAATCTCTCCCCCTTTGACATTGATGTCAAAGGGTCACCTTTAGGGCTCGAGGCTAAGAATGAGCCTCTTAGCTTAGACCCTCCCCCAAATCCTCTTGAGGTGGTTAATTTTGGGATGGGAGTATCTCTACTCCCAGAAAGCATTGTTCTTTACATTTATCCTTTTTCCTTCTTATCTAATCCTTCTGATTCCTTTGGCTATTTCTTTCCATGTCCATGTTACTGTCCATGTCTATATTCCTATGTTTGTTCCTATTCATATCAATGTTCCTGGAAAGTTAGGGAATACAATCCTCTTCTAGCAGAGCTCTGGAAGAGAAAACTAGGGCATCAGTTGGGTAGTCGAAGATATTTTTGGTTACTGTGGATTTGAAGACAAGATTGCTACCCCAGGAGGGCCCAATGGGGACACCTTCGGATCCTATTCTATAGAGACATAGTTCTTTTGCAGATTTGTTAAAGGATAAATCTCCATAAAATACTGAAGAAGCACAAATAATTGCATTAAAAACACTCTTTACGGCTGTTGGAAATAGATCAACATCTCAATGAGTTAATGGATGATTGCTATAGTCAGAATCAAGTCCAAATATTGTCATTGAGCAAAGGATAGTTGAATAAATAGTTTTATATGGTGCCAATCATGATTTGATCTATAAATTCATGGGTATTCACCCTATGAATTTTTTGCATTCCTGGGTCCGACAAAACTGGGACCCTCTTGGTGAGTATTCTTTGTGGTTTATTAGCAATGGATATTTTATTGTTATTTTTTCTTCACTTATCGATAGAAATAGGGCTTTCGAATTAGAAAAGAGGAATCATGGTCTGACAAGATTATTTGTTCAACCCTAGAGAGTGGGATTTGATCCTCGAATTGAAACCACTGCTGTCCTAATTTGGATATGTTTGTATGCACTTCTAATGGAGTTTTGGAGTGAACAGGTATTGGAAATTATCGATAATTCCATTGGAAGATATTTGGATGTTTCCAAAGACACAATAGAAGGAAACACAACTGTTTATGCAATATTATGTGTGGAAATGGATCTTAGCCAACCTCTACCGACAGAGGTGGAACTCAAACTTGCAGGACTATCTTGGATTCAACAATTGGATTATGAGGCATTGCCCTTCAAATTTAGAGTTTACCACAAATATGGGCATTTGACCCGATATTACCCAAATAATATGAACATAAAAATGGAGGCTCCTCTAGGAATGTCAAATCTTCCTAAGGAGGCTAAGTCAACAATCAAAAAAGAACCAACCAATATTTCTAAGGGTAAAGAAGCACAAGGATATGGTTTTGAACAACCCAAATGAATGCGAAGGTAAAATATAAAAATATGGCAAATAGCAAACCCAAATCAAGCCCTCCAATAGGTATGAGATCTTTAAGACACTAATTTAACCAAGAATAAGAACAATTCATGGAAGGAGTGGATGGGATTAATGAAAATAATAACAACCATGTTCAAGCTCCTCTTTCATCTTCCCTCATCATAGAGCAGGTAATTGAGTACAGTGAGTTACCGCAGTCAGAGAGTGTAGGGGCATTGATAGTTCATAACCAAGAGCGATCGATAATTAAAGATGTCAGCATGGGCATAGTAGAAAAGAATAGATAAATGCCAAATCTAGGGATAACTCGGGTGGAAAAGAGATAAAAAATAGCAGCTCTCAAGGAGTGGGTAGAAAATCAAATAAGGAATTAATAGCAGTTCAAGGAGACAAACTGATCATTGGAGGATTGGTGAGACCAATAGATTTTTATTGCTCTCAAGGTAACCAATGATTATACAATCATGGAATGTTAGGGGTTTAAACAGTAGAACCCATCAATCTACTATTTGAATACTCTTAGAAAAATATAAAACAGATTTTTTGCTTATCTAGGAGACAAAAATGTCGTTGGATCTTATGTGTAAAATAGTTAACAGAATTTGGAGGGGTGCTGGTAAAATGGAAGTGGCTGCCCAAGGGGCCTCAGGGGGGATAGTTACTCTTTGGAACTCTCTTGAATGGACTGCAATAGAACATATAGCTTGGAGGGGTGTTCTCACATCACATTTTATAAATAATGTCACAACTAAACATGTTTTAATCACAAATTTTTATGGGGCTCAAAACCTAGATGGTCAGATGCATCAATGGAAAGTTATGCATAACATGAGAGTCTCAAGGGAAGAGTTACACTGGATTATTATTGGAAATTTTAATTCTAAATTATCCTCTAGAGATCAGGAAAGGGGAACCCCAATTTTGGACCCAAGGGATCGACTTATGATTTCCCAAGTCGAGGCATTACACTTGGTGGATATTAAATGCCCTGGAACAAATTATACTTGGACTAATAAGAGGAGGGATCCACATAGCAGGAAGGTGGAGTTAGACCATTTTTTGGTTTCAGAGGAGGCATTTGTAAAATGGAATATAAAATTTCAGATTTTGGAGGATCCAGTTTCAGATCACTTTCCCATTTTGTTGGAAGGAGGGATCAAGATAGTGCAGCATCACAAACCATTTAAATTTGAAAATTTTGGTTACAAAAAGAGGAACTTCAAAATAAAATTCCACAGTGGTGGGAAGAAGGCTGCCCAGCATATGGGACATCAATGTTTAGATTCCACAAACAACTTCATTATGTCAAAGATCAACTGAAACAATGGAGTTGAGCTAACAAGACAAACTTCCAGGTACAAAGAGCTCCATTGGTGGCCAGATGGGATGAGGTTAAAAAATACTTTAGGGAAGGAAAAATTATAGAGCAACTCAAAGAAGAGGATGATGCATTGCGTAAATCGGTTGAGGACATTGACAACCAAAAGGAGACCTACTAGAAACAAAGAGCAAGAACCACTTGGTTATTAGAAGGTGATAAAAATACCAAATTTTTCCATCGGACCACTTGTACTAGGAGACAGATGAACAACATGGAAGCTCTTCAAGATGAGAAAAGACACTCCTTTGCTACAATTCTAGGTATGCATTTCCATTCAATGGATTATTTTTATAAACTATTTAAGGAAAGTATGGTGCAAGATGAAGAGGCTCAAAAAGAAGTTATTGTTGTCATACCCTCTATTATCTTTGAAGAAGAAAATCATGCCCTACTTAAACCCATTGATAGAGAGGAACTGAAGAATGTAGTCTTTGGAATGAGCACCGAAAAAACACTAGGTCCAAATGGCTTTCCAATTGAGTTTTTTCAGGCCTTTTGGGATAACTTTGAGGAGGATGTAATGGTTTTTATAGAGGAGTCCAAAGGTAGTAAACGAATGCTTAAAGTATTAAATCATACTTTCATTACCTTAATTCCAAAAGGGGAGGAGGGGGTACATATTTTAGATTATAGACCTATTGCCTTATGCAATGTCATATATAAAATAATCACAAAGGTAATGGCTGAGCGGATAAAACTTCTTCTACATAGAATTATCTCCTCGGAGCAAGGGGGTTTTGTAGAGGGTAGGCAAATCTTAGATGGTGTGGTTCTAGCTTAGGAGACAATCCATTCAATACAAACATCTAGTAATAGAGGAATATTCATAAAATTAGATATGTTAAAGGCTTATGATAGGGTGGAGTGGAGCTTCTTGTCAAAGATGATGGCAGCCTTTGGTTTCTCTCAGGATTGGATAGAATGGGTCATGAGTTGTGTTTCTACTCCAAAATACTTAGTGTTAATCAAGGGTCTTCCCTCGCAACCATTTGGAGCTACTTGAGACCTTCATCAAGGAGATCCTTGCTCTCCCTATATTTTTCTCATATTGGCTAAAGGATTGGATAGACTCATCTTGAGGAGAAGACAACAAGGTTTTCTAATAGGTATCAAGGTGGGTGAGGAAGTTTTGACTCACCTATAGTTTGTGGATGACATAGGATTGGTGGGAGTGGCCAGCTTTAGGTAAGCGAGAATGATTAGAGATACACTTAATGTCTACATTAGGGCTACAAACCAAGTCATAAATGATAAAAAATATAAAGTGGTATTTTCAATATTGATCAAAGGCTTTAGGACATAATTTTAGAGATCTTGGGATTCACAAGGACTTCTCTCCTAGTGGTATACTTGGGGGTCCCTTTGCATTTTAAAAAACTAAAAATAGATATCTGGAGGAATATTTTGGACTGTATCAAGGAAAGAATTAATCATTGGTATCACAAATGGTTAAGCTATGGGGGTAGATTAACTTTTTTACAGTCAGTCATTCAGGCCATGCCAATTTATAAATTTTTTATCCTTGTTGCCCCACATACCATATGGAAAGAGTTGGACAAGATGGCTAGAGACTTTTTATGGGAAGAAGTAAAAGGAAAGAGGAAATGGGCCTTAGTAGGTTGGGAGAAAGTAAGCCAAACCAAGGTAAAAGGAGGTTTGGGATTGAGATCAAAGTTAAATAATAAATATTTGGTTGGAAATATTTACTGGAGGTGAATTTCCCAACCAACTTCTTTATTTAATAGAATCTTAACTAGTAAATATTTGGGACAGGTAAATCCAAATGAGGTGGGTTGTTTCCCTTTGGATGGTAATGGATCCTTAGTGTGGCAGTCTCTCAAGTTAGGATCTCAGGTAGTAAAATATGGATTATTTTGGAAAGTGGGGAGAGGGGAGAAGGTACGATTTTGGACAGATTCATGGGATCAATACCCACCTATCATTGTTGAATTTCCTAAATTGAAATCAATAAAAACAACCATAGAAACTAGGGGATGGGTCAAAATTGAAATTTTTTTCAACACTAGTCAGCTGGGGGATTATAAATTTAAGTAGTTTAAGAAGTTGGATGAGTGGCCAATTTCAATCCCTTCGGATTTGACACCCATCATGACTAAAATCTTGGTAGAAATATTTCTCATAGGTAGAGATGAGGAGGATGAATTAGCTTGGGGCTATGGGAGCATTGGTGTCTACACAATTAATGATGGATATAATAAGATCCTTCTAGAGCATCCTCCTCATACATATTAGGTTGAGGATTGGAGAAATATTTGGCAGTCCAAGGGTTGGCCGAAAGTAAAAATTTTTACCTGGTAGTTCATGCATAATGGAATTATTACTTTTGATAATCTCAGATATAGGGAAATCATTGGTCCATATCAATGTGTTTTATGCTACAAGAGTGAGGAAATAATTGATCACTTGATGTTTGAGTGCTCATTCATGCACCAGATCTGGGAGAGATGGTTTTTATATTATAAAATTCAATTTAATGGTGATTTGAATCGGATTAATATTTGGGAAATATGGAAGAGGGGTAGATTTAAATCTAAATATATTTTTATTTGTTGGGAGCTTGGATTAAATTTCATTTGGTGGCAAGTGTGGTTAGAGATGAATGCCAAAATATTTAGAGAAAATTTTTCTTCTTTAGATGGAGTTTGGCAGGTTATTTGGAGCAAAGTCACAGAAACTGTGGCAGTCTAAGCTAAAGAGGAAACTCAGGTTGTTATTGGGGCAATGGAGAATGAAGTTGAAGTGCAAGAGGGGCAGGACATAGCTAGTTGGAAACCACCCCCAAAAGGTCGGATTAAAATTAATACTGATGGAGCCACAAAATGCAATCCGGGTAGAGCTAGAATTGGAGTGGTTTTCCGGAATCATGTTGGAACAATGCTCTATTGGGAACTGCAAGGCTTGGGAAGAGCCACAAACAATGAAGCAAAAGCCTTAGCTATCAAATCTGATTCTATTTGGGTAGCAAAACAAGGTCATAGGAGAATAATACTATAATCAAATTCTCAAATATTGGTTGGAGCTCTAGATTGCATGAGGAACTTTGCTTTGAAGACATGGAGGTTGAGGATTCTTATCACTCAAATTAAGGAATTATGGAGGAAATTAGATGATGTGATTCTAGTTTATGTGAGTAGATATATAAATAAAGTGGTAGACTTCCTGGCTAAGATGGGAACTGAGAAGGAGGTAGGGGTTCAGTGGCATAGTGACATGGCTATTGAGGATGAGATGATTAAGCAGGTTGGTAAGAAAATCCAGTGCTTAGCTAATTTAGATAACCATTCCAAAAATGTTGTTTAGGATATTTGTGATTCAATTTAGATCTTCTTTTATAGTTGTAAATAGGTGAACAGTCACTGTAGATATATGGTTTAAGATATTTGGCTCCAATGCAAATCTTATATTACTATTGTAAATATGTTTTCTCTTTGGCTAAGGATGGGAAATTCTCTCTTTGGCTAAGGATGGGAAAAGTCTCATCCCAACTTGTAAATGATCTTTGTTTTAATACAAGTTTTTTCAAATTATTTTCAAAAAATATTAATATTCTTGTTTCTATTCATATCCATGTTCCTATTCCTATTCTAGTTTCTATTCATATCCATGTTTTAGTTCTTGTTCATATTCATGTTCCTCTTCCTGTTCTTGTTCATAATCATATTCCTATTCTTGTTTCTGGAATATCTGCTCTACACCACTTTGTTGTGTGACCATTATTGTTGCACTTGTAACACTTAATGCTATTATTCCTTGGAGGTGCAAATGTATTAGGATTTCTCCTAGTGAAGCCATATCCTCTTCTGTCATGAACCTCGCAATTCATTGCCTTGTGATAAAACTGATTACATGAGTAGCAATACCCATTGAAAAGCTGTCTATTCCCATATTCTTGTCTTTCCCATGTCCTGCACTATGAAGCCATGTATCCAAACATGTGACATAAAAAACATCTTCCATTGAAGTTTCCTTGTCTTGACTTCATTGGTATCTTAGTCTCTCTTGACCTGTTCTGATTGTTGTTCCATATGTATCTTCTTTGTGCATTGTTCCTATCTTTGTTGAACTCTCTATTGTCTAGCTCATCCTCAGATATCTCACTTTATTTTACACTGTCTTCTTATGAAATATCTTCATTTGAAGTTTTTTCTCCTCTAAAGCTTGAGGTTGACTCTCCTTCCCATGTATTTTGAACCTATTCAAATCCAAGACCTGTTTTGGTTGATGTAGTCTTTTTTGTGTCTTGATTAACTTATCTAAGTTCTTTGAGCTATTTTTGAACCCTTTCATCTTGATCTTGGAGTCCTCTAAATCTTCTCTTAGTAGTGCCACTTCTTGTGCTAACTTCTCACATTCTAAGATCTTTGATTCTAACTTATCCTTGAACCTTTTTTCCTTAGATTTTGATTTTTCTAAATCCTCTATGAGCAATCTTCTCTCTTCATCACATTCTTGAAACTGAATTTCAAGTTTAGAGTGTTGCTTTCTTACGTTCTTTACCGTGTCAAGGGCATAAATAAGTTCTCATTTGAGATCATAACCATTATTTTCTAAATATTCCTCTATTTGTTTACCTTTGTCCACATATTTATTTTCTATTGGATTATCTTCTATAGGATCACTTACTTCTTCTTCTAATGCCATTAGAATATTTTCATCTGGTCCTTCAAGTGCATCCTCATATTCATCATCACTGAAACTATAACCATCCCTTGTACAACTATATTCAAGATGTCCAAAGTTACCACATCTAAAACACTTGAGAATTACTGGAGTCTTTTTCTTAACTTGCTCTTTTTCTTCAATCATAAATAGGACTTCATCTCTATCATTGTCTAAAAAACTAGCATCACTATCACTTGAATACATACTTTCCTTATACACATAGTAGCTCATATTTTGTCTTTGAAAGAACTTATTTACTTCTCTGCTTTGTCTATCCTTGCTTTTCTTCTGGTGCCTGTATCTTTCTGATTCCCTGTTCCTGTAATCCTATTTTTCTTCACCATTATTGTTCTTGGGTTCTTGACAATCTGTTGCAAAATTTCCATACTTTCCACAATTGAAACACTTAATAGATATTAGATATTTGCATCTTCGAGAATATTTATCTTTTCTACCATAATTAGCTTCTTCATCACTGGATGACTTATTGCTTGATTTTGACTTCTTACCTTTTGTCTTCTTGATTGCTTTGAAGGTTGCTTCCTTATGGGGAATATGATCTTTTGTTCTTATCTCAAAAGTTGTAAGCATACCAAGCAACTTATCTCTTATCAAAGAATCATCATCTATTGACACTTCTATAGCAGAAACCTTTTCACTAAATCTTTTTGGAAGAGTTCTTAAGACTTTATCACAAACATCTAATTCATCAATCTTCATTCCAAGTCCTTGCATATCATTCACAACCTAATTAATTCAAAGTAGATAAACACTAATATTTTCCTCATCATTAATTCTTAATGCTTCAAATTTTCCTTTGAGATTTCGTATATTTGCTTTCTTGACCCTTTTATCTCCTTCATATATACCTTGCAATTTATCCCACATTTCTTTTGCAGTTCTACAATGCATAACTTTCATAGACTTTGTTCTATGTAAACCTCTCAAAAGTGCATTCATTGCTTTTGAATTGTAGTGTTGTAGGAGCTTACCTTCCTTATCTATATGAGGATTGATTAATAGATCATATCCACTATCCACTGCTTCCCAAATTTTATTGCCAGGTGCCATTAGGTAGATCTTAATTCTCATGTTCCAATACATATAGTCACTTCCATAAAATAATGGTGCTAAATTATCTGAGAACACATTATTAGAATCTATTATGTTCTTGATAGCTTTTCCTTCAACCTGTTAAAATCCTATGAAGGAACCCACTTTGATACCAATTGAAGAACACAAGATTATACTGAGAGGGGGATGAACAATGTAAGACCACTTTTTACTTTTCTTTCAAATTAATATTATGCAATGTATAAATAGCAATATCAAAAATAGTAATCAAAGCAATGAACAAATCACCACACACAATAGAGACACCACATTTTACGTGGTTCACCCAATGTGGGCTACTCCACGAAGAAAATATTTCACTAAAATTTTTTCAATCAATATCTTAGGAATCCTTTCCCTATTACAATATTTATGGACCTCTATCCAATGGAGATACCAATCTTCTAAATCAAGTTCATGGATCTCTATCCACAAGAGAATTCCTTCTTCTCTGCTATGGTTGGTGATCCTCTAAAAGACTACTGCCTCCATTACACTAACTTGTGGATCTCTCTCCACTGAAGACTCTTATCCTCACTCAGAAGACCTATCCTAACTACCCTAGTTGATGGATCTCTATCCACTGGATACTACTGTCATCTTTGTTATGTCACCTCCAAATCTTTGTATCAAATCTGCACTAAACTTAGTCCTTCGTTCTAGCACAAATATGCTCAATCTCTATCTCTTGTCTGGCATAAATCTGTCCTCAAATCTGAACCAAACTCTACTCCACAAATCCACATAGAACTTGTTCAAATATGCTCAACAAGTCCATTCAGAACTTTCTCAAATATTCTCAACAAGTCCATTAAGAGCTCTCTTAAATCTTCTCAACAAGTCCACATAGAACTCGCTCAAATATGATCAACAAGCTCACACAGAACATGCTCAAATATGCTCAACAAGTCCACACAGAACTTGCTCAAATATGCTCAATAAGCTCACACAAAACTTGCTCAAATATGCTCAAAAAGTACACTTAGAACTTGCTTCAAATTTTCTCAACAAGTCCACTTATAACTTGTCCAATATGCTCAACAAGTCCACTCAGAACTTGCTTAAATCTGCTTAGTAAGTTCACACAGAACTTGTCCAAACTACTCAACAAGTCCACATAGAACTTGTTCAATATGCTCAATAAGTCCTCTCTAGAACTTAACCAAATATGTATCGTAATCTTCCACAAAAGCTCACACAAAATTAGTCCACAAGTCTTCTAAAAGACTTATCAAATCTGCTTAACAAGTCCACACAGAACTTGTCCAATCTCATAGAAACATAAAGAGAATTGTTAGAGACCCAATATGTTTCAAATCAATACTCAATCTCAACTCAAATCAAAATATAATAGTTTTTTTTATGGAACTTGTACAATCACTTCACATATCCACTTGACTAGGCTCAACTAACTCTACTCAACCAATCGCTCAATGAAACACCCATTTCTCACAAACCCTAGTCCAAGCATGTAAACATCAACTCAAAATGTTTTCAACAATGCTCAACAAAAAATATTACATAAAAATGATACTCACATTCTTTTCAAACCCTAGTTCAAGTTCTTTGCTCAACAACTCACTTCAACAATGCTTATAAAATAATCCTCTCATAGCAATGATAGTCAAACCCTAGTTCAAGTTCTTCACACAACCAATATTTTTGACAACAATGCTTATTAAACAAGGTTTTAATCACAACTCTTTATCCCAGAAAACCTTGATGCATTAACTCAAACATACTTAAAAGGAAACCCTAATCAATTCATTTTCACTCCAAACTTATTTTCCAGAAAACCAACCAATCAAATTAAACTTTGGAAAATGTGCTCATACCTTTTTCTTGATGATGAAAGAATCTTCTAAATATTCCAAAATCTCAAACACTTCTTGCCAAGCTCAAAGAAATTATAAGATGATTAATTTTCTCAAAATACAATGTAAACATCAAAACACGCATACACCTTATCACTCCATATTTAAGAAAACATTCATCAACATTTACAAAAAGTAAATTACCACTTACACCTTATAATATCCCAATAATATTCAATACACTCTTCTTTTCAAAATAACCTAAAGCTAGAAGCTCCTTCTACCCTTTTAATATTTCAATAAATCAATATGACAAAACACATTATTAAAATAAACCTTAGCACCTTATTCCTCCAACTTATCAAAAATTATTTCCAACTAACAATCCTTTCATGCACCCTTTTAGCTCCAAACTTTAGGCAACACACAAAAATTAAAATCAAAATTTATTACCTTACCTTGGATGGGATTCGAACACACCGCGTAGCCTCAACCAGTGCTCTAGCTATGGCTCCCAATGTCACGCAAGCTAGGTGCTAGCTTGGGGACTAACGAGCACCATGTGCTCCAAAATCTTCCCTGCTCGCCTTGCGTAAAACGTGCACCTTTTATTTGACTCTCCAACACCAATGCAACTTCCAAAAACCGTTGTCGCTACAATTCGAACGTAGGCGTCCTTGCACCCAACACCATGATGCTATCCTTTCTGCCACTAGGCCACCTGCCCAGTTGGAACTTGGTATTTTGGCACAAATCCCCTTAAACACTATTTGATGGTGCTCAAATAGAATGGTCGCTTCTATTTCTTCCTCACGAATTCAAACACAATTGCACACATTCGATTACCGAGAAAAAGGATAAATTAAAATGCGTCTATGGTATTAGCATATATACTAATTTCCTTCCTCCATGCATGACGTTGGCGCTCGAATTACCTTCAATGATTTTAAACGTTGACGTTTATTTCCTTTGGAGCTTGTTAATTTATAAAATATTTAAATTCATTTGAATTTATATTTTATAAATTAATTCTTTAAAACCCTTTGGTTTTATTTAAACCCTCTTTCACTTTACACCTTGGTATATATAATATTTATTTATAAAATTTAAATTCATTTTGAATTTAAATAATTTATCAAATAAATATTAAACCTTCCTTTAGCTTTGCAATAAAATTTCTTGGATTTTTATGAAAACCTTTTAACTTATGCTTCCACATAATATTTAAAAATATAATGGAGCCCTTTGCCTTTAACCTTTGCATTGTTCCTCTTGACCTTTGACTTTATTAGAAGCTTCTTCCTGGATATCAATGACAACTTTGATAACTTGTTTCTTGACAAATTCCTTGACATTAATGATGACTTCATTTCTTGACATCAATGACAACTTTGACTTAAGGGCTCAAAATGTCCAACAATGGATGCCCAATATGGCAAGATTGTTAGCAAGTGTTGCACCTAACTATTAGTATAAGATAATTTTTTTTCAATTACAATTTGACATGTGTTTTTTCTTTCTATTATGCATGACTTATTAGCAGATGAAGAAGATAATTTTATACCCAATCATTATCCCAATTAGTTGTAGATGTGGACAATAAGAGGTATTTTTTGGTTCAATAGTTATGTGACATGTGGTACCTTTCAATTTGTCATAAGTATTGGTTTTAATTTTCATAGTTTTGTTAGTGCATAGAGGGGTAGATTTTAGGAGGCCATAATTTTTACATACAAAAGCATTTTGAGCCCTTTTTTCAAATTGCATAATTTTTTGAGCTCTTCGTAGTGGTTGGAGAAATTTATTCTCTTCTACCAGCAAAATTTGGCAACTTTGTAGGACCATTATGGACCACACATGTTGTATTTGTTCAAGGACCTATTACAATCTTGTAGAGTGTTTTTGGCCATAAGAGGAGAAGGTTTTGGATGATCAGTGAAAGACACACCTTGTTCCTACGGGCCCCTTTATAACCATAGGGACTAATTATTCAAATACCTACATGTTGAATGATAATTCAACTATTTTCTTTTGATATTGGAGAACAAATTATGGTCACCATATTGCATGTTAAATATCTTCTTATGGGGAGCCAACATCTTGGATCCAAAGGGTGTAGTCATGAATTCATGTTTGAGAAAGGGTTGTCTGAGAAAGGGAAATTATAGAGGGCCTCTAATTAGCTAGTGGGACCTAGTGCATTGACCCCCTTATTCCTACGAGGTATCATGTCCATGAAATATCACTTTGAAGATAAGGTAAGTTGTGAGCCTAGTTTAATGTTTTGTGGATTCAATTTGAGAACACCTATATTTTTATTTTAAGAGATTCTTATGATACTTTAATTTTATATGAAAAAATAAAATAATGAGATAGACAATTATAATGATAAAACAAAAACAAATCAAGATATAAAATGATTAAGAACAAGAGCAAAGAAGGTAAGAAACACAATCCAACAACCCTAGACAAAGAGACTTCCTAGATTCTAATATTTCAAAGTTTACAATTATTGGAAACCATATTTGCTCTAGTCCATAGTCCAGCATTGTGACCATCCATTGTGGTTGTTGGGTGCATCTGGTGTCTGCACCTCACACATAGTGTATAATTTTATAAATATGAGCATGGTATGCAACTCTAAATACAACCTCTAAGGTTTTTACCAAGGCCAAATTCTTGTCTAGATGTCTTCTTGATGCACTTATTCGTACTCTAGCCTAGCCTACTAGGTCTTGTCTAGGAAAATGATTATAAGGAAAAAAATAAAACCCATATAGCCTAACCTAAGGGATGGTGATTCACCAAGGGAAACAAAATTCCTCCATGCATGTATGGGATTGATGAACACATGAACCACCAATACCAAGAAAATGAACACATCTAGTTACAATGTATACATTTCATCTTATAAAATTTGTACATGGGATAAATACTAGTCATGAGGTTCCCATACAAAGTTATATACACACAAAGAACAAGGTAGAAAACAAATATCAACAACTCCTATATATATGTTAAAACCAAAAAATACACAAGTTGTAATGAAAGAGCTTGAAAGGGCCTGTACATAGAACAAATTGGGGCTTAAGTATATATTACTATATAAGGGGAAATGAGAAAATAAAATTAATTGGACCAAATACTAGGTATGAGAAACTAGAATTATCTTTTCTACCTTATGATGAAGCAAGAATTAATATTTATAGGTAAAATTGGGAACTTTTCCTTCCCAAAATTCAAAATGCCTTCTTCAAAATCCCACCTTGGATCCACTACATTGATTGCATGAAAAACTAAGGTCTCTAGATCTAGAGTCATTAATGTTGTGGGGGCCTAGTTCTTCTAGAGGTGAGACCTTGCTACCCATGCTAGAAATCTACAATCATTAGAAACAAAGATCTCCTAAAAGTAATGTTATTAGGTTTGTGGATACTCCTTGGTAGGCTTCATGTTGATGCCTTTAATGTTGTACATCTTTGTAAGAGAAAATTCATATACTCGAAATACTGAATACGTTAACACAATGTTGGAGGTAGATTGATTGAAATTCAGATCATCATTCTTTTGTGCACAATATTCATTTGAATATTTAATAGAGTTTTGGTCTTCAGTCCTTTGTGCATTTCTTGGTATGATCGATGTTCCTCATGACTATCTTTATCTTTGATCTTGTCTAGTGTTTCAGTTATTATCATTGGCTTGAGATTATCAGATATTTTAATTTGGTGGGTGTGCCCAAGCCAATTTATTTCTAGTTCTAACTATTCTACACACAATGATATCTTGATTTTTTACCAAAGCCGTGGTTGCCACCTTGATATCAACTTCTAACCTTGAGAGTCTAATTATCAAGATTTTACACTCGTATTTTTCTAAACTATTTCTTGGAAATTTATTTTCCTCTATTTTTATTTCTAAAATTATGGTTGTCCTTTGAAACCCAGGATTATGGTCCATGATTTGTTATATCCGACCTAGCCTTAGATTTTTTAGATCTCAAAAAACTTGTCTTCTACTAGAGCCATCTTCCACAAAACTGGCTAAGGCATCACTACTCTTGAGTGAAGTGAGAATTCACTACAACAACCTTTATCCTTCACATGAATGTCGAAGGAACTTTGATGATATGCACATATAAATATGGGAATACAAAGGAGCAACATCTTGTTGTGTAAAAATATGAATATAGATTCGAACAAAGTTTTGTTACTTTAAGAAGTAATATTAATTTGAAAGGGCTTTGTTGCTTCAAAAAGTCATGGATTGGGCTCCCACAAGGTCTATCTTTATATAAAGCCATGTATCCCTAGGAGGATTAATGATTATGTGATGATGTTAACTATGGATTATTGGTTAAAATAGATTTGTAGATTAGATGATGATGATTTTATTTAGGATTTTATATTGCATGGATTAAGATTAAATGTGTTGTTAATGATGCTTATTGATGATTGATTAAATATAATTTGATTAAAATATGTGTTTTTAGAAATTAAATATTAAAGAGGCTAAATAAAAAGACACAATTAAGTGATGAATGACAAGTTATGAGAGGTGCATGATGTGCCAAGGGGACACTACTATAGTATAAGTATATACAATTATGTATAAAAGTATTATTTGCCCAAGAGGACTTTGGCTTAGATTTTCCTAGGGAGACTTTAGCCTAGAAAAAGAAAGTGATATATCCAAATATATACAACTATATACATCAGTATGCTTAAATATTTTCCCAAGGGGACTTTAGTTGGATTTTCCAAGAGGTCCTTTGGTTAGCCGCTATGATATAAAAATATGTACAAGCATGAAAACAAGTGATTTTTTAAAAAACAAATGTCTAAAGGGATTTTGCCTTGCTTGTAGGACTTTTGATTTACCTTTAAACAAATGCTCAAAAAACTTCTACTTTTCTTGCAAGATTTTTGATTTAGCCTTTCTCGTAGGACTTTTGATTTAGCCTTACCCATAGGAATTTTGATTTGAGTTTTTCCTTTAAAAAAATGCTTAAAGGAATTCTGCTTAGATTGATTTATAGTCCCACTTTTGATACTCTTATAAATTTACTTCAACAAGAGGAAGCAATTCAGTAATGATGAACATGATTTGTTCACACATAAAAAAATCAAGAAGTTAATGTAGCTAAAGAAAGGTAGTTAATCCCCCAACAAACATTAGAACCAATAAAAGAAAAAGGACACAAATAACAACAACATTAAGAACAAAGAAATGTCATATGTTTGATCTATGTGAAACCAAGCATGTTTTTCAAGAGTGTTGGTACAACATATTCTCACAAGGATCATTCAAGAATCAACTGAAGAAATCATTGGGAGGTAAGCAAAAAAGTTCTCATTGGAAAATGAGAAATTCACTTTAATGCCAACATGGCATGTATCTAAGGACACTAATTTCGATGCAAAAGGATAAGACTATGTCTATTCAATACAATCTCCTGTTGCTATTTCAAAATCAAGCCCAATTTAGTACATTGATTTAAAATATACCATACATAAGATAGGCCAAAAGGAATGGTTCATAATTCTTGATGATTCATATTACTATGGTTACGTTTTACTTGGTGATAATTCAACCTACACCATTGCTAGAATCAATGATGTTTGTTTGCATCTTGGAGCTCATACTTGTCACCTAACTCAAGTTCTTTACATGCTTGGCCTCACAAAAAATTGCTTTCTATGAATCAATTGCTTGATCATAATTTGCATGTTGAATTTTTGAAAATAGGTGCAAAGAAACTATCTCATTTGGGAGAAATGTAGAGGTTTGACGATCATTGTTTATGTTGCTAGTATAGACAAGATGTTTTAGCTTCTGGTTGTAATGCAAGACAACCAAGCCTTGGTAGCAAAAGCAGATGAAGTTGCCTCGTTATGGCATAGGGAATTTGGACATCTAAGCTTCATCCATCTAAATTCACTCCTACATTATGACATGGTACATGGACTTCCATATTTGACAAAACCACATGACCTTTGTACAAGTTATGATGAGGAATAAAATTCCTCATTGAATTAAATATTTGATTAAATTAAAAATTCAATTAATTATTAATTAATAGTTAATATAACTTTATGTAAAAAGCTATATTGTAAAAGTAATATTTATTGAATAATGATGAATGAGAATACTCTCTTTTGATTTTCAATTTTATATCTTCTTGTCCATAAAAGTCTTTGTATCAATGGTATAAGCATATCAATCCTATGGATAAGGTAGCTCCATAACCTGGCTTCTACCCTTTGTCCTTCAATGTTGACGTATGAAGTTTTCGGTTTGCCTTGGACGTCAAGGAAATCCAAGAGCTAGCACCACGTTACCTAGCCCAGAATATGTCTGGGATCTAGAGGAGATCCAGGCACTGGCACAACATGTCAAGAGCTATATGCCCAAATGATGAAGGTCACAGCCTGAAAATAATTCCTCGATATTGAAGTCTCCAAGCTAGACATAAAAATGATAACTTCGACCTTGCTTTGTTAACCACAAGCCTTAGCATTATGGACAATAGAATTTAGAGGGCCGGAGCCTATTTGGTGGGCAATCTTGAGACTCTTTATGACCTTGCAAGCATGGGCTAATATGTGTATGAACAATGTTTTGGTACAACTTCCTCTTCCATAATTTCCTCTTCCACTGTACATTAATAAGGAGCAGTATATTAATAAAGAAGAAACCCCTACAGCAGAAGAAGAATGTGCTATGGTTGAAGAAGTTCCAGAGGTCGAGGCTCCCATCAAAGAGAAGGATTCTACATAATGTGATGTCGTGGATTCTGTGAATGTTGTAATATCTGTTTTATCATCCAACGACAATGGAGATGGTGGACATTTTGTTGATTTGTCTAAGAGGAAGTTTTCTGAATTAGAGAACAATGCAGCTCCTAGTGAACCAGTATGACCCCAAGAACGAGGGGCCCACCACTTGCAGCCTGTGATAAAACATTATTAAAACAAACACCCTCAACTTCCCATTAATCAAGGCTTCTGTAGCTTCCAAGAAATGACTAAATGTTCCACAGAATGCAAGACTTTGCGCGTTTGTATTTAATGCAATGCGTTGAACTTTACCTTAATGTTTACCATTTTTCCCCAGAGTGCCCTCACCCATGGCCACCACCACTCAAGACCGACCTCGACAATGGCTTTTCTTCTTGATGGAAACTACCACCTTAATTTTGCGTGAGCAGCTCCGGTCAGGAAAATAAATAAATAAATAAATACCATGCTAGAGAAATATTTGCAGGCGAGATCGTCGTCGTGAAACAGATCGTACAAATTCAGTTGCCAATAGTCGAGATGTTTCTTTTAAACAAAAGGTCATCTTGAATTTTTTGTATCCAACTCATTTGTTGGAGTGTTACTCAGATAATGGTTTCACAAAATTGCATCCAAAACCACAATTGAATAGTGTAAATATGAAGAAACATCTAACACTAACCAAATTCAAATTCAAATTTAAATTTAAATAATAATAATAATAATTTAATATACGAACTAATGTAGCTATATTAATTTTTAAAACTACTCACCTAACTAATCATATACCAACTAATATAGCTATATTAATTTTTAAATTTCGGACTATTACCAATTTCTTTTGAAACGAAAAACATATGCATTTTAAATCCCACATGTATATTGGAAGGGCATAATCATGCCCTTAAATATTCTCTTTTGTTTCTCCCATCTATTAGTGACAAAAAGGAGGACTAAGTAATTTTAAAATAATTTTTTTTTTTTTTTGGTAAATAGTGTTTGTATTTACAGCGGGTTTTAACAAGGATCCCAAAACCTGATTACATAAGCAATGGGCCTAGGGCATCAATCCCTTGAAACTGAACACCAAAACAGAAATCCCGCCCAGTGATAACAGTAAGCATGAAACAATCCCTCTCGGCGGGAAACAAACAAAAAAGAAAGAAAGTAGTTTTGGAGATCCCACCCAGCGAGGAGTAGCCAAAAACCACCATCGAGAAGATCCCGCCCAGCAGGAAGCAAAGAAAAACCGTTACAATAAAATCTCGCATCGCGGGAAGCAGTCAAAACCACCACAAATAGTCCCGCCTAGCGGGAAGCAACAGGGAAATCCCGCCATCCGGGAAACCAGCAGAAAAGAAGGATCCCGCCTCGCGAAAAAATCGACAGATTTGGCGGATCTCGCCCTGTGGAGAAACCATCCCGCCCACCAAGAAAACATTTCGTTCAGCGAGAGCCATCCTGCAGGAAGCCGACAGCCAGCACAGAGAGGATCCAGCCCATCAGGAAGTGACTAGAGAGTTGCACCACAAGGAACCCGCCCCGGGAAAATAAGAGAGGATCCCAGCAGCAAGGACCAAGAATCCCGTCCAAGCACAGAGCCCATCGAGGATTCACAAGAAAAGGGGGAAAGCTGTCCAAACCCTAAACCGTCACCTCCACCGCACCGAGAAATGCAGGGGACCAGATCCACGCGAATAACCTGCAAAAAACCCCAGGGGGAAGCCTGAGGGAAAAAGGGAAGGGATCCCCAACCAAACAGGGATCCCTGGGAAGCACCAGTCCGAAAAAACAACCAAGGAAACCCTAGCCGATCGGGAGGGGTGCAGATAGTGGAGAAGGATCTCCCCCCAGGAGATCATCTGCAAACAACCACTCCCCGGGAGGGATGACCTGGGTTGAGCCAGGGACTGGGCAAGAACCAGGAGCCATGGGAGGGGGAGCAGGGGAGGGACCAAAGCCCTCCCCTCTCTACTTTCTTCCCTCCAAATAAAATATTTTAAGAATATATATTTTTTAATATTTTCTTAAGATTTCGTTTAAGGAAAATTATCTATTTATTTTCTTTTGTTAGACAAGATAATCATTTTCTTGCATTTTGAAGCATTAATTCAACTATGAGTATATCTTATATTTACTTGTCAGAATGGTCTTTTTGAATTGGATCATGTGGAAGCACAATCCTTCAATTTTGTGAAGGTCTAATCAAGATAATAGGGCATCAAAGTTCTTAATGAGAATTTGGGTTTGTTTTCCAATCCTCCAGTTTATGTTTGTAAATATTCTATGAAGTTATATCATGGAATGTATTATCGGTGGTACCCGAAATTCCACTTCTACATTAGCTTCTACTTCTGGTGCATTGGATCCCTCCTTCCTAGCATCAATTACCTCATATCTTTTATTCCTCCTATTTTGAGTGCATTGGGGTCCAATGTGCATATTGTTGGGAGGAATATTGTTGGAAGGAATGACAAGGAATAAAATTCCTCATTCAATTAAATATTAATTAAATTAAAAGTTTAATTAATTATTAATTAATATAACTTTATGAAAATTTATATTGTAAAAGGTATATGTATTCAAATCATGCATATTCATGTAATATTTATATTGAATAATAATGAATGAGAATACTTGGATTTTGATTTTTAATCTTATATATCCTTATCCATAAAAGTCTATGTATCAAGTTGTTTGGCCAAAAAGAAACACTGAGACTCATTTGGTTTAAGTAGTCACAGAGCAACTGGTCCACTTGACCTTTGTATACTGATCTATGCATATCCATGGATATGAGTTTTAGTGGTTGTAAATATTTTCAATTGTTTTTTTATGATCATGCATGATGAATGTGGGTGTATTTCTTGAAGATAAAAAATGAAGCTTTCCACTATTTCTAATATTTCAAGGCTCATGTGGACAAGATTGTTGGTCATTCCATCCATATATTGCACTCATAAATAATGGAAGTATATAGGTAATCAATTTGTTACTTTCTTGAATCAACATGGCATCAAGAAATAATTGATGAATGCCTACACACCTCAATACAATTTAGTGGTAAATTTTAAAATTATATTATTTAAAATAGTATGATGCATGCTAAGTCATTCTAATTTGGGACTAGTATTTTGGGTAGAAGGTGTTTGTATTATAGTTTACCTATTAAACCACACACATATACTTCCATTGAATGGTGTCACACCTAAAAAGATAAGGACAAGAAATAAACCTTTTCTATCACTATCCTCTTGTGTGGATGATTACATTCATACTTGAAGTAGAAGCAAATGAAGCTAGAGGAGAAATCCAAGTGAAGTATCTTCATTGGATACAATAGTGAGTCGAAGAGGTAACATCTCATGGATCAAAACACCAAGAATTTGTATATCACTAGAGATGTACTTGATGAGAAGAACAAGTGTACCTCTTATTCTAGGCCATATATTGTTGATAAAGCATTTATTGTTTTTATATTTAGTGACAATGATGATAAAGCTTTTAAAAGAGAAGATATTGATTTGGATGAAGATGATGAAGATGTTTCATCAAATATTATTGATGGATATAATGATCAAGGGCCATCCACTTTGAGTACCACTCACAAGTCCAAGTGGTATCTTAGTATAGTTCATGATGCAAACTTAGATCATATTCCATACATATCTAGTTCTAGACTAAAAGCTTTAAGTAGAGTTTTAAATGAAATCAACCTAGCCTTGATGCATATGATGGTGAAGATATATGAAGCTATAATAGCTTGCAAATATCTTGCATCAAAGGAGTGGAAGAATGCCATGAATATCCATTATTAAACATTGATGAAGAATAAGACATGTCAAATTATTGATCTTCCACCTAGCAAGGAACACATTGGTTGCAAGTGGGTATTCAAGTCCAAATATAAATCTAATGAGAGTATCAACAAATCAAAGCAAGTCTTGTTGGAAAGGGATATGCATATAAATAAGGGATCGATTATGAAGAATTTTTTTACTAATAATGAAGATTAAGATCATTTAGATGGTTTCCATAATGGCTACACAGTTTGGATGAAATTGCATCCAAAAGAAGTAAAGAGTGCATTTCTCAATGGTGACCTCAATGAATAATTCTACATGAATAGCCATAGGGATTCATAATACTTGGTCAAGAGACAAGGTGTGCAAGCTAATAAAATATCTCTATGGATTAAAGCAAGCACCTATATCCTGGTATGTGATTATCTATGAGTATCCTGATATGGATTCTATCATAGTCCATATGATATAAACCTATAATTCAAAAGGTAAGGAAGAGAGGTCATGATAATTATTATATATGCCAATGACTTATCATTATTGGGAGTTCAATTAAGCTAATTAAAGAGGTCAAGAAAGTATTGAATCATTCATTTGATATGAATGATCTCAAGCTAATGTATTATTGTCTTGGATTAGAGGTGTTGTAAACTAAGAATCACCTATTCTTATCATAAATGAAGTATGTTAGGATATTGCTTGAGAAGTTTTAGATGGTAGATTGTGATCCCATGAACACTCCAATGAAAGCAATGCTATATTGTCATACTATAATACATATACATAAGTGAATGAAACTCTCTATCACTAGTTGATGTGTATTCTCATTTATTTGATATATGCCAAACCTAACATCAACTATATTATGAGCTATATTTCATGGTTCAAGCAGGAACTAAAGGTGTGTCATTGAAAAGTACCAAAGCACATACTTAGTTATATTCATGGTAAAACTTAGTATGGTCTAGAGTATAAGAAGAATGATTGATTCTTCTTGGAAATTTTCATAGATGAAATCTATGTAGGATCTATTGATGAGAGGAGACCCATTTCTAGATATGTATCCCTTTTGAAATCTAGTTTATATTCTTAGGGAAGTAAGAAAAACATGTTGATAATTCTGCCATTAAGGTTGAATATCATGTTGTAAGACAAGTTGTCTATGAGGTAATACGGTTATATTACATCTTGTCAGAAATAGACATACCACAAACGGAACCAATGATCCTAAATTGTGGCAATAAAGGAGTATTGAAGATTGTTCATAATCCATTTTTTCATGAACACAAAGAAAAAATTAAGGTTTGGTGTCACATTATATGTAAAAATATTTAAGAATATAGCATATAAATTTAATTTTATCCTATAGAGAAGCAATGTGTAGATATTTCAACAAAGTCTCTTGCACATATAAAAATTTTAAAAATTAGAATTTTTTATTTTTACTTTGATTGAGCATTAATATAATAAGAGGGGAATGTTGTGAATATTATGTCATGCTAACATATTCATCTTATGATCACGAAGATTACAAAAAGTTGAAAAGTAGTTGTAACTCCTGACATTATACCTTCTTGATTACACATGTATATAGCCTTTGATCATATCAATGCAAATGTTTATCATAGTTATTAAATCTACTTTGAGTTTCTAACACTAAATTGTCTAGTATAGATGGCCTAAAAATCACTTCTAGTCCTTATGGATTGTACCACATGTCTACTATTACATCTGACCATAAAACTATAGATGTTAATTTTCTAGCCTCTTGATTCCACTATCATGGGACAATTAAAATGTTAATAGACTCAAGAATTTTTAGCTAAATCCCAATCATATGTTTATATGATTTCATTCATTATGTTTATAACATAGATTGGCCAAAATTGGTTTACATCCAATTTCAAATCAGTAAAAATCTTTAGATATTTTATGACCAGGATTTTTAATGAACTATATAGTTCTTCATATTTGGTCATGTTGTTCATGTAGTTCAATAATTATTTTAATGCATATTCCATGCACCTACCCTAAAAAATTGTGAACCTAATTTTGGCTTCTACATTGTTGTTAATTTGAGCTCTATAAAAATGCATAGTCCATATCTCATTTATGGTTTGAAATTATTCCCTCATTATGTATGCATCACTTAAGGTATATCAAGTACTAAATAATATCCAATTATTACTCTTAAAATGAATTCATAAATTCTTTGTCATCTTCTCTAAGACTATTTATGGTAGGAACCTAGGGTTCCTAGCACATAAAATGATAAATAAATAATAAATAACCTAAATCTAAAAGAATCGCCTTTTGATATTGTCGGGAAGTCCCTTCAATAAATTATATTATATTTTTTATTCATGGATGATTGAATGATAAGTTATTACAATGTTTTATACCCCTCTAGGGTTATAGGTGAAAGGTTGCAATGCTTCCTAACCCTAATCTTATAATAATATAATAAATAATATAATTAATTATTATATTATTTTATTATTATGACCATAGGATATAATATATTATTATTATTAAGATTATTAATTAATGTTAGGATAGGATCCTAACATTCCACCCCTCTTGAGAATAGCTTTGTCCTCAAAGCTGAAACCCTATTTCTTTTATAATCGCCATGTATAAGGCCTTGTCGGAAGAGCTTCGTATGCCTTGTATCACTTGTTAAATGTGATACTCTAGCCAAAACCAACCAATTTAATTTTCATAAAGTTTGATGCCAACATTCTTCAAAAGGAAACTCGAAATTTACTTGTATTCACCCCCACCAAGTTGCATACATCATGAATTTTTAGCATTTGGATACGGCAAGATGCAAAAGTGTTTGGTCATTGAAACACTTGAAGTACATATCCTTAGAAGATGTGACTTCTAACGATATTTTCAAGGGGTGTTATAATACTTTCCTTGGTAGCTTAAAAACAATACCGATTCACCATCGTTATTTAGATTAGAGGCTAGATCAACATATTCCTCTAATAAATACTTCACTAGCTTATCATGCTCTCCTTTGGCTATTTTGGAATAGATCATCCTTGTTTTGGTTTCCACTTTCGTGCCCAACTATCTTTGAATTCTTTGTCCTCCACACATGCTGATGTCGAGCTCAAGCTGTGGCAAGATGTTCCCCAAGACAAATAACATGACATGAGGAATAGTGGTATCATGGTGGTCATAAACCACATATTGGGTGAACATATTAGGTCTTAGAATTCGGCTTATGAATCTGGTTACATTTCCACTCGCAGATGTTTCTTCATCACATAATGTTGGACCAAGTGTAAAGGATGGATCTTCTGAGCCTCCAGGTCTTTTTTTTTTTTTTCTAAAATCCACTCTTGGTATGTTTAATAGGTTTGCCATGTAAAAAATGGATTCTTGTAAAATGAGTTACAGTATATGAGAGTTATTTAAATTATGCAGTGGGCTGACCTAATTTATAGTGGTTGGCACTCATTATTTGTTGACTGAAACTTTAATTCTACCTAGCAGCATTATTTTCATGCACCTCATATGTGTGGAGCAATTGCTCTTGCCAACCATATAACAAGGACTTTATCACCCATATGAGGCCAGTAAGTTGTTTTTTATTGTTTTATATTTGTTAGATTGTGCCATGTTGAACGTATTATCTATTTCATTGCTTTATTGAGCTAGTATTACAATCTCTGCACAACATCCAGTTCTTCTTGGACATCGGTCATGGACTCAAACCACTTGTTGTCCAGAGTGATGCCAATGCACCCTCTTTGCGTCTCCTTTTTATTCACATAAATACCATGATTGTTACCCTTATTATTTTTAGACATCATTTCTATTATAAGAGTCTGCATTCTATTCCGTGACCTCATTATTTCTATCCAATGCAAGGTTCACCAGATCTGAAAGTTGTGTGATAAGGACTACTGTAGTCATAGCAGCAAGGAATATGTAACCTATCGCAAGCAGACCCAGCAGTTTCAAGTATGATATTTTTTTGTTATTCAGAGAGACTGTAAAATCAATCTGGGCATTGATTACTAGATGTTGAGCATGTTTATCCCAAATCACATAGGTCACTGTCACAAGTTGCTGAGCAATCACAAATTATGTCAAGTATAGTTTAAGGATAAGCCCATGCAGTATATCTTTGCTACTGGATAGGTACTTGGATGAACTAAGAGGAATCATTGTGTACGTAGAATGGGCATAAAGTGTTAAAATATAGCAAACTGATAAGCTAGTTATGTTTTTCTTGTTCTACTATTCACACTTTGGTAACATAAATTTTGACATTGAGTATATTTGTAATTGAATTTGTGATGTATTTGTGTATTTTTTTACAGGCACTAAGGAAATTTAAATGTCGCATCTGGGGAAGATCTTTCAGGCTTGGGACACAAAAGTGTGTTGTTTTATTTCAAGTAATCAATTGGTTAAATAATAATAATAAAATTAAATAAAAAAAAAAGAGAGGCCAGCTTCAGGAAACATGGGGTGAGATGGGCACTAAGAAAAATGTTTTTTTTTTTGTTTGTAAATACGAAATATTCTGTTGATAATAATGGGTTTCTTTTGGAATTCCACCTCTGAAAGGCCTACGACTTCTCCAGGTGTGGAGAAGCAATTGATCACTTGGTAAAAAAAAAATATATATGAAAATAATTTAATGGGTCCAATTATTAGTCTCATATTTTGTGTGTTCAACTTCCCTTGGTCATGTATGTTTGCAAATATCTGGTGCTTCCTGTACAGCCAGTTGCTGAGAGCAGTTCATCATTTACTGTTGATCGATTCATCCTACTATAGTCATGGTAAAATTTAAGGCCTCTTGAGGTGATTGCTAGAGAATTTCGTAGTAACGCGCTACAAAGGTTCTTGTTGCCATATATGCCAGTGCTTCTTGATCATTAGCCATTGTAGAACCAGTCAAAAGTGGTGTTTGATCAGATTGAATTTGCTGTGATATTGAAAACCAAATAATGATAGGAGTTGGAGATTTCGGTTATTTTCAATAATTAACAGTGTTTTTGTGGTCTTAGATTCTTATTGTCTATATGATTTCAAACAGATTGAATACTGCAATGACGTCTGCACCATATGTGAATCCGCTTTTGCTGTTTTGGATTTTTATTTTTCACCTAATGGTGGTGGCCATGGGGGCGGTCTCGAAGGATATAGACGTCCACTAGTAGTGATATCATGTGCTACTAGCAGTATATTTCTTCCCAATGGATCGTATGCTGATTTTGTAAATACACTTACTTCCTTAACATAATTAAATTATTCCAAAAATCATTGCGAACAGTATTGGAGATATTGGAAAAACTTGTTTGCTGCTTTAGGGTTATATTAGGTTGTTTTCCACATTGATGGTTGTGTGCATCACCCATATGCAAATATGTAAAACACTATTTTTTAGAAGCCTTTTTCCTTGATATCCCTTTCTTCTTGGTACACTTCTTTGAAAAAATATTTACATTTTTAGGGTTTTGAATTTTTTTTGGAAGTGCAATATGTATTTTTGAAAGTTCTTTGGTTATGGGCTCATCCAGAGAAACAATTAATTTAGGGTTTGGAGCAATATGTTCAGTTGCATTTTTTTCTTTCTTGGGAAGAGCAATGGGTACCACCTAGGATTCGTCGGCTATGGGTTCTTCCTCCACCTGGGATTCCATGGCTATGGGTTATTCCTCCTCTACTAGAGATTCCATGGCTAGGGTCTCCTCCTCTTGCATTTCCATTAAATATTGTATAATACGATCATAACGTTCCATTTGTTTTTTTTTGTTTTTGTTCAATCATTCTTCTAATTTTTGCAATGTCATTTTTTATTTCCTTGACCAATATGGTCGGATCCATAAGGCTCTGATACCATATGCTAGGAACCTAGGGTTCCTAGCACATAAAATGATAAATAAATAATAAATGACCTAAATCTAAAAGAATCGCCTTTTGATATTGTCGGGAAGTCCCTTCAATAAATTATATTATATTTTATATTCATGGATGATTGAATGATAATTTCTTACAATGTTTTATACCCCTCTAGGGTTATAGGTGAAAGGTTGCAATGCTTCCTAACCCTAATCTTATAATAATATAATAAATAATATAATTAATTATTATATTATTTTATTATTATGACCATAGGATATAATATATTATTATTATTAAGATTATTAATTAATGTTAAGATAGGATCCTAACAATTTATGATCATATCCATCTTGTTGAGTAGGCCCTCCTCCAATGGCTACTCTTTGTATGAATCATCCATAATAGTCCAATTCATAGTTTTGGGATACTTAAACTTTTTTAGGTGATATGTTTACATCTATTTGGATTTAATTGCTAGAATTTTATCTTGTCATGGTTATTTCATGTATGCGTAGTCCATGTATTTCTTAGATAAATTTTTGGTTCATTCTCATGATATTGGTATTTTTTTTGTTGGAGACTCAGGTCCCCCACCCTTGAAAAATCATAACTCTCTTCTTTAGAGAATTAGAGTTTACAAATATATTAATTATCATCTCAATTGAGTTGCTATAGCTAGAAACCTACATCATTTTACATAAAATGTTTGAATTCTTGATTTTCATTTTCTAGATTTTTCATTTTTTTTGTGTAAATACAAATATTCCATAATTCAACATCCTTCATGACATTTTCCTACATCAGCCTTCATAATACCAAAAATTCACCTCTACTATCTATGCATTGCATCTTAGTAGAGTACTATTTCCAAAACATCACACAATTATAGCCCTCTTTACAAGATATGGATTACTAGTTTCCTTCTTGAAGCACAAGTGCAACCACAAAAGCAATAATAAATAGTATATATGAAAGCACATTAATATTATAAAATAAAATAGATATTACCAATGGAAAATATTAAAGTAAATCTTAATCAATACTAAACTTACTACTTCCTCTAACTAAGGAAAAGAGAATTTAATTTTATGATCCTCAATTAGACACTATTGTTTCCTTCCCTTAATATATCTGTAGATCTTATTTCTTCAAACGCTATAGCAAGGTCTTGAATTTCCACAATTATCTCTTGTATGTTCCATGGAGTCTTTATTCTCCTTAAAATTGAATTTATTACTATAAATAAATTACCTTCCATCCATACTTTATTCCATTTCATTTCTTTGCATATTTTAACCCTTCCAAAGCAACTCAAGCTTAAGCTTCATTATTTGTCTAAAATAAACTATTGAAAGTGTAATGAGATAAATATCTCCTCTATTATTTCTAATTATTCCTCCCCCTCCTATTGGTTCTACATTTCCTTTAGATGCTCCATTAAAATTTAATTTGACCTACTTCACATTTGATGGTTTCTACTTTATATTCTTTGCCTTCTTTTTATTTCTCCTATCCCCAACATCATAATTCCACTTTATGACTCAACTCCATATATAAAGGCTCTCTACTTCCAAATTAGGAATTGGGTGAGTTGATAGGATTGATTTAGAATACTCTATAACTATACAAATATTCTTTTTCATTATCTCTAAATTGTTTACTTTCCTTTAAATATTTTTCTATTCCTTTTTAGCCAAATAGTTCAAAGTATTTTACCTTTTGATATACTTCATATTGTATATAAAGTGTTATACCATTGCTTTACCCATTCCTCAATTCTATTGTTCATCACCATGAATTTACCATTTTTTTTTTTAAATCCATTGCCATAGTTTCCAGACTATTGAGAAATATCCCAAGATATGGTATATACTCTCCTCTTCCATTTTAAAAAGAACACATTTTGAGGGGCCATGAAAATCCCTTTTCATAAGGTTATCCTAGGATACAATTCTTGTATGAACTACTAGCCAATTCTTGTATGAACTACTGGCCAAACTTTTAGATCATGTACCACTACAACTAGCTCTAAATTATGCGGAGCATAATTATTTTCATGCTTCTTAATATTCCTTGAAGTGTATGTTACTATTGACTCATCTTGAAAGAGTACTCCTAACCCTTCTAGTGATGCACCCATGCATACTAAATTTTTTCCTCGAGGTTCTGAAATTTTAATATTGGTGTTGTAGTGAGTTTATATTTTAGCAATGCAAAGGTAGCTTCACACTTTTCTGACCACTTAAATTCCTTTTCCTTCTTCTGGAGGTTAGTTATTGTTGTTGCAATCTTGGAGTAATCCTTTATATAATGTCTATAGTAGCTCTTCAACTCCATGAAGCTTCCCACTTTTATCACATTGGTAGGGTGTGACCAATTCAAAATGACTTAAATCTTCTCTGGATCCTTCTACTGATATAATATGTCCAATATATTGTACCTCTAAGACAAAAATGACATTTTTCTAGATTTCCATAGAGTTGGTTCTCCCTTAGCAATTGTAACACGATCGTGAGATGTTTACCGTGTTCCTCCTTGTCTCGAGAATATAATAATATATCATCTAAAAATATGAGTATAAACTGATCTAGATGCCTCCTGAACACACTGTTCATTAAATTCATGAATGAATTTGGGGCGTTAGTTAGTCCAAAGGGTAGGATTGTAAATTCATAATATCCATACCTAGTTTTGAATGTTGTTTTGTGAGTGTCCTCCTCACGTATTATTGATTTATGGTACCTTGATTTTAGATCAATCTTTGTGAATACCATGGCATCTCTCAATTGGTCAAACAAATATTTGATTCTAGGTAAAGGATATTGGTTCTTTATTGTAGCCTTATTAAGCATCCTATAGTCAATACACAACCTTAAATAATCATCTTTATTTTTTACAAATAAAATTGGTGCACCCCACGGTGACACACTTGGTTTTATCAAACCCTTTTTTAATAGCCCTTGTAGTTGTACCTTTAATTCCTACATCTAAATAGGATTCATCCTATATGGAGATATATGGATAGGTTTTGCTCCTTGCATAAGTTCAATAGTGAAATAAAATTCTCACACAGGAGGAAATCTAGGTAAATACTCTAGAAATATATCCTTAAAATCCTACAAAATTGGGTGTTTCTCCAACACTTATCTCTTTTGATCTTCTCCAACTTCATTGAGTTTCACAACATAGACTATCCCTCCCTTCTTCAGGGCTTTCTTAAACTGCATAGTTGACAATATATGGGGTTTGAATACCCCCTGCACACTATTAATTCTCAAATTTTCCTTACCTTTTTCTGAATACTCAATCCATCTATCTTGGAAATTGATCAAGGCTTTATGGACCTATAATCAATCCATACCTATGATCACATCAAAAACATGAAGTGGAGCTACATACAAACAACCTTTAGTGGTACCACTAGTTAGAGTAATTTTTGCCATTGGAAAACATTGGTTTACTAAATAGGTTTGGTCCAAACTATACTCGAACTTCCATCCTTGGACAAAATATCCTAGCCTTTTCAACATATCCCTTCCTAAACTAGATTTTATACTTATTTAAAATTTAATAAAGAAGTATAAAATTTTAACTTCTTTATTTAAATCTTACCTTTCACAAGCAACAAAATAACATGTCCTTCTAGCTTCTAGTTTTTTATTGCAGTTAAATATGGTGTACGGTTTCCTTTTTCTTGGCACTAGATGTACTCGACCTTGGTTGATGCGAGCATTGAATAGCATAGTGAGGGCCTCTATAATTATAACATCCATACTTGGATCCATACCACTTTTTAGATTTTTGTTCCCCTGTCTTACTTGTTGGGGCTGAAGTTTACGGTTTCTGAGGCTGAGGTTTTGCATTGTTGGGATTATTGTTGGTTTTATTTTGAAATTTCTTCTTGAGTATTCTTTGTTTCTTATTGAAATTTTGAGGTTTATTGGTCTTTTGACCCTATTCCTCTTTCCATTTCAATAATACCTAACTATTCCTCTTCCTAAGTGCTTACTGATATTGCTCAAACAAGACAAAATAGTTGAATTATAAGTGATACTCAATATTCTTTGCTAGGTCATACACCTTCTACAATGACCTGGGTTCATTCATATTTACATCATGTATCACCCTTAATTATAACTTGAGAATGAACTTATGAACCCTTTTATTCTCATCATAAGTCGGTACATACTTTAGTAATCATACCAAAATTTTGTAATATATCTCCACAATTTTGGTTCCTTGCCAAAGGGTGGCAAACTCCAAATTTAATGCATAAAGGTGTTCTACGAGGAACCTATTTTTGAATATTTCAATAATATTTTCATTTAATGTCAACAAGTTTGATCTTATTTTTCTCATAGCAAGTTTCCCACCAATCTAAAGTAGTCCCTTCTAGGTATATTATGGCCCAAACTATTTGAATTCCTGGGGAATAGCCCTTTACTGTAAAATAAAATTCTAATTCCCTTAACTAGGCTTCGGTCACATCCCATCCCCTTCTCCATTGAACTTATTGATGTGAACATTTTTCAAATATTTAGCCAATTATTTTTCCAAAAGGGCTCTGACTTTCAACTATTCTACAATTAGCCCATTGGCTATTGAGATTTGAAATATATGAGATTATATTGATACAAAATAAATTATAATATATAGGCAGAAGGCCTATATGAGATAATGACAAATGTTAAGAACAATATGACAAGCATCAAAATAGGCATAGTGTACATTATATTCTAACATTTCCCCTGAATGTGCACTATCCTAACTATAGAAAAAAAACAAGTCAACATTAGGTAACATTCCCCCTTAATGTTGACTTCTCTAAAAGAACCCTAACATCCTCATTTATTATTTATTTGGTCTAGGCTCGTGCTCTTTGCACTTGGATCTCCAACTGTGAATAATGCTAGATCAACGATGTATACATCTCAGGTTGTTGCCTCTGGATTAGCCACTTCCTTGGATCTATTGCCACTGGGTCAACCATCTAAGTGCCTAAGGGTTAGCCACTTCCACGTGTCTATTACCTCTGCAAGTCATCCTCTAGGTATGTTGCCTCTCGTAGGTCACTGACTAGATTCACCATGAATATTATCAAATGGTGAACTCAATCTAGAAGGTGTCGGTCTCTCCCAAAAATGCACCTTAATACAAAGGAAATATGAGCCATGAATTATAATAAAAAAGGAGCCATAGATCCAAATGTGGAGGAAAATAAGAAAAAAGAGAATAGAATATTTTGAAGTGTCTTTGTCTATAGTATTCAAAAGTTGATCCAAAAAAGTCCTCGTATAGAGTCTAGGGTATCTATGTCTATAGTCCCTAGAGTAGGTGTCCTTATGGTGATCTTTCATCCCACCAGAGTGCATGGGTAACCAATCGCTACATCCGCTAGGTGTTGTAGAGAAGGCAACTAGATACTAGGATCACTTACAAATTCATTGGGAGTGTTGGGTTCCATCGAGAGTGCACTCCATGATACAATATTTTTGAGGCTAAAAAATGCAAATGGAACAACCTCAAAATGAAAATTATACACCACCATTACGTCCATCTTGGAAAAACCTTTTCAATGACTATAAATACCCCTATGTTCTATTATCAATGGGGCCTTCATTTATCTAGAAAAAGTAGTAGCATGCCTTAGTAGGCAACAAATAAACATCAGGAATAATATCTTGGGATTGCTCTCAAGCATAAAAAGTTAGTCTTTAAATTTTCCCTCGTAGGGGAATTACAGGGGCCATGTTTGCAATCACTTTTCTCACATCCATTTAAAAGAGAGAATCAAGTATTTAAAAAATAACGTGCCCCATCTACTATCCATAAAGTGGTTCTCTCCCCCTATAAATAAACATTTCCTCAAAAAAATAACAAAAGGTACTAGTACAGAATGTGTGGCAATCTGGATTTTCAACAAAAATAAGAGAGAACATCATAAACAACATTGGTGGTGGTCCAAGCATCATCCTCAGTAGAATAAACAGGTTTCCACTACGTAGTGAACGCTTTTAGGTAGTATAAAAACTCTTCGATGTTCCCATTGCACTTGTCACCCAACAACTTCCACTTATCAGATTCACCTCTCAACTCTAGCAATCATGCGATGGAGAAAAAAAATGATCTTCAAAAATTCCCGCTCCACTTTTCTCCATCTTTGTCAGGATTTTTTGCTACATTCTTCGTTGAATCTCCTCCAAAAAACAATCACCTGGAGCATCTTCAGCACCGTCCTCCATCCATGGTCAATGCTCATGCCAACAAGCAAGAACATCGTCATGAGGAAAAATGTTGGCATATTAAACTGATATTTCACAGCTCCAATATACCTTTGAGAGCCTGAACCTTGTTTATTCAGGTTATCAACAAATGGAATAATAACAATTACAGCTTCCTCAAACTCAGCAATGCCCATGCATTACTCTTCTTTCCTCATGGTGGCAATCGATATGGATCGTATGATCCACGTCTAGGTGTGTGTAGAAGAATTTGTGGCCCTAATAATGGCCCCCTTCCTGATAGATTTAGCCTCAAACTATTGTAATGGTACCCTCACCAATCTCACCTCCAACGATCTCATACAAACTCACAGTCATGATTTTTAAAACTTGTATTTTGCACAAACTTGTATTTTTTGAAAGTCTTGGGCTTAGCCATCAACTGCCCAACAAATAATTATAATTATAATTATTATAATATCCCTTACATGATGGAACGCTCCTCCCTTTGCAATTGATGTTTCGAACAACAATTGAAAAAAATATAGATGGCTCACGTTGCAAAAAAAATTAGGTCGGTGAATGATCTCATGTATCACTAATAGCAGATCTGCAACAGAGCTCAGTATTGAATTTGGCCACACTGCATGATCTCTACTAAAACCAAATTCTATGTGGCTAGACACATTGGTGGTCGATGTCTATGCTAAGCAAATATTTTCATGACAAAGTATGCTAGGGATGATTATTCAACTATCTCATGGATCGTGATAGCTTCGGCTTAAGTGCACATCATGATAAATCCTCAAAAATAGACTCAACAACCAAAAATAGTCTCCATATACATCAACACATCATTCAACGAGATCAAATCCATCACGTGCTGGAACATTGACTTAAGAAATAAAGACGACGTCTTCCAAGAGCTCACAGTGAGAATTAAACAACTAGGGAAATATCTAAATGCGCATCCAGGGAAATATGCTCATAACAAACAGTTTGTAATTTTGACGATAGCAATACGTAGGGCTTGATCCTATTCGCTTAAGAAAAATAAATATGCACTGGCCACTAGCGAGCATGTAATCTATGCGTGCCTCCATGATCCTCCATCAAAATTCTCCATCATGGTCATCAAAAAAAAAATTATCTACATCGTCTTCTTTGAAATAACGCCTCCACAAACTCAAATACACTTCACATAATAGCCCATCATTGGAAGATAAATATCCAACTAGGATTTAAGCAATCCAAGTTGGCGATCTGGTGTGATCTACTGGTAGGTGCAGACTAGAAGGCATGAGATCCGTTCTGCTTGAAAAAAATCCTACATCGATGCTGGCAAATGCAACATCATACCCAGAAAAAAATCAACTTTATCTAACATAAAATCAATAGATTTTGGAAACACTCATCTATGGGGTAGATCACATGTCTCACGCTAAAAAAAACAACAATTCTCCCAAGCACCAAAATGGATGATCACTGGAAACAATGAATGATCATCAATAAAAATACACCTTCGTGTTAAGATTCCACACCAGCACGGGAGATCTATTTGGCACATAATATAATCACTTGCAATGGTGCTCCTCATAGTTACGGGCCATGAAATCAAGCCTTCAACGTTAGAATAGGAGAGTAGATAATAGTCGGTATCCAAACGTCGTCATCACCCACTTCAAGAATCACCAAAAAAAAATTTGAGAACCACCCAAAGTAGTTAAGACTATGAGAGAGCAATTGTAAAAAAATAATGTGCACAGTGTGTCTAAAATTTGTTATATCACCAATCTTCACCAAGAATCAGCTGGATATGTACTGCTCTCTTTGGATCTACAAATAATAATTAGGTTCAAACAATAAAATACAAGTCAACAGGTCAAATAAGGGACGTGCCAGGACCGCCATTATCTGTCACTTATAGGACCTCCACCACGCTTCTGATCCATTACACTAGTATAACTATTTCAACTGCATGACTGATAGAAAAAGCAACTTATAAATATTGATGTTGCTAACATTGAAGTCAATCTCGATAATTAACACAATGATCAGATTTATCCTATCAGGCTGTGTAGACGTAGAATACATCCGCATCAAAAGGGGGTACCTCCATCATGGTGATAAAAAAAAAATCAACAATGGTACAAAAAATGACTTCTCACAGTAAATCAATAATGGTAACATTAGAATCGGTGTTCACTGTACACATCAAGATTCATGGACCTTGGGTCCCACTGTGCTGGTGCCTTGGAAAACTTTGCACTGGAATGGCCATGATTTGCCTATTTAGTACCATATTGCATCCTCCTTCGCCAAATAACAAGCCTGTGCAGGTAGTAACACCAAACAACAATGTTAAATTGTAATACAGGTTTTGAAACAGATGAAACACCTCGAACAACAGATATATCTCTGGCTAATACAATGGGCTTGTCACATCAAATGGGGGGTCACAATATGGACATATGTACCCACTATTAGATCTTCAAATTTTTAACATTCGAACTCGAGCACCAAAGCTGAAATAGAGCGTGAAAGCATCATGTCTGCTCTAATGTTGATCATATTCGTTAATGGCTAGCATAATAATCACCATCATCAAAAGAGCCACATATCTAATATTTTTGCATGTGGGAAAACATGCGATTGAATCAATCTCATATGAATGCAGGTGGGGAACCATTGAAGAAATAATTTAATAAAATTGTATATAGGAGTTCAAGTAGTACCTTACACATAGGCAGGTAGGGAACTATAGACACCCTCAATAAATTTTGACCAGTTACAGTGCTCTACCTCACCAGCATAAAATACAATGCCTAGATGAAGGGCTTCCCGCTCAACACTGTGTCTTCTCATAGAAATTACCATTGTTGTAACTAAAAATTAAAATAGCAATGTTTCACGTGTATAGCATTTGCATTTGAACAAACTAAAAAAATTGAAATGTTTCCATCGGACGTCCAGATCACGTTGAACTCCAAGCATTTCAAACTACCTCATGTATTCCTCTCACAGACTCTTGATATCACAGTCATGGGCTAAATCCTCACATCAAAAATATACCATAAAAAAAAACTGTACTCTAAAACTTGAAAAAATAATGGCCCCAAGCATTGAAGCTTTAGGGGTAGCCATAAAATTTTCTTCTCCATTTGACCTTCTGGTTTCTAATCCACAAATGTGGAGAGCATTCTCTCTGAGCCATGGACAAAAAAAATGGAGAAAATAAAAAAAATGAGGGGAAATAATGAAGGGGGGATTTCCATGAGGGAAATCCTCCCACAAGCTCACAATGGCAGGAGAATGCCTGGAGCTCTCATACCAAATGTTGGGATTTAAAATATATGAGATTATATTGATACATAATGAATTACAATATATAGGCAGAAGGCCTATATGAGATAATGACAAATGTCAAGAACAACATGACAAGTGTCAAAAGAGGCATAGTGCACATTATATTCTAACATTGACTTGGCTAACCTCTGAACCTCTAGCTTGTGAATTTTGATTCACAATGGTTTCCAATATTTATCTCATATGATCCTTCATGGTAGCAATCGTAGCAGTGAGGTTTTCTACCTCTCCATTGGAAATTTTGGGATCCTCATCTCGAATCCCTTCTTCAACATTACTCTGTCGAGTTCACCTAGTTGAAGGTGTAGGCCTCTCTTTTCTAGCCTTAGATGCCATTTATACTGATGACAACCAATAATAAAACGTTAGGTTAAAGTTCTACCTTGAACTGAATTACTAACACAAGCTATAATGCAGAGTTCTCTTGCTAAAAACATAAATAATCTAATTAGGGTAGTGTTCTAAGGTTATTATGCAACTTCAATGCCAAAATATATAATTTCATAAGGCATCATAACATTCTAATCACCCTTGGGGTTAATCCCCATTAAATTCTAGTAAGCAGAGGATTCTAGATATTTTTGACTTTAGCTTAAAACTTAAGCAAGCCTTCATAGGAAGACATCCAAATCCCTAAAACACATTAAGAAGCTCTATACCCTTGTACCTAGAGCTCTGATACCAAATTTAATAACCCCAAATCTAGCTACAAGAAAACACAAGAAATAAAATAATTATTTTTTTAAACTATGGTGAGAGATTCATAAACCCCTAACAAATATGTGGTTTGTCTATTGTTAAGTTTATTAAGATTTCCAACTTTCCCATTGAGTTACATCTCATTGAATACCCTACACAAGTCCATATGTGTAGGCATATTATGTGTTATCGCAAATAAGCTTATCTATATCATCATTCTTGATGAGCTAAACTTATCACCTTTAGTGTAGTCAAAGGTATACACCCATCACCATACCATACACAAGTCCATTTGTGTAGGTATGCTACACGTATTATGATTTAAGCTATCCATATCATCTCCATGATGAGCTATCTTAACTTAGATGTGATCAATTAGTTTTCTTAGTTAACATTCTCCCTAAGGGGGTCTCAATTCCCTTAGGTCTTCCTACGTTCACCCTAAGATGTCTCAATATCTTAGGTCATTTTCTAGGTTACTTTTTTTAGCAAGAAGACAAAAATGACTACATCTATTAAAAGAATCAAGAAGCAAAATTCATAAAGCATAAGGAAGTACCTATAAAGGGAACAACATTTAACTAAAGATAAACATTAAATAAAAAGGAAAACTAAATAACAATGCATCAATAAATCATAATGTATCGCTCCAAATTTTTCACACCCTTACCTTCAGGCTATAGGATCCATGCCCGAAAGGAGGATGGGAAAAGGATGGCACAGTACCTCAGACTGAGAGGCCTTGCGAAGGTCCCGCATCTCAAGGGAGGTGTATTATGATGATTTTTCGACGGATGGTGGGTTCACCAGGAAACATTTAAGGGCAGTTTCCATGCCTAGGTTGGGAATGTGTTTTATGTGTTCATTTTAGCCTTAAGCATTCAAATCCTAGGTTTGGCCAAAATGCATCTAAGCTATTCTATATGAAGATGCAGATTAAATGAATACAGAAAACAGAGAAATTAAGGAATGTTAAAAGAAAATACCTGATCCGAATGTCTGATGAAGATTCTAATTCTTGAAGCAGTTAGGATCGCCTCTGATTTGATAGGATCGTCTAAGATCAGACAAGATCGTCTGAGATTTGACGAATTCGTCAAAAACCTGCAAACAGAGAAATAGGTGCAAAACATAGAAAGTGCAGCAATGCTAACATAGGGAAACAATGTAAAATGACAGTAGCACTATCAAACTGAAACTTACAAGTAGAAACATGCATGCATTATACTAATTTCATAATAATTATGACTTGATTATGCATTTAAAGCTATATGGGTGAACTCCAAAATGCAGAATAGCATAAAATACTGAATAAACTAGCTAATTACAACACAAAACAACAGATTGAAAGATGAAGAAATGCAAACTTTAGGCACTGATTGCCTCAATGTTGACTGTAGTCGAGATCGTCTCGCATTGGTACGAAATCATCTTTGATTCGACAAGATCGCCTTCGATCTGAACAGGATCATCCGCGACAATGTAAGCTTGCTCCGACTGAAAAACACTAAGGTACCTGCAACAAAAATTGGAATAGAACTACTACAAATATCAATTTAGGGTGTTTTAACGTGTGTGAAGTTAAGTTACAGGGATTATCAGCCAGGGGGGTGCTAAGGGGAGGGCTTAGGATTAAATAGGCTTAGGAGGGAGGTTAGGAGGTTGGAGATCATCCCTATTTGGGAGATCTCCAACGAGGGAGGGTCTCTAACGGTGCAGACACGCTTCTGCTTGGATTAGAGACCCGTTGGAACAAAAACTAATTGTGCAAAATCAGTTTAGGGACAAGATCATCTGGACGTCCTAGCCCAGACAAAATCGTCAGATATGGGGCGATATCGTCTGATCGATGACGATATCTGTTGGCAATTTTGGGTACCTTGGGTACATTGCCCTTGCTCAAGTGTTGATGTTTTCATTGATGTCAAAGAGCGAAAGGTTTTTTGTGAAAACCAAGGCAGACTAAATTATAGGTTTTGTTTAAATCCATGGTCAGCAGTTTTGAAATGGGTTTTTCTTAAAACCCAAGTTAGCTCTTCGTTTTGTTGAAAAAGGTGCTCCGATGATGAAGATATTTAATTTTAAATATCCAGTTTAAATTTTATTTATTTATTTAAAATTTAAATTAATATTTTAAAATTAAATTAAAGTCGTTCACCGGCTTGTTTTCAAAGCCGACGTTGCTAGGGTTTTGCAACGGATCAATTAGGGTTTCCTGTTGACAAAGCAAGGTTAAGCAATCAAAAAATTCTAGGGTTTCATGTTGACCTAATTAGGGTTGCAGCCGACGTGTTTGAGAATGTTTTGATGGGATATTCTCTTCTATAAAAAGGCGGGACTATTGCAAGGTTGAAGTGTGAGCGTGATGTGATATATGTGTATGAAGTTCGGGTGCAGCAGTGTGAGTGGTGCGAAGAGAAGATAAGAACGCGGTATGTAGAAGTCGTGTTTCGAGTGTGAAATGACAGTGTGTTGGCTGTAGAAGTGAATTTCTGTGAAGTTGCAACGAGAGAACGCGGAGAGATATAGAGGAGTGGTTGAAAAAGTGCGAATCATTTTTCACGACAACGATCGAATGCCGACAAGCGACGAGATCGCAGAAAAATAGCGAGATCGTGATAATTGAGGTGAAAGTTTACATTCTGCAATTTTTATTATTATCTTCAAGTTGTAGCTTGAAAAAGGGGTTGGTGCCTCTTTCCAGTTGGTGCTGGAAAAATTGGAGTTGGTGCTCCATTCTATTGTAGCGAGATAAAACTTAGGGGTTGGTGCCTCTTACCAGTTGGTGCTGGTGAATGATTATGTAAAGTTGGAGCTTTGCATTTGATTGGATTTGGATGGTAGTCCAAGCAGTCCTTTTTGAGGAGTAGCCACATCGGTGAACCTCGTTAAAATGCCATGTTATGTGTGATGCTCTTAGTACTTTTATTATTTCTATTTTAATCTACTGCTGTTTATTTAAAAGTCTAAATTGTTTTTAAGTTTTTAAAGAACACATTGATTCACCCCCCCTCTCAGTGTCATTGTGATTATAACAATATCGTCAAATGGTCAAAACAAACTCTAAAAATGGTGCGGAAAAGGGGGAAACGGATTACACGGCAGTTAACGGGCGGTTTGGGAGGTTAAAATTTGAATTTGAATTATTTACTAGAGTAATTGTAATTATTAAGATTTCACTGTGCCAATTTTAGGGTGCTACATTTTGCCCCCTCTTTAGCGAATTTTTCTAAGAAAATGCGTTAAAGATGAGTTCTTCTCGATCTACGAGAAAGCAAAAATTATTCTCATTTTTAGATGACGATTCTTGGTCGAATCGTACGACAACTTACTATGGTGCCCCCTCCGTTTTTTTACCCAAATCAAACGTTTTAGGTAAAAACGCGGAAAAGCAAAATTATTTTTGAATTATTTTTGAATAAAATTAAGAAAAATAGGGTAAAACCCTAATTCATTTTTACTGTTCATTTTTTTTTGTTTTAGAGCTCTGCAAGCAAAAATGGTGGAAACAGCGCACAGATCGACAGAGGTCCAGTGCGGGCCATGGGTAAGAGTCTAGACTTAACTTAGAATTCTTGAATTTGAATTTACATGCTTTGTTAGGTGAATTTTGAGTAAATTTTGAGCATCACGGTCATTTTTGGGCCATCGACGTTGTCAAGACGAAATCATCCCGATTTCGACGAAATCGTCTCAAGTTCATCGATTTCGTCTAAAGGGCGAAATCGACGAAAGGGGGACTATTTCATCAAATTAGGGATGATTTCGGCTTGCAAAATTGGAGACGATTATGCTCAAATGTGGGACGATATCGTCCAATAGTGGGCGATATCATCAGTTGTATAAAATTAAACTTATTTTAACTTGCATTATTAATCACTTGAGTTGTTATTAATGATTGTTATTGTTTTATGTTGCAGAGAGGTTTGCTAAAGAGCAGAGAATAGAAATATGGAGGTTTGAGAGATGATTTGGCCGCTCTAACACAGGCAGAGCAGGATCAGCTAGCACGAGCCGAGCTTACAGATGTGGCGTAAATGCCACAAGTGTCTATAGACATGGGGCTACTGACAGCCCTAGCAAAGAGGTGGTATCTGGGTTCTTTCTATTTCTGGCTACCTACAGGGGAGATGACTCCTACTTTGGAGGATGTATGGAGGATTTTGAGAATCCCCATACAAGGACGGTTGATCACTCCTGCGACCAATCAGGGCCATGTTATGGGGCGGTTGTGTGGTGACCCGAGCTTCACCTTGGAGAAGGGCAGAGTGAACATCGAGGCACTGCGTCAGATGCCTAGGGCATCGAGACTCACACGAGTTTTGGCTGGAGTGGTTGGTGGAATTTTGCTATGCCACCAGAGTGGGTGTAGGGTACCATGGATGCTAGCAAATGTGATCTACAATATGCGAGACCATGGTTACAGATATGCTTGGGGTAGTTTTGTGCTATGCCGACTGTACAAGATTCTGCATGGGGTCATGTACAAGGGTGGTCGATGTCTAGTTATGACATTGCTCCTATAGGTTTGGTGTTGGGAACACATTACAGTGCGGAGGCTAGTAGGGCTTCCTTTGATAGGGATTGACGGGGAGAGGCCCCAAGTTTTCTACTGGTGGCTCTGGAGAGGGTCACAGCGGCAAATTGACCTATCGATGTCTCGAAGACTACTAGATGACCTTGTCTTGGATCAGATCACCTGGAGGCCATGGTGAGAGCACCTAGGGTGGGTCGAGGATGGACAAGAGTTAGCTCGCGTCAGGCAAGTTTGCTGGTTGCGGATGGAGAGGGGAGAGGTGGAGCTCCAACACTATGACTGAGTTTTGTGATTGTTCGGTATATAGCAGGGGATCCCATATCTCAAGGATTACGAGTTTTATCGGACTGTCCAAGATAACACCACAGTGAGCGAGGCTTTAGACATGCAGCGCTTTTGGAGTCAGGATGCAGACGATGCCCCCATTCAGCCAGTGGATGGGGATGACGCAGGGGTAGCCAATGGCTATGATGCCTGGTACACAGGCATCCGCCCTCCTCGGATGATGAGGTCTTAGGGTCTGATACATGCATCGAATAGGGAGGTGATGCCAGGCGGCTATGGAGGCGGCCCAGGGTTGCGGTGAGAGAGAGCTGAGGAGGCCACAGGAATAGGAGAGGCCACGACAATAGGAGAGGAGGGCAGAGAGACCCCCTTCTCCACAGAGAAAGAGGCCACCATTGATCGATAAGGGCAAGGGTGTGGACACTAGGGAGAGTAGCAAGACAGTGACTCTTCGAGCGAAGACAGTCTGTCTCCAAGCATAGGTGCAGACATTGCAGGACAAGGCTGCATGCCATCGAGCTGAGGTGACACAGCTTAGATACGAGATTGCATGCCTCAGAGAATGGGGCGGAGGAGTGAGCACATAGGAGCTGGCACGGTCGATTGCTTAGACCGCATTCTACCAGGGCATCTACTTCCAGATGGTGCCAGAGGGTCAGAGGGTACAACTGCCAGTCGGCATTGCTGACCCTATCAGGATTGGGTCATTGAGGACTTCTTCTCGATCGACAACTAGGACTCGTAGTACCACTCATACTGCGATGGGGCCACCTCATCCACCTCAGGGCAGGGGAGGAGATGAGGCTGAGAGCTCGAGGGGTTCTCAAGACACTGCACAGAGGACATTTGATTGAGGGGATTGAGTATGCCAAGATATATATTGTGGCATACCAATCCAGGTTTTGATATGATGTACATATATTTGTGATATATATATGAGATGAGATATTTTTGATCATATGACTTGTGTTATGTATTTTGTATGATGCTTTAATGTTTGAATTATTTGCTGATTGGATTGAGGATTCATGTAATTATGTCGTTGGGAATATTATGGTTTGAATGTCATGCTTGTAAAATTTAAATGAAAATAATCTGATGTAACAAATTGGTTGTTTGTGATGTAATGTGATAAAAGATAAAAAGACTTCTAACAATAATTTCAAAGGACATTGTCGCTATTATAGACCATTTCATGGAGTCGTCGCTCACTCGGTAATCTCAGTATAGAAATATTGTTAAAAGTAAAAGAGTGCTTAAGAGACTATCTTAAGACTTTGGTGCAATGGTGCAAATGATGATGATGATGGTTTGTTTTCAAATTTTCATAAAAATAGTATGCATAAAATAATGTTAAAATGATTTTTGCTAGGCATAAATTCCTAAGTGTGATAAATTTTTTGGATAATTCCCTAGGAATTATACCATCATTGCAAAATTGAAGGTTGACATAATGACATGAAATAATGAAAATGTGTTTGTTTGTTTGTAAAGCATAATTGTATAACAGAATGATTTAAGTCATATGGTTTTCATGATTTTAAATAAATGAAGAATAAAAATTGTTATAATGGTTTGCGCTAGGCATAGAATATGTAGGTATAGACTTATACCATCATCACGAAAATCCAAAAAGAGATAGTTTTATTGCATGGTTGATTTTTGATAAACAGAAAATATGAAGATAAGGACTTGCGCTAGGCAGAAAATTTCAATTTGGTTTTAGAACTATACCATCGTCGTGAAAGTCAATAATATATATATATATATATATATATATGTGTGTGTGTGTTCTGATTGTATGGTTTGAAATTTTTTTTGATTTTTTTCTGTTATGTATATAGTTGTCTAAACAGCTGTACTTGAAAAAAAGAAAATGAATTATTCCAAACAATTTGCAAAAATATTTCAAAGTATCTTAAAGACAAAATTTAGATTTATAAGGAATCCCATGTGCATATGTGAATTCATTTCCAATCTTGATTTATCATAATGATACACAAAATCTCTCAAATATAAAATGTGTGTGCAATTGCTATGTTCGTTTACCAGTTTGAGCAAGATAATATGATACAAGTGATTTGAATAAACCAACTAAGTGTTCATTAACCATGATGTAGATGCATATAACCATACTAGACTACTATGTAAGTCGAATTATCAAGAGCTAGCTAATCCATAAGCAGACATAGGTCTGTACAAAAGAAGGTCGCTAATGTGACGGACGTATCGCCACGCTAGGAGTTACCCAAGGCCAAGCGAGGTTGGGCACAAACCACCTGTTATGGGGCTTACCTCACAGTTTTCGAATAATTGAGAATTCCAGGGATTCAAGCTAATCAACCCTTCTTTTCTTTTCAAAGGGGTAGGGAAAGGGATTTTATTTCTTTCTTGCTTTTTGCTTTCTTTTGCTTTTCTTTTCTTTTTCTTTTTCTATTTTTTGCTTGATAATTGAGATAATGCTTGAAATATTGCTGTAATGATATAAAATAATATTTTTTTCTTTTTCTCTTTTTCTTGAACTTTGCCTTTTGTTCTATACTAGGGATACTTGCTCATATTAGCTGTAGAGCTGGGTAGGGGTGAGCTTGTCCTTTTGCCAATTCTCAAAGATTCTAGACCATGTGCATGATAGGATAGCAGGGGAAACTTTTCGCTCAAGAAACCACTTCTACTATGTAGCAAAGCATGGAAATTACAAATATAATCGTTTTATTGTGAAAAGATGTGCTTGGTTTAAGTAAATAACAAGATCAATTCTCTATGCTCAAACTTTATTTAATTGAATTTTGTGGACTTTGATATAAGAGAGATTAGTAATCATGCCAGATAAAATCAAGATATTTATTTTGTGAGTGTGAAAGTGAGGGATTCCAAATAAGTGCTAATTTATCCAAAATAATTTGAAACATATAACTGCAATATTTGTAAGAAGATATATATAAATACTGTTTTGAGAGGTTTTGAGAATGTTGACTCTCTCTTTCTTCTTTATATTGTTTTGGTTTCAAAAGAGTCAAGAATATTGTTGTTTTGATTTTTATATTTTTGTTGAAAGGGTTAACAAGTGCCATAAATATAACAAATAGTTTTGAAAATTTTGATGATTATGAATGTTTTTGGTGTTTTTGAATTTATAAATTGAAATAAATACAAAATAGTGATTTTGAAATATTTTAAACAAATATATACAAGGATGAAATGACCAAATTTATACATAGTAATGTTTAAGATGCAAAATATTCATGGGTTCTTTAAGTTCTTTACCATCTAAGGTAGATAATTTGTATGCTCCCGATTCAAATTTAGCAGTGATAATGTATGGTCCAAGCCATTTGGGCTCAAACTTACCTTTAAGGTCCTTAGTTGCATTTGTATTTTTTTTATTTTCTTTTAAAACAAGGTCGTCGATCTCAAAGGATCGATGACGAACTTTTTTAGCATATGATCTTTTAAGCTTGTTTTGGTAGGCACGGAGATGCTCCAAAGCATTGATGCATTTTTCATCTAGGAGTTCCAGCTGACTGAGTCTGCCAGCTCGATATTCGTCTCCTACTTTGGTATCTTGAAGTAGTAGAGCCAAAGAAGGAACTTCTAATTCAAATGGAAAGACTGCTTCAGCGCCATACACCAAAACAAAAGGTGAAGTTCCAGTGGGGGTTCGAACACCAGTTCAATAAGCCCATAAGGCCGGATATAATTGAATGTGCCAGTCACAGCCAGTTTTATTGACCAATCTTTTGAGGATTTTGATTAAGGTTTTGTTAGATGCTTTTGCTTGACCATTACCCTGAGGATAATAGGGAGTGGACCAGCGATGTTGAATCTTATATTTTTGGCATAATTTTTTAACATCTTTATTTTTGAAACAAGTTCCATTGTCAGAGATGAGATTTGTAGGAATTCCGAACCTGCAAAATGATTTGATTAAAAATAAATTTAGAGACTTGTGTGCCAGTGCAGGAAGCTAAAGTCATAGCTTCAACCCACTTCATGAAATACTCAGTAGCGGTTATGATGAATTTGTGTCCATCAGATGACACAGGATTGATTTTGCCAATAATATCTAAACCCCATTTTGAAAAGGGCCAAGGAGATGAAATAGCCTGCAGTTCTTGTGCAGGTGCATGGATAAGGTCAGCATGTTTTTGGCACTTATCACAATGGCGCACATAATCATGTGCATCCTTTTCCATGGTAGGCCAAAAGTAGCCTATCCTAAGGAGCTTTTTAGCAATGACACTACCACTGAAGTGTCCTCCACAAGATCCATTGTGGGCTTCACTCAAGGCTGATTTGGATTCTTCTAAATTCAAACATCTTAATAGGATACCTTCAAAATATCTCCTATATAAAGTATTGCCAATTATTACAAATTGACTTGCTCGTCTACGTAATAACCGATGTTGGTTTCTATTAGAATTGGCAAGGAAAGTCCCATTTTGGAGAAAATCAAATATGTCCGTATACCAAGGTTCAGGAGTAGTTTCGTTGATTAGAAACACATCCAAAGGTTCTAAGCATGACTTATTTGAAGCGGGTTCCTGGATTCAACGAATAATGATAGTGGCATATTCGTCATTTAACTCCAAATGTAGGAGAGATGCAGCTGCAGCCATAGCATCAGCTGCATGGTTGCAAGTTCGAGGAATAGCTTCCAAGGTAACTTGATCAAATAGAGACATTAGTTGTAAAACATAGGCTTTATATGGATGCAGTTTATCATCTCTGGTCTGATAAACTTCATTAATTTGGTTTATAACCAGTTAAGAATCACCAAAAACTAATAGATGTTTAATTTTTAATGCCAAGGCAGCTCGTAACCCAAGGATTAGAGCTTCATATTCAGCGGTATTGTTGGTGCAAGCAAATGTTAATTTGAAGGACAGAGGAATAAGATGTTTTTGCGAGGATATTAAAATAATACCCGCACCAACCCCACTCATGCATCGGGTTCCATCAAATTATAAGGACCATTGTTCGGTATTGTCTACCTCTAATTGAAGGCATTCATCAGGAAACTCAATGATGAGGGGATGGGTAGACTCTAAGGGTGCAGCAGCTAATTTATCTGCTATGATTTGACCCTTAACAGACTTTTGTCCTATGAATGTGAGATCAAACTTGCTTAGAGCAAGAACCCACTTGGCTGTGTGACCCGATAAATAAGGTCGACTCATGAGATACCTCAAGGGTCATATTTGGCAATGACATAAGTTTTCTGACTAAGCATATAGTGTCATAATTTTTGTGTAGCAAAAATGACTGCTAGACATAATTTTTCTAATGTTGTATAGCGGGTTTCATAACTAATGAAGGTTCAGCTAATATAATAATTAGCCCGTTCTCTCTTTTCATCATCAAGCTGAGCTAACATAGCCCCTAGGGCAGAATCTGAAGTTGAAATATACAGGAGGAATGGGCGATTAGGTTTAGGTGGTGAAAGCATAGGTGGATTAAGGAGGTATTGTTTGAGAAGTTCAAAAGCTTCTCTACATTCTTCGTCCCAATTAAAAGGGACATCCTTCTTAAGAAGTTTAAGAAAGGGACCGATTTTGTCCGCCAGCTTATCGATGAAGTGACGGATGGCTTGAAGCTTACCTTGTAAACTTTGTAACTCAGATATATTAGTAGGTGCGGGCATATCAATGATAGCCACAATCTTGAGAGGGTCGATTTTGATACCACGTAAAGAAACTAAAACCCCTAATAGTTTATCGGACTTAACTCCGAATATGCATTTGGTTGGATTTAATTGAATAAGATATTCTCGTAATCGATTAAAAACTTTTCTCAAATCATCTAAATGATTGTCTTCATTAATAGAGCGAGCTATAATATCATCTACATAATCATGTAGGATATCATGCATCATATCATGAAAAATATAATTCATAGCTCGTTGATAGGTTGCACCTGCATTCTTTAAGCCAAATGGCATCACTTTACAACAAAAGGTACCCCAGGGGGTAATGAAGGCTGTTTTAGCTTGATCCTCAGGAGCTATCCTGATCTGATTATAACCGAAGAATCCATCCATTAAGGACATCATCCCACTCCCAATAGTAAAGTCAATGATTTGATCCATGTTTGGAAGAGGAAAGTCATATTTAGGGCATGCAGCGTTAATATCTCTAAAATCTGTGCAAACCTTAACTTTGGTAGCTTCTTTCTTGGTGACTGGAACTACATTTGAGATCCATTCAGCATAATCAATAGCTTGTATAAAAACAACATTCAGGAGTTTTTCTAACTCCCCTTTGACTAGCAGAGCCACTTTGGGATGCATTTTTCTAAGTTTTTGTTTAACAGGTTTAGCATCCGGATGGACCACTAGATGATTCATGAATACAGAAGGGTCTAGACCTGGCATATCTTCATATGTCCAAGTGAATACATCTTCATACTCTTTAAGGAATGCAATGTATTGCTCTCATTTTTCTTGACTTAATTCTGATCCAATATTGATTATGTGAGGATTATCCTCAGTTCCAATGTTAATTTTAATGAAGTTTTCTACCTCCATGTGTAGATCTCTTTCAAAATTATGTGGGGCGGGTGAAATGCCCAATTCTTGTAATTCTTGTAAGGTTAATTTGGATAATTCATCTTGAGGATTAGCGGTCTCAAGCTGGGCTATAGTTGGTATAGAACCATCAAAATAAAATCCATTGTGTAACATCTCTTCAACAGAGATGTCATGGAAGATATCTCCTTCCAACTCTTCATCGGGGTCAGCAATCATTTCAGGGTAAGCTATGGATAACATGTTATATGTAAATGGATGATTTTTTAGAGGCAAGTCATCATGTCTATCCAAATAATCTTGATAACATATGAGGTGATCGTCATCTTCAAAAGGAAAGGGTTGACCCTTACTAGGAAATAGACCCACACCACAGCGAGCAGGCCATGGTTCTACCTCGAAAGGTTCTTTCATGCCATTTTGGAAAGGTCCCAAGCCTTTCCCTTTATATCCCATTTTAAGCATCATGGGTTTAGCTTTAATATATTCATTGGTAAAATAACACCGAGCGTATCCCTCATGATGAGTTTTGATATTCCGAGGGATTCTTCCCCAGTCATATCATTTATAAATGAAGGCACAACTCCCGACTTGGTAAGTACTTCCCATAGGTTGTGGGAGGCCCAAAGTATGAGGAGATGGCGATAAGTTATTTAAAAGAATTGAATCTCGCATGAAAGCATTTTTTCTTTTTGATATTAAGATTGTGGATAAATCTGGTAAAAGTTCATCAGAAAGAGCATAAGATGTAGAAGGATCATTCCCTAAAGCTTTAGATGTGGAAGGTATGATAGATGTTGATAATGTGGAAGTGTTAATAGATGGGTCTATAGGTTTTGAAATTATAGGGATAGAACATGAAGGATTGGTTGTATATTTAAGATCTTTTTGAGGTTCTAGAGTGATTTGTTTAGAAGATGTTGATCTATATAGGAGGATGAAATTAATGGAGGGGAAATAGGTGAAGCTATGGGTGTGTGTTTCATAGTTTTGGATGAAAAATAAGAGTTAGGATGTGTGGATGATAGAGCAGGGCAAAATTGCACTCCAACAGGTTCTGCCAAGGCACACATATCAAAGGGCCTAGGGTTACCATGGATAGTGACCAACTGATTTTTAAATTTGAATTTAACACATTGGTGTAAATTTGATGGGACAGCCTATTGATCCAAGGATGACCCAAGAGTATATTGTACGATGCGGGGCAATGTACAATAAACACGGTGGTATCTAGAGTTCTAGGACCAACTTGCAATGGGATGGTTATAACTCCACACGTTTCTTATGTTTCGTCATTGAAAGCTTTGATAATCATATCAGTTTTCTTCATTTCATCACTTCTAAAGCCAAATCTTTGGTAGAAGTCAAAAGTGCAAATGTTTAGAGATGAGCCATTATCAATCAGAACTCGTTTGACAGCTACATCTCCAATTAGAGCCGTAATGTATAAAGGATTATCCTTATGTAAACTGTGTTGTGGGATATCTTTATCTCGGAAATCAATACAATCAACTTCTCGAGTGATGATAGTATTGGCCATGGCTTCAGGTTGAATGTTTTGAGGTACCATCACTTTGCTTAACGTAAGCATCAACTCATCCCTATGGGTAGGAGAAGATCTTAATAAATCCAAAAGGGAAATTTTGGTTGTAGTATTGGATAATTGCTCATTAATATTGTAAGGGGGTTTAGGTTGAACATGGGAAGCATGATTCCCTTTATTGGGATTCTTCAAAGCAAATGGAACTGATCCATCATTCTGATTTGATTCTTGTTGAGAATTTTGAGCCTGTTGTCGGGTAACGACTCCAATGGTACCTACAATGTTATATTGAGGACGTTGAACTGGTCTCGGTTGAGTGTTGATGGCTTGTTCATCAGGGAGGAATTTATTAGAAGAAGGTCGAGTAGTAACTCTTCTAGGAAATGGTTCTTCTAGGACCATAGCATCTGTGATGGGTTGAATAGGATCTGATTCATTTTCAGAGCTATTTGATTGGTTTGAAGTGATGTCCACTTCACTTTTAGTATCTGATTCTATATCACTAGAATCAAAAGTTTGAAAATTATGTAAGGGCCTGGTCATAACCATGGATAAGGTTGTGTCAAATATTTGAGGATCAAGATTAAGTAAATGTCCACTAATAGTTCCTACATATCGGGTAGGAGGGGGAACATTATGATGTTCGATTTGGTTGGCCACCTCTTTACCATGTCTTGGTAAAGGGTGTTGAAATATGTCTAATGATTGATTAGCATTTTGATTTTGATTTTGGGTAACAGTATTTTGAGCGTTATTAGGAGCATTTTGTTTAGGTTGGAAGGCTTGCACCTCCATTTCATTATTATCAATCAGATCCTGTATTTTATGTTTCAACCTTTTACAAGCGTTGGTAGAGTGTCCAGGTCCTCTATGGAAATCACAATGTAAGTCAGCTCTATATCCGGGTATAGTTGGATCAGGTTCCCGGATAGCTGGTAATTGGATCAAACCTCTTTCGAGTAATTGAGGTAAAATAGTTGATAGCGGTTGATTCAATCGAGTAAATTCTCGAGGAGGCTTATCAAGAGGTTTCAATATAAATTTTTTTGTTGTTTTTGTTGCATTGATATTAGCAACATTTCTATTGTCAGTGACTCTGTCACCAACAACTTGTTTGTTTTTATATTGATTTTTGGATGTTTTCTCATCATCCTTCTTCCTAAGTTGGCCTCTCCTAATGAGGTCATCTTCTACTCTTCGAGCTAAATCTATAGCCTGATCGAAGGTAGTTAAAGTAGCAGTTGATAGCTCATAAGATATTTGTTCTTGCAAATTATTGATAAAAATGTCCAACATTTCCCTGTAAGGTAGCACAAAGTGCAGTCTTCCTGTCAACTGCCTCCATCTAGCTAAGAAATCGACAAAACATTCATCCTTGTCTTGTTTTAAGTTGTATAAATATTTAATGGTTACATGCCTCTCGATGTAGGCACTAAATTGATGGACAAATGATTCAATTGTTTCTTCAAAGTTTCTCAAAGAATGAGTGGGCAATTGATAGTACCACTCTAATGCCATTCCACCTAAACTTTTTAGGAACATTTTTAGTAATAGCAAGTCATCATGTGATATATCATGACATGCTATCCTAAACATGCGAAGATGCTCTATGGGATCTTCGGTTCCTTTATATATAGGCAAGATGGGCATGGGAAAATGCTTAGGGTATGGTTGAGCTACAACTATGGGATCCAAAGGTTGACTACATATCTCTCGATAATTATACGAGGGACGGTAAGGATCTATCTGGTCCATACGTGAAGCTAACTATTTCACCATGGCTTCCAGATATCTAGTTTGCCCACCATATTGGTTCGGTAGGGCATTGATATGGGATTTGTGAGCATATGATGGAGGGACATGAAGATTAGATGCTATGTTGCTATTGTGTAAATTATTGGTAGGAAAGGTGTTATGAAGGAATTTTGAAGTTGTATTATGATGTATTCCAGATTGTTGAAAATTGGTGTTTGGCTTCGTTTTAGGTTTTTGTTTACTTGAAGCATATTGATCAATAGTTTGGCGAAGTAAAGTAGTGAAGGAAGTTTTCTTTTGTGTGGGAATGATTTTAGGTTGAATAACAGGTTCCTTAGGATGTTGGGTAACCTGTTGTTTTGACATGTTTTGAATCATAGTGACCATATCTGTATTGGATGGTCCAGCCTTATCACTTTCTTGATCAATGAAAGACAAGGGATTAGTGCGCACATCAAACACATGTTCCATGGCTACTTGAGTGTCACTAATTTGCCCTTTATCAATACGAACTACCACATTAAGAGCGTCAATGTTATCATTGAGAAATTTCCAGAAATGATCTACATTGTCAAAAGCAATAGTTCCATCTAGAGCTACTCTAGGGGATGAGGATCCATCCTCTCTAACACTTTCTGCTTGTTCATTGTCTTCACCTAGGTCATCTTCTAGTTGATCTAGAGTTTCTCCTTCCGAAATTGGATCTTCAGGAAGGACATTTGGGTCTCTAGTTTTATCTTGTAACCAATCTTCTTCTTCTCCTTCAGTTTGTTTACCATTCCTAAGTTTTGGCATTGTGCTTAATTTTGATTTCAGCAAAAAATATATATATATATAATATATATATATATATATATATATATATATATATATGCAACAAGATTAAGAGGTATATATTAATTATATACCTACTACAATATTTAAAATGAAATGTTTTTGGTTTTTGCTATGTTTTTTAGTTTTTAGTTTTTCTTTGTTTTTGTAATAATATTGTAAAGACAAACAACACAATAAATGCAAGAAATAATACTAAAAGTAATAATCTAGTTTTCTATAAACAATTTATAAATGTCATTAATGGACTCGATTTCTTCAGGAGTCATGAAGTGTTCTTCTTCAAATTGAAAGTTTTCCTTCAAAAATTTAAGGAAAATAGCTATAGTAATATTATCTGTCTCAGATGCTGGTTGATAGAAGTAAAGCTCGTGGCAATACTCTCGATATAACACAGCTCGAGGAACTCTATTCCATATTTCCCTATCCGTAAGAACAACCTCTTGGTCTTCTACATGACCTAGGAACTGGTGTACAATGGCTGCGTTCTCGAGGTATTCCTTGAAGGTGAACAATTCTAAAGATACAAGAGCTCTCCTATAAGCTAACCATCTATGGCAGGCTCTCTGAAGTTCCTAATAAAAGACAAGTTGATGAGGATCCAGGATTCTATCTAAGACTAACCTCTTGATTTGTTTAAGTTTTGTTGACCTAGATGAAATGATACTAAGTCTTCTATCAAGTTCGTCCCACAAAAGTTGATTTCTATCTGTTTCAGGCACACTAAGCATAGAATTGATTTCTATGGCTGCCAATTGGTTTTAAAAATTTATAGTAACTGCTAATATTTTCTTAGGAGCTACCATCTAATATGCAGCTTATTAATTTTAAATGATTTGAAATGCATCTATGTTTTAGTTGTTTTATTTTTTTTTGTTTTTGTTTTCGTTTTCAAAAGGTTTAAAATGCATTCACGTCGGGTTCACCAAAATTTATCGCTCCAAATTTTTCACACCCTTACCTTCAGGCTATAGGATCCATGCCCAGAAGGAGGATGGAAAAAATATGGCACAGTACCTCGGACTGAGAGGCCTTGTGAAGGTCCCGCCTCTCGAGGGAGGTGTATTATGGTGATTTTTTGATGGATGGTGGGTTCACCAGGAAACATTTAATGGTAGTTTCCATGCCTAGGTTGGGAATGTGTTTTATGTGTTCATTTTAGCCTTAAGCATTCAAATCCTAGGTTTGGCCAAAATGCGTCTAAGCTATTCTATATTAAGATATAGATTAAATGAATATAGAAAACAGAATTAAGACAAAAAACTGAGAAATTAAGGAATGTTAAAAGAAAATACCTGATCTGGATGTCTGATGAAGATTCTGATTCTTGAAGCAGTCAAGATCACCTCTGATTTGACAGGATCGTCTGAGATCAGACAAGATCGTCTGAGATCTGACGAATTCATCAGACGAATTCGTCAAAAACCTGCAAACAAAGAAATAGGTGCAAAACACAAAAAGTGCAGCAATGCTAACATAGGGAAACAATGTAAAATGATAGTAGCACTATCAAACTAAAACTTATAAGCAGAAACATGCATGCATTATATTTATTTCATAATAATTATGACTTAATTATGCATTTAAATCTATATGGGTGAACTCCAAAATGTCGAATAGCATAAAATACTGAATAAACTAGCTAATTACAACACAAAACAGTAGATTGAAAGATGAAGAAATGCAAACTTTAGGCACTGATTGCCTCAATGTTGACTGCAGTCGAGATCATCTCACATTGGTATGAAATCGTCTCTGATTCGACAGGATCACCTTTGATCTGAACAGGATCGTCCGCGATGATGTAAGCTTGCTCCAACTGAAAGACACTAAGGTACCTGCAATAAAAATTGGAATAGAACTACTACAAATATCAATTTAGGGTGTTTTAACGTATGTGAAGTTAAGTTACAAATATTATTAGCCAGGGGGGTGCTAAGGGGAGGGCTTAGGATTAAATAGGCTTAGGAGGGAGGTTAGGAGGTTGGAGATCATCCCTATTTGGGAGATCTCCAACGGGGGAGGGTCTCTAATGGCGCAGACACGCTTCTGCTCGGATTAGAGACCCGTTGGAACATAAGCTAATTGTGCAAAATTAGTTTAGGGACAAGATCGTCTAGACGTCCTAGCCCAGACGAAATCATCAGATATGGGGCGATATCGTCTGATCGACGACGATATCATCAAACGGTCAAAACAAACTCTAAAAATGGTGCGAGAAAAGGGAAAATGGATTACACTATGGTTAACGGGTAGTTTGGGAGGTTAAAATTTGAATTTGAATTATTTACTAGAGTAATTTTAATTATTAAGATTTCACTGCGCCAATTTTAGGGTGCTACACATAACATTAAATTCAAGATAAATTTCCCATCAATTCAATAAACTATTACATATATCCAAATATGGTAAAACTTCCATACTTATGAAAGAATAATTTAATACATCATTTTCCCTAGGGATATCTCCCTACAAGTCTAATTTTTTGAGCATAAGTAATAAATTGCAATAGTAAATCAAATCGATGCATAGGTTCCAAATGTCATCTTCAATCCTCTTTGCCTTTCCATAATTTGTTTAAGGATAGTAGGGGATTAGGACAACTCATGGTTCTAGGATAGACATACCTTTAAATGCATCTACTAGTAATATGAAACTAGTGCATTTATTATTTACTTTACCAAATTACAACTATACAAATTTAATTAAAGTAAACATCCATCTACTATCTAGTTGATATCATAAAAATATCCTCATTTTTATTTTCACCTCTCATTTATCCATAGAGAGTCATTTCAACAGGTACAGCTAGATCACAAGTTTTACTTTAACCAAATCGCACCAAGCTCATTGCTTCGAACAACTAAGGTTTCTCTCCTTAATTAATAAAATAAGCTATGTTCCCTTTATTTTCATAAATCAAAGTCCCATACCTTTAATTCAGAAAATAGATTATGTTCCCTTTATTTCAAATAATCAAAGTCCCATACCTTTAACTATTTAAATAAACCATTTTTCGTTATTTACATTAATCAAAGTTTCATTCCTCTAATTAATAAAATAATTATATTTCCATTATTTCAAATAATCAAAGTCCTATACCTTTAAATATTTAAATAAATTTTTTTCCATTATTTACATTAATCAAAGTTTCATTCCTCTAATTAATAAAATAACTATATTTCCATTATTTCAAATAATCAAAGTCCCATACCTTTAACTATTTAAATAAACCATTTTTCAATTTAACTAAAGTTTCATTCTTTAATTAATTAACTAAAGCTTCATTATTTAATTAATCAATAATTCATTTATACAATTAACTAAAGCCTCATTCTTTAATTAAACAATAATTCATTTATACAGTTTACTAAAGCCTCATTCTTTAATTAATCAATAATTCATTTATATAGTTAACTAAAGCTTTATTCTTTAATTAAAAAATAAACAAAAAGTGGTCTCCTTGGAAACCCAAGAGTCTAATCCAAAATTGAAAGCAACACAAGAGACTAAGCTACACATAATTACACAAGAATATTGCATGGCATATGATGAATACCCACGGGTTTAGGGAAGAAAAACAAAGGGAAAGGTTTGCCACTGCCCACGTGGTGTACACAGAGGTTCACCAAAAGTGGCCCAACCAACTAAACAACAACAAAACTCTAGAAGATAAGGGGGGTTCTATTTTATAGACATACCTGGGTAGGTGTGGAACAACACTCCAAGATACGGTAGAAGAGAAAGAGGTTTTATACCATTCAAGATTACCTCGACGTGATCGAGTCCTAACTATAGGTTAAAACGAAGGTTTCATTCGCATAAGGGTCAATGTGGTGCAGTCAACCAGCTAATGCACCCTACAAAGTAGTGCTATCATGAATAACGCCAAGTCGGTGCTTCACCCACAATCATGACATTATTGCTAACGTCGACCAACTTAAATTGGTAAAGAAACAAAGCTATCGAACATAATCAACTCAACTACAACAAAAAAAATTGATGTTGAATCGTTGTTAAAAAACATAGCGAATTCAAGTCACAATCACAAAAATAGTGGCAAGACCATTACCAATGGAGGGGAAATTTTACCAACACAAGCTACTGCTTGAAAAACATCCAAATGAGTTCAACCCTAACATGATATGGAAATAAATACAGCAAAGTCCACACTAATATGATACAGACAAATGTCCAACCACTAAGGTTAAACGATTGATCTAAGCAATGGCTTCCAATTCAAATAACAAGATAGTTTATTAGTTTAAACTTAATATAAAATGGAATAGGCTTTTCAAACCAACTTGAAAATCTTTCAAATTTTGACTATGTTCTTCTCTTCTCAAGCACGGTTTCACTAGATGTTCAACTATGAATTCCTGTCCTTCTACCTCTTTTCCTCTCATTTTCTTTTTGCTGAGCGAGACACCCCCCTTATTCCTTGTCCTTTTTATTTTATTTTAGAGATCGAGTTCTATTCAACGCTCTTGATAGACCTCATCAATACCCCTATCTGCCGACCTTAATTTCAACCTCATCCATCCGGTCGTAGGAAGCTATTTTTTTATTTTTATAATATTTTAATTCTCGTTTAGCACAAACAAATCTCTCCTTACGTCAGTGTGAAGCTTCCATTCCAAATAATTCGGCCTTGCCTTGATAGAAGAGTTCTTATTTATTTATTTAGAATTAATATCCTCTCATTTTCTTAGATAAAATGAGATCTTTCTATTTATTGAACAACACCTACTTAAAATCTAATACTACTTAGCTTGGATTCTGTTGTTTCTTTTAAATAAAAAAATTATGTTATTATTTAAAATAAATCCTCATTGGAAATTCAAAAAATTACTTAACTTGATCGAGGGTTTGGATGGATGTCGAGCTATAAACACTGAGGGTTTTGGATGTTTGCCAAGATATGAACATTGAGATTTTTGGATGGATTCCTTGGATGATAAAAACTTCCCCCCATTAGGGCAAAATGGTGAAATTAGGAATCCATATGGGAGAACTAGGGATCTAAGGAATGTTGATTAATGTGTCGAAAATGAAATGGCAGATACAAAATATATTCTACAGGAAGGATCAAGAAAGGATTCCTGGGCATCGATTCTCAAAGGAAGTGATTAAAGGAGAAGTTGGTACAAAGACATCTCATTAAAATGGAAAGGTATGTATTGTTGACTCCCTAATAAAAAAAATATTGAGGGATAATTATTTTAGCATGGTAGGCAAGTTTCTAGGGCCCATACCAGATTTAGATGTGCTTAGGAGATGGTTTCATTCTAAAATTCAAATAAAGGATTCAATGAATGTTATTGCTCTGTCAAAGGGATACTTCTTAATCTGGTTAAAATATTGAGGAGGATCTGGTGGTACCTTTATCATGAGGTCCATTTCTCTTTTGGAAAAGACCAGTTTTCCTAAAATATTTGCATCAGGGATTCAACCCTCAAAAGGAAGAATTTTTTTGTTCCCATATGGATTAGGTTCTCAAATCTGCCAATATAATATTGGTATGATAAAATTATTAAGGGCCTAGCAACACAAATTGGACAATTTATAACCATGGATCCACCCACCCGCAATAAACAAGAATATTGTGTGCAAGAGTCTATGTTAACGTGAAGCTAGAACAAGACAAATTGGAAAAAATGAGTATCAAATAAATGCTTGGGGAATGGGAAAAAAAGTTGAATATGAAAAATTTTCGGTATACTGTAAGAAATGTAAAGTGTTTGGACATGTGAAGGGGAAATGTCATCCACAAAGACAAACCAAATTTACTAAAAAATGGCAACAAAAGGATAATAAAATAAACCAGAGGACTACAACCATGGAAAAGGATTTTTCTAGCCCACAAGAAAGAGCACAAGAAAAGGAACAATATCAAGAAATTTACCAGGAGGTAAATGAAGAGGCAGAAAGTGAAATTAGTAATGGATGTTCTATACAGTACAAGGAAGAACAACATAATCCTAATAAGATAATGGAGTATGCAATTAAATGCACATAGCTATACCAACAAGCAGATGAAGAACATGATAAGAAACAAAACTTGAGTGGTTTTGGAAATAACACTAATCAACAAGAGAATAGTCTCAATCAAGAAAAATAAAATAATTATGAAGAAGGTAACCATAAGATGAAAATAAATATGATTTAAAATCATATAAATCTAGATACCAAGACACAACAACAAAATGTGATTGCAATCAGCATAGAGAATGCATACAATAATTTGGAAGTTGAAGAAGAAATATTAGTAGAGGATACCCCATACACTCAAATGGACTCAAAATACGAGAAGGATTATATTGAAGGATTTTGGGGGTTTTAAATCAAATAAATAGAAGGATGGAAAGGATTAGATTAAATTTTAAGTTCAAAGAATGAAACTAAACAATTTGAGGAACCGAAGGATCTAAGCATAATAGAAAATTCAAAGCAACCTAAGGAGGGTATGCAAACAAGATTCAAAAAAAGACTAGAGTTGGGTAAAACAACTCAATCAACAGTAGAAGAATCTTTGATAGGATGTAATAAAATGGGAGAGAATGATCCTCCTAGAAAACATACAAAAAATACAAAGAATACAGGTAATTATGGAAAAATAAAGCAAGGAAGACCCCCAAACAAGAAGAACAAAAAGTACTAGAGAACAGGGGACAAAAATAGGATCCAAATGAAGAATGTATGGTTAAGGTTAAAAGCCCATAAGACAAAACCAAAAAATAAAATCCTTTATTGGAATGTGCGGGGTCTAAATTCCCCTAGGAAAAGAAGAATTGTTAGAGATCTACTCATGGAAGTAAAACTTGATATTGTTTGTCTTCAAGAATCTAAAATTGACACAAAAAACTTGACATTATTCAGAAAGAGGTCTGGCCGAATGCTGAATGGATAATAAGCCCAACATAAGGTAATTTTGGAGGTATTTGAATATTTTGGGATAGAATGAATTTTGAGGGCACTTTAATTTATTAAGAAGAGAGATCTTGCACAGTCAAATTGAAGAACAAAAAAACTAACTTCTATTGGGTAATGATAGGGTTTGATGCTCAAAATGATGATTGTGAAAGATTCCATCTATGGAATAAGCTATCTTTTCAAAGGAGTCTTTTCATTAATTTGCATTGGATGGTTTTAGATGACTTAATACAGTCTTAAGAACTGAGGACAAAAGTGGAGGTAGGATTAACATCACTCAAGGTATGCAAGATTTTAATAATTTTATTCATAATAATAAGCCGATTGAATTGGATATGTGTAAAGGTAAGTTCACGTGGAAAAAAACAAGGATGGGGAATAATCACATTCAAAGGTTCCTGGATAGATTTTTTATTTTTGATAGTTGGCTAAGTATAAATAGTATTCATAAACTTACATGTATGCCTAGAATAGGATCAGATCACAATCTCCTCTTATTGGATATGGAAAAGGAGGGGAAGTAGGAAGGAGAACCCTATAGGTATGAGCTCATGTGGAATGTGCACCCAGAAATTACAAATAAAATTCAATCTTGGTGGCAGGAGGAGGTTCAAGGATCATCAATGTATAAAGTTACCCAAAAATTAAAGAACATCAAGTATCGAATCAAAATTTGGAATAAAGAGGTTTTTGGTAACATCAATTTAAGAAAACAATAACTTAAAAAGGATATCCAAGATATAGAGGAAACAATGGATAGGTAAGGTAGAAAACCAGAGTGATATGAAAAGGAAAAACAACTCCTCACGGAGTATCATAATACCATTGCCCAAGAGGAAATTCATTGGAAACATAAATCAAGAGTTTTGTGGCTCAAGGAAGGTGATAGAAACACTAAATTCTTCCATGTTTCGACTATGAAACATAGGAAAAACAATAAAATCCTCTACCTTATGAAAAAATATGGAAGAAAGTATGAGGATTTAAATGATATTAAAAATTTGGCCATTACTTTCTTTCAGAACCTTCTTAGCAAAGAAAAATAGAGTGCAACATGGAAATAGAAAGCATTATTAACAATGGTCCCAAAGGAGTTAATGATAGCATGAATGAATATATATGCAAGGTAATATCTAAGGAGGAAATTAAAAGAGCCATATTCTCTAAGGGAGAATCCAAGGCTCCGAGGCCAGATGGGTTTCCACCATGTTATTTTCAACATCATTAGGATATTGTTGGAGAAGATGTAGTCAATGAAATCCAAGAAACCCAAGAATCTAGTAAGTTGCTAAAAGAATGGAATAATACCTTTCTTGCTCTAATTCCCAAGAAATATGAGGCAAATAAGTTGTAGGACTTTAGACCAATCGGCCTATGTAATACAATTTACAAAATTTTTACTAAAGTTTTGGCCAATCAGTTGAAAAACATCATCCCTTTAATCATTAATGAAGATCAAAGAGGTTATGTGGCAGGTAAGAATATTACTGAAAGCATCATATTCATTTATGAAACATCACACTCTCTTCAAAGGAGGAAATGGTCGGGCATGTTCCTTAAGCTGGACATGAACAAAGCCTATGATAGGGTTTCATGGTCTTTCTTAGATAAAATAATGGAGCAAATGGGTTTTAGTGAAAATAGAGGGCATGGATTGGTATGTGTATTTCTAACCCTTGATTTTTAATCTTGATCAATGGAAAATCTATTGAGTTCTTTCCTTATAGCAGAGGAATCGGGTAGGGAGATCCGTTGTCTCCATATCTCTTTATCATTATGGAAGATGCCCTAGGAAGAAATTTGGAAATAAAGAGAAAGGATGGTAATATCAAAGGTCTAAAATATTCATCCATTGGTGAAGATTTATCTCATCAATAGTTTGTGGATGATAATTTCTTGCTTGGGGAAGCTACAGAGGAAGAATCTTTGGAGTTTAAAAAATTTCTTGATTCTTATGAAAAAGCTACAAGCCAAAAAATAAATTATGAAAAAACTAGGATTATGTTTTTAAACATGGAGGAGAGTATACGAGATAAATTAGTTAAAGTGTTGGGCTATAAGGAGAAAAATATCCCTATCACCTATCTTGGTTTGCCTTTGTTTATAGGCAATATGAAATATGAACTTTGGAATCCAATTATTGATAAATTTAATAGGAAACTTCAAGGTTGGAAGGGATCTTTGTTATCCTCTGTAGAGAAAGTACAACACATAAAACTCATGCTTCAAAGCCTCCCTATTTATTTCATGTCTTTCCTAAGGATGTCAAGGAAAGTGGAAGAGAATTTAGAAAGACTACAAAAAAAATTCTTATGGGATGGCACTGAATGCAAAAAACATATACATCTGGTAGCCTGGGATACCTATTTTTAGCCTTTATAGAATGGGGGTATTGTTTTGAGGAAGTTGAGAGATCTAAATAGAGCCCTTATAGCTAAACATGGTTGGAGGCTTTGTCTTTGGATCATCAAGGAAATGGGCTAGCATAATCCAAAACAAATACTTGAAGGGCAGAAACCACTTTATCATTTGTTCTAATCCTCCATGTGGGTCTATTTTTTGGTAAAATATAATCAATAGTAGGAACGTTCTATGGCAAGGTCTAAAATAGAAAGTAGGCAAGGGGGACAAAATTGAATTTTGAAAAGACCCTTGGATTCAAGAGGAGCCTTTAGTGAACTACATAAAGTTCAAAGATATTAAAGAACATTTAACCAAAACATATGGTAAGAAAATTAATGGTTACATTCATAAGGTGGCTGATTTTTAGGAGTGGAAAATTGTGCAAGAAGATATGCAAGGCTCGAGGGGTAAAGATCTACAAAACCTCCTAAGGAGTTATTATTTAGGTAGAGGTTTAGAGGAGGATCAAATAATTTGGGGAAGAAACCAGCAAGGCTAGTACTTAGTGAAGGATGAATATAGAGTCTTGGGCAAATTAACCTTAGAGAAACCCGAGCTTAAAAGAATTTGGAAGCTAAACATCATCCCTAAAGTTGCTATATTTTTTTGGATTTCCATTCTTAATAAGATCATTATGAAAGACAATATGTTCAAAAGAGGGATTGTGGTTCCAATTGTTTGTGTCTTATGTAACAAAGAGGATGAGTGTGTGGACCACCTATTTGGAAATTGTAATTTTTTCGTGATATCCTAAATATGTTATTGAGATAATTTAATATTACTTGGGTTATTCCAAATTCTCTAATCAGGATTTGGGAATAGTGGCATTTAGGAAGCAGTATTTTTGGCAAAAATACATTCTACATATTTGCTATGGGATTTTATTGGAAAGAAACATACGAGTTTTCAAAAATAATACCGGAGGAATAATTGGGGTTTATTCTAGGATAAAAATAGCCCTATTGGATGATTGTATTAAAAACATTGTTGGCCAAAAAATCTTGCAATGATCCTTTGTAGAGAAACATTTATCTTAAATATGGAAAAATCAATAAGGTGAGACTAGATACCAAATGGGAACGTCCCCACAAAGACTATGTAAAAATTTACTTCGATGGAGCTATAAAAGGTAACCGAGGTCATGTTGGTGGTGGGGGTCTCATTAGGAATGACAAAGGTTAGGTGGTGGCTGCATATGCTGAAGATATAGGAATTACCACAAATCACCAAGTTGAAGCAAGGGCAATGCTTACAGGCTTCCAAATTGCAGTGAATTTGGATTTTAGGAGAATTGTTCTTGAGGGGGATTCCAAGAATATTATAACTTCCCTTCAAAAGGGAAGTTAAATAATTCTAGTATTTTCCAAATAATTATAGATGCAAGGAGTATTTTGGGAAACCTAGAAATTTTTTGATTTAAACATATTTATAGAGAGGGAAACAAAGCTACCAATAAAATTGTGAATATGCTAGTTAAATATGAGAATTTCAAGGTCTAGTCATATGCCCCAATGGAGTTGGAAGAGATTATAAGAATTGATAATGAAGCTAGCATATAAATATGGTAGAACAAAGAAAAATACTTATTGGGATCATGCGATGAAGGATTTGAGCACACTAAATTACATTATTGTCAGCAGTTTCTTTATTAGTTATGTAAAGCATTGAGCACTGCATCAACTACATTAAATAGAAGGATAGTGGGAGGAATATTATTTCAGCTTCTCCATCAACAGGTTTAGCCCAGGTTTGTTTGTTTTACTAAGATAGGACTATCTTGCATTTGTATGATATTATCTTATTTTTTTCTTGTATATATTTCGAGCTCTATGTAAAGGGTCGGGCCCCTTCAACCCCCTTTTTTTTAACAATATCAAAGAAAACAAATTCTCATTATTTATTCAAAATAAGTGAATCTAAATCATCTTATTTAAAATAAAATTCTCTTCTTTTTTATATTATAATAGACTTAAATTATCTACTTAAACATAAATTCCTTTTATTATTTAAAATAGATTCAAATTATCTATTTAAATAAATTTATTTTAATATTTAAATTATCTATTTAAATAAATTTCCTTTATTATTTAAATTAGATTCAAACTATCTTTTTAAATAAATTTCCTTTATTATTTAAAATAGATTCAAACTATATATATTACTTTATATAGTTTTAATTCTAGCAACATGCTACTCTAACAACAATTTAGGGGATTCAAAGGTGACCAAAATAATGCACACATTCCAAAACCATGATGTTGTTGAGTGATGGAGCAAAAGACAACCAATTTATATGCAACAACAAAGAGAGAATATTTCTATCAATATAGTTACCTATCTCAGCCAAAGAATTTACAATAGCTACTACGTTATCAACTAAGGCTCTAGGTGACTAGAAATTGACGATTATCCCTAAACCGATAATGCATGTCTATATGAAGGTAATCATCCATGTTACCCTTGAATTGCCTTTGTCATCACTTCCTCGACCTTAATTACCCCATTTTTGGTGGACGATTCTACCTCTCCCACTCACGAGTGTACCTGATACTGCTTTTTTAACAATATGTTAGTAGTACCATGTTCTTCCAAAAATCAGACTAAACATCACACAAATTGCTCATTTGTACAAAAACTAAGCATCATTAGTCAATACATAGTTTTCATGTCAAAAGGATATACTAGGGTGCGTCATGACAGTATGAGATTACAAGTGTGGTCGACAAAGATTATTAATATACAAATGTATCTGATGGTTGCATATTTTTCTATGGTGTGATTTTAGGTGTTAGGGGAGTAAATGGTTGTTGGTATGTTTAGATGCTAGGGAATGGTATGTTGGGTAGAGGATTAATTTATAGATGTAGTGGAAATTGGAACTATTGAGTAGGTACTTGAATCATATTGGTTAGGTAGGTCGTAGGAGGTATCGAGGGAAACTTTCTTACTTGTATATCTTTTCTATAGGAAACTTCTTTAAATGCTTTCACTAGCATGTTATGATTAGTTGCTCTTACCATAATTATTAGATAGTATTGTAATGCCATTATATAATATATCATTGTTTGCTTGTCAAATGGATTGATGTTGGCTAAGGACCAATATAATGTGTATATAAACCTAATGTTGAAATTAATAACATTTTCATTCAGATATACATAGAATTTAATTGAAACAACATTGAATATACTTTAGTTAGACTACTAAAACTCTTTATGAATGTGTTTGCAATTGTAGGCCATTTTGTGACTTGTCTATCTTGTAGGTTTCTATACCATAAAGTGAATTTTTATCTTAGTAAAAATATCAACAACCTTACTATTACATCATCTTCTTAATTTTCACATTAAGAAGTTGTTGAGATGTTCTAATTCCATATTCCCATCATCCATATTAAATACTATAATAACTTTTAATAAGTGAGTAAATAGGTAGGTTTAGTGAACCTTGGTGATCCTAGTCTAAGTTATTTTTGATGGGATCAAGACATTTTGATCTTTATCCTATAGGATAGCCTTGATGTATGTATTACATTTATAGAATAAACTATTCTATTAGGATATAGAGGACTTGATTAAAAACCTTTGGATTTTGTTGGGTAGGTCATTACACTACTTGTATATTTTGCACATTCTATGTGTCTTGAATATTTTGGGCTTGTAAATTTTGTTTGGTCTATTTATTACTAAGACTTTTATTCAAATTATTGTTGTGTGGCCCAATTCAATGCATTTAACACAACTTGATATTGTGTGGGGTACAAAACTTGTTTTCCATATGGTTGCACTTATTGAATCATATATTGTACAAGTGATATTTGACTACATTAGACTAGTTGAAGGGGTTGATACCTATCTACAATAATTTTGGATGATAAAATTGGTCCTTATTGGTTTTTTGGGTTCTAAGTACTAAGGATTTTCAATGTTTCTTCTCCAAGTAAGGGTTTGTTTCTCTTAGAAGTGACATTTCATTTTGGGGTGATTTAGCAAAATCAATTACCTTTGATTACCTAGAGTTTGGATCTCTTAAGCATAAATTTGTGAATCCATAATTTTAGATTAGTGTAAAATGTATGTAAAACTTACTAGAATGTATATCTATGTTGGATTTTACCATAAACCTTCTGATTATTTGCTCTATTGCTGAATTTTGAAGTGCACACGAATAAATATAAATTTCCAAGTGGTGGAACTATCAAAATAACACACAAAATTAAATTCCTATTTGTTAAATTTATAAAATTGACTTAGGTACCATGCAAAGTTATGGTTCAATAAATCTAAAAATCTTTTAAAATACTAGTAAAACCCTCGAGACTACACAAAAATATATAGGTTTCTATAAAATAGAAGAAGAAGAAGAAGAGGTATTAATGTGATACAAAATTCCATTATAATAGAGTTTACATACAATATTATTTTGACGGGTATGAGAAAATTTGAAAGTAATTATAATGAAACCCTTAAATACTTATGCCAAATATAAGATCTAATAAGACATGGAGTTATTTGTTATTTTACTAATCAAAATCTTACTATATAAAAGAAAAACTATGTGGGTATTATTAGATCTAGATATATTTTCAAAACCTTGAAAGGATTTAAGATAGTCGAATCCTAGGTTCCCATCGCACATGCTAGAACTATTGAACCAAGCATTTTGAGTGATTTTGATAGCACCCTCATAATGCAATAAATATTAGATGAAAAGATTTAAAACTTTCAACCCTTGAGAAAGAATACCTTAGTCTAAACATTTATAAAAAAAAAGAATATGAGATGTAAAACATAAATGCATGAAAGTAAATATAGTGATATGGTCATAGAAACTTGAATTTGATCTAATCAACATACTTGGAAAGACCAAATAGCTTCAATTTGTAAATATTTATTGATATATATGTAAGGAAAAAAATGAAATAAACTAATATGATATATAAATGTAGAACCAAAGTTATAATTCATTCACCATATAAAATATAAGAAAAGAGTATACACAATTCAATAGAGGACATGCATAATCCATCCTTTAACTATAGTATAGTTATCTAGCATAAGTTTGATCAAAAGAGCAAAGTAGTATCTAAAGTTTTCCAAAATTATCCTTACAAATGACCTCTTAATTCATATTTGTAATACTTCAAAATCTAACCTTGACTATGGTAAAGAGAGTATAACTTTAGTTAATACAAATAGAAAAAACAACTTCTTGAAATCTAGATGGAAAAATTATTGCTCAGCTAGCCATATTTAAAGTTCTACTTACACTTTAATTATGTTTTTGTTATTCCAAGTTAGTTATGTGGATACTTTAGCTCAATCAGGTGGTTATGGTGGATCCCATGCCACTTTGATCCTTTAATTGGTCATATTCATGCATTTATGGTTTCTTGACAAGCAAATTGATTAAATTTTTTCTATTTTTTACTAATTTAGTACATGATGCAATGAGTCAATACTTTTTGGCTTGATGGTTGAAAATAAGTCTACATATCAATGGCTCAATTAAGTAGATCATTGTTGTATTAGTGATTCAGTTCCATATCAAAAAGTCAACATGGATTTACTTAGGGATTTAACCTTGGATATCCCTCTTTTGCTACCTTATTACTCCTTATGGTGTTGTCACTCAAACCCTAACATATGGTATTTAATCACTAACATCTCAATGGATTTTACCCTACTTTAGTAAGTCAGCACTATCACATGATGTCATTCAAGCACATCAATGTTCGATGGGACTAGGTATTCTTCATTTCACCTCTTCACATTGATCAACTACTTTTATTGACCAAGTCCTCTTCATCCTGATGTCATTAGTAAACTACCCTTTTTTAATGGGTCAAGTCAATTAATCAAATTTCTTCATACTTACAAATCAACAATTTGGTCATTACGTAATGAATCAATTGGCTATGTAGAAAATAAATAGGTAGCTAATCAAGATGCTAACAAAGTCTTAAAATTTTGGCTTCAATTTTCCATTTGGTCAATCATTATGCTCAATTTGGATCTTTTTATATTTGATTGATGCATTTCCTTTGGTTTGTGTTATGCTTTTATGGCCAATTTCTCAAGGGAGTGGTTTCATCCATTAAAAGTTATAACACATTCATAAAATTTATTAGATGTCCTTCTCAATCATAAGCCCACTTTTAATTTAAATGATAAAGGAAAATTATTATACCATACTTTGATTTTGTAAAGCATATAAAATAAATTATTATATAATCTTCATTATCACCATATAATTGGCTTCTCTCTTATGACTTAAGTACAACTTTTTAATCTAACAAAAGAAGCTAAGCATATATGAAAATGCTTATGACATATTTGCATTAGAGTCGGGTAAGGAATATTGTAATAGTGTGTTTGCTTATATCTTCCTCTAAACCCCAAGCTTGCTTTAATTTTTGTTTATATATATTTTTCATATATTTGAAACCATAATATATTCTTAGTTTTTATCCTCACTTATTTTTTAAAAGGATAATGACCTATGTTGATGTTTTTAGTTCTTTAGCACTAAAAAAATCACTTTTTTTAAATCAAATATTACTGAGAGCTCAACATGAAATATTTTTTTTATAATTTTAGTTGGTCCCAAATATTTTAATATATTTCTTAATTAGTTTATTTGATATCATATTTTTTTTAGTAATTTGTGTAACTTCTATTGGGGGCCACTCTTATTAAACTAAAAAAAGAATACATTTGTTGTTAGATCAATTAAACCATATATAGCTTACCTTTTTAGCAAAGATGTTCTTCATTTTTATTGTTATCAAATATATTCTTCATCTCCCTCAAATTGTTATGTTTCTACAATCAACTCTTTGACATCATTTTTATTAAGAGATAAAATCTCACTTGACTAGCTGCTTTCTAAAATTTGAATTTCTCTAGAACAAATATCAACACTACAATTAGCTGAATTGTTTGCATTTAAATTTACTTCCCTATAGATATATTCACATTTCCAAGATCACCTCCTATAATAGTTGATAAATATCAGCAATATTATAAGTTTTTTAACCCAATTTATGTGGAAATATTCTAGACTGATTTTTATTTACAAAGGAGGCCTTTTATAAAGGCTTACATATTCAAATTTAGGAAATAATAAACTCATCCTTATTCACAAGATAATATAATAACAAAATTATCCTTATCTACAAGATAATATAATAACAAAATTATCCCATGAAGCAATTAGTGTTGCTCAACCATAAAATCAAAGAAATTACCAGCAATGGTGATGAAGTTAGATCTCTCCTAGGATTTTTATAGTGTAAAATGGCTATATTTAAGAATGATACTTACTCATATTGGGTTCTGTGTATGGATGGTAAATTGGATTATGGGATACATTTGTTTTATTTCTTTTATAGTTTTGGTTAATGGGCCAGCCTCTCAATTCTTCAAAGCTTCTTAGGGGATTAGACAAGGTTGTCCCTTATCACCACTATTATTTATTTTGGTAGCTAAGGGATTAAGTAGGTGTATTATAGAATCCAAGAGTCAAGGACTAGTAAAGGAAATTATGATAGATATAATAGTGGAAGTCACCCATCTACTTTTTGTATATGATGTTCTCCTTTTCACAGATGGAATAGTAAGAGTTGTAGAGAAGTTAAAATAATATCTAGATATTTTTTGTCTAGAAATAAATATGTAAATTAATGAACAAAATTCAAGCATCTATTTTAACTGTGTCAATCAAAATCAAACCATAATAATAGATCATATTTTTCTCTTTAAAAAATTTGATCTTCAAGAGGGGTTTAAATATCTGGGGTTCTTTTTGAAACCCAATGACTACACTAAACAATATTGGAATTGGTTGATAAAGAATGTGGAAGGAAGAATTAAAATATGATGCAAAAATGGCTCTCTTTGGGGTGGAGATTGACTTTGGTCAAGTCTGTGCTAGAGGTAATACCAGTATATTGATGATATTTGGCTATTTGGCTCATATACCAAAAGGAGTTTTGGAAAAAATTAGACAATTAAGATAAATGTTCTTATGGATACGGAAAATGGAAAGGGAAGGTATTTCCTTGGTTAAATAGAAAATCTTAGCCAAACCCAAGGAAAATGGAGAATGGGGACTTAAGAACATCTTGCTATTTAGCAAGGCTTTAACAAAAAAATGTGTTTGGAAGATAATATCAAAGGAAGGCTTATTGAATAAGATTGTAAATAAAAAAATTTTAGAGCCACTCACAGTTGAGGAGTGGATAAGGACCCCAATAAAACAAAACTATAATATTTCAATCTTTTGGAAGGTAATAATTTAGACCTTTTATATTGATTGGCTTGCTTGGAAAATATGGCATGGTTCAAGGATAAGGTTAGGATTAGACCCTTGGATTGGTTGTGGTGATATCCATAGACTATAAAATAATGTAATTCAAACCCTAAGATCTCAAGGGAATAGAAATCTTGCCCAAGCAATTGACCTAGAATATTCTAAAAATTGGACTCAAAGATGGAAGGAAGCAATAGTGTTAAGGCTTCAGGGCTAGGAGGCACACTAGTGGCAAGAATATTTGGGGAGACTTAAATCTGGACATATCAAGCTATGAGAGGAAACATATCAATCTCTCTAGACAAAGAATGGAGCTACGAGGGAGTACACTCCAAATTTGGGGTATAAGACTCTATTGGAATATAGCAATGACAATATAGCATGGTGGTGGAAGACACTCTAAAGGGAGAAAGCCTCATTGAAGACAAGACTATTCCTATGGATTGCCATGAAAAATATGGTTTTTAAATGGGATATATTATAGAAGAAGAATTGGAATGGTCCAAGAAGATGTCATTTATGTAATTCAAACAAGGAAACAATTGATCATTTACTAGTTGTTTACTCCTTTACTAGATAGGTTTGGAGGGAGGTTATAGCACAGTTAAAGCTTCCTATAGGATGGCAAGAAGATTCCTTAGGAGAGTGCTTAAAATATTGGTTTGAAAATAGGTCTTACAAAGGTTTTATAGCTCTCCCATTGTTTGTGTCTTGGGAAGTATGGTTAACTAGGAATGCAATAATTTTTTAGGATCAAGAGAAGCCTACTTGGTAGGTCTCATCCCAAATCATTGGAAGTTTCAATAACTGTAAGGTTTCAACAACAACAAAGGTCAAAAAACAAATCAGACCTCTAAATATTGATAAATTATGGGCCAGGGGCTTTTTTTATGGGGCTAGAGAAGGAGTCCCTAGAGTTTGAGTAACAAGAGGATTAGTATATATGTTTTACTCTCATTATTTTAAATTCAAAGCTATATTGGGAGAAGGTTCTAATAATTATGCTAAAATTATGGCCCTCAAATTGTTGGTTTAGTTCACAGAACCAAAAGGAATACAAAAAATTCAAATTTATGGAGACTCGTAGATGGTAATAAACTAGATGCTTGGTGTTTTTAGGATGGAAAACATGATTCTACAACCCATCTTCTCTTAAATAAAATAATTTGTGGATCAAAGTGAAGCTTCTACTTTTTAGCATATTTATATAAAACTAAATAGAGAAGCAGATGAACTCTCAAAGGAGGCACTTCAGGTTGATCTAGGCACATGATTAGTATAGGAATTCAATGAGGGCAATGCATTGTAGTTGGTCCAAATATCTATCTAGGGGGATTAGTACACGCTGGATAAAGCAACATTTTCAAAAAACTTAGAACTTAGTGATTTTAAGGATATTGTCTTGATAAATTGGGAAGGTGTCTAAGGATAGAATTTATCATGATAGAGATAGCTAGTTACGATGTATAAATGACTTGAATTTTAGGTCACTATTGAAATTTTGAAGAAATTCCAAAGAGGCATTTGAAGAATGTAATTTCATATTTAATTAATATAAAATTATGACTTTTTTTTCAAGGGAAAAAAACTTATCCTTATCCACAAGATAAGATAACAACAAACTTATCCTTATCCACAAGATAACAACAAACTTATCTACAAGATAGGATATAAATCTAACTTAAAATTCCTACATATGAAATAAACACTAAAATAGTCAAACATTAAAATAAAGACCTATGTAATCCTTATCATTCCTCCCCACTAAGTGAAGCTTTGGACCCCAAAGCTTTTACAAGATGTGGGAATTGTTGGTGAAATTGATGTTGGCTAGGTGGTAAATCCATATCCAATGTTGAGTCATTATAATGTTTGAGAAGGTCAACATTGACAACTATTATCATCTTTGAATGCACATGAACATCTGCGTAGAAAACCTGATGATCCAGGGGCACCTACATCTTGCATAGAGAAAAATAGTAGGAAGAGTTGTGGATGGAAGACCGTATACAAGGAAACCTCTAAGGTTTTTAATCGAGGTTGACTCTTTATTGGACTTAATACTTGATTCACAAAGGCCTCCATGAGCTAAGACCAAGGGGGTTTTATAAGGAAAATAAATTACAATGAAAATAAAATGCAAGTAAAAATTTTGTAGGAAATTCAACCTAAGATACAGGGGTGATGTCAAGAATAAAGTCCCTTCTCTTAACTGAAACAAGAAGCTATAAATGAACATAGTCTCAATAATCTAATAGCTAGAATGAACACAACTAAACCTCACATAAATAGGAATAAAAAATACATCAAAGAAAGAAGGATAGAGTGAAATTAGTCACGAATTCCATTAATGTGCTAGAAGTGATTACAAGACATGCGACCTAGAGGCTAGATGATCCTTAGACAATGGATTGAGGCTTGATATTAACTAATGAAAAATGAGAATAAGGGTATGAAAGGAAGAGCCTACAAGTATAGATACTAGGCATGAGCAAACAACTTCAAATACCTTTACAATAAAATTTGGACCTATTTACAAAAAATCATCACTAACCTATCTCATTGTTGTTGTGTTGGGGATGGTTATGCCATTAAGTCTTCATCGTATTTCTCTTTGAATGCTCCATTTAATAAGTAGGCATGGCCTTCATGACTAGAGTAGATCAATAGGGTAGGCTTACACATATAATCGGTAATTATGCAAACTGCTTTTAAAGCGCAAAATAAATCTACACCATGGATATTAGACAGTGGATTCTCTAGTCATATGACAGGGAAAAAATAGATATTTGAAAAGCTACAACAATATGAAGGTGGTTCAGTCAATTTTTGGAACAATGATGGAGCCACAATCATTGGCAAAGGTATAGTGAAGATCAACAACGACAAGATCAAATCCGAAGAGGTACTATTTTTTATTGGTTTAAAGCACAATTTACTTAGCATTAGTCAAATTTGTAATAGTGGGCATGATGTAGTGTTCAAGAAACATGTTAGATAAGAAAAATAAATAGTGGAAAAATAGTGGCATTTGGTACTAGAAAAAATTGTAATTTGTATACACTTAGTGAAATTTCACAATATACATGCATGATGAGTTAGGAAGAAACAAGTTGGTTGTGGCATAAGAGATTAGCACATATTAATTTTGACAATATTATTAATATTAGTTCAAAATGAGCTGTTAGAGATATTCCAGTTATTTCAAAACACACCAACTGTATCTATGGACCATGCCAGCGAGGTAAGCAAACCAGATCCACTTTCAAAAGTAAGGAACATTACAATATGAAACCATTAGAGTTAGTGCACACTGATTTATGTGGTCCTATGAGAACTCAGAGTATAAATGGAGATAAATATTTTATGCTTTGCATTGATGATTACACTAAGATGACATGGGTATTATTTATGAAGCATAAATCAGAAGCACTAGAAATGTTTAAGGTGTTCAAAAATCAAGAAAAAAATTAGTGTAACAGGAGGATCAAGTGTCTAAGATCAGACAGAGGTGGAGAATTTATCTCAGAATATTTTATAGAATTTTGCGATGATTAAGGAATTAGGAGACAGTTTTTAGCAGCAAGGACACCACAGTAAAATGGATTTGTTGAGAGAAATAATCAAACTATGCAGGAAATGGCAAGAACTATGATGGTTGAAAGCAACATAGTTGATATATTTTAGAAAGAGGTAATTTATGCAGCATATATATACTAAACAGGTGCATGCTTAGGTGAGAAGAAAATAAAATTCCCTATGAGTTATGGTTCAAAAGAAGAGCCACCATTAAGCATTTCAAAATTTTTGGGAGTAAATGCTACACCAAAAATACAAAAGACAATCTTGGTAAGTTTGAAGATAGAGCTGATGAAGGTATATTTCTTGGTTGCTCTTCTAGAAGAAAATCTTATCAATGCTATAATAAGAGACTAAGAAAAATAGTTGATACTTCTAATGTAAAATTTGACGAAAGTACTAACAAGCTTTATAATGAGGAGGATGATTATCCTATGTATCAAGAAACTATTGAAGCATATAAAGAGGAAGGAAGTGACAAGGACGAAGAGGAAGATGATACCAAAAGATCATTTCAAGGAGCACCAAAACAAATCTCATGGATAAATCAAAAGGATCATCCAGCAGGACAAATCATAGGAGATTCACAAGTTGGGGTTCAAACGAGAAGAAGAATTCTTCAGCCATAGAGAAATTCACTTCAGGTACAAGAAAATATAAATTATTATTTGTTATCTAATATTGATCCTAAAAATGTCATGGAAGCAAGCAAATATGAAAATTGGATAAAAGCAATGGATGAAAAGTTGGATCAAATTAAGAAAAATAAGACATGGGAACTGGTTCCAAGACCTGTGAACAAGAATGTGATAGGCACAAAATGGATTTTTCATAACAAGCTGAATGAAGATGGAAAAGTGGTCAGAAACAAAGCAAGACTAGTCTGCAAAGGGTATGCTCAAATTGAAGGTATAGATTTTGAAGAAACTTTCACACCCGTAGCTAGACTTGAAGCAATTAGAATATTCCTTGCATTAGATGTTTACAAAAATTTGAAAGTCTATCAAATGGATGTTAAATCAGCTTTTTTGAATGGTAATCTTGAGGAAGAAGTATACATGGAACAACCATATGGTTTTTAGATTGCAAAAAATTCTAACTTGGTATGTCAGTTGAAGAAGGCACTATATGGATTAAAACAGGCACCTCGAGCATGGTACTAAAGGCTTGATACATATCTGATTCAACAAGGTTTCAAGAAAGGTATGGTAGATAGCAACTTATACATTAAAAATAAAAGTGACTATCATATTATCATTGTTGTATATGTAGATGATATCATTTTTTAAAGTTGCAAGGATGAAGTATGCAAAAAATTTGCTGAACAAATGAAACATGAGTTTGAAATATCAATGATAAATGAGCTCTCTTACTTTCTTGGTTTGAAAGTAAATCAATTAGATAAGGGTATATTCATATCTCAAGTCAAATACATGAAAGAAATATTGAAGAAGTTTACAATGGAAGATTGTAAGCCTGTAAGTACACCCATGACAATAGGATGCAAGCTCAGTAAAGATGATAAGTCATATTCTGTTGATCAAACTTAATATAGATCCATGATAGGTAGTTTGTTGTATCTAACAGCCACAAGACCAGATATTTTATAAGCAGTTTGCATGGTAGCATGATTTCAAGCCGATCCCAAAGAATCCCATGTTACAGTAGTTAAGAGGATTTTTAGATATCTGAAGGGGACAGTGGATTATGGATTATGGTACCCAGGAGATAATATTTTACTCTTATTGCTTATTCTGATGCTGATTGGGTAGGATGTATAGATGATCAAAAAACACAAGTGGTGGTGCTTTTTATCTTGGTGATAAACTAGTGGCATGGCATAGCAAGAAGCAAGAATCAGTTTTGCTATCTACAGTAGAATAAGAGTACATAACTGCTACAACTTGCTGCACACATGTATTTTGGATGAAGCAAACCTTGAAATATCTTGGTATTCATTTCAATGAGCCTATTTATGTCATGTGTGATAACACAAGTGCATAAATATTTTCAATAATCCTATGATGCACAACAGAACAAAACATATAGTGATCAGGTATTATTTTTTGAACGACAAAGTAGGTGAAGGTGAGGTAAAATTGGAATATGTTCCTACTTCAGAACATGTTGTAGATATTTTCACAAAACCATTACCCGAGGATGTCTTTGAATATCTCTAAAAAATATTAGGAGTGGTAACACTTCCCAAGCACTGATCAGCAATGGGTTGCACATTCTCAGGGGGAGTACTAAATACATATCTTATGATACTCCTTTGGTTTTATCTTCTAAATCATTTTTCTTAAGAATGATGCATACTATTAGGGGGAGCACTTTCAAAGTTTTCATTTTTGCTCCAATTCAATCAGTTATATCAGTGGTGTGTTTCAGGGGGAGTTGGTAGAGAGGCAAAAATAACAAATTAGGACACTCTTTTTCATTGTTGTCAAATGGGGAGAAAAATATGGCAACAACGAATGATTGTGTGCAGGTACAATATTGTAAATTTAGTATTGCTATGTTGCCACACAGGTGTTGCCAATAATTCCAAAGGGGGATATTGTTGAGTATGATTTTCATTGTTGTAATTGTTGTCAAACACTTCATAAATATAGGTATTCATGTCAAAACTTTCAAATTTGCAAGCTTCTATAGATTTGTATTTCATCAAGTTTACGAGATATCGATTAATCACCAATCACAAAAGCAATAGCTTCATTGCTTTTGTCAATTGAAGGTATATCAATGTTAAGAAAAATGAAGTCTCCATAGAGTGATTAGACCATCTCACTATGTTCAGATCGACTGCAACTCAGTCACATAATTCACGGCTTGTCAAAAGGCCTTACGGTTTTCAAGATATCGTAGTTTGAAGTATCAAGGGTACTTGAGGTGTGCATCACGGCCATGGAAAAATAAATATTCCTCAAGACAAATTAAATAGTTGGGATATTTCAAATGCTTATTGGGCATATTTATATTTGAAAATTTTATTTCCTTATAGGTGGAATATGGTTCTAACAAAAATGAAACCATATGCTAAAATAAAGGAGTGACAACCATATGCTAAAATAAAGGAGTGACAACCATATCTTTTATTATGTTGTAAAGCTTTTTTTATAACTAAGTTGTTGTAAAAAAGGGAGGTGGCTCTTTTATTATGTTGTAAAGCTATTTTAAATAGCTAATTTGTTGTAAAAAAAGGAGGTGGCCCTTTTATTATGTTTTAAATTTATTTTAATAGCTAAGTTGTTGTAAAAAGGTGAGGTGGCCCTTTTTAGTTGGAAAAAGGAAGAGGTGGTCATTTTTTAAAGGAATGTTGTTAAAAGGAGTATTTTTATAATTTGATAAAACCTATAAAAGGAGGGACTTGGAGAAGAATTAGATAGAAGAAGAATTTTAAAGGAATATTTTAAAGAAAAGTGTGGGAACCATGAGAGAAATTTTTGAGAGGAGTTAGAATATTTTGTAAATGGATTTTTGATAAGAAGACAAAGTGAGTGTTGAAAAGAAAAAGATAGAATTTTTGAGAGAGAATTTTTGTGATGAGAAGAGAGTAATAGTGAGAGAAGTGTGCTGCAAAGGAGGTGCTAGTTTTATTTCTACTCACAGTTTGATTCTAAGGAAGAATTTAAAATTTAGCAATCAAGTGGAGGCAAGAGACATTCATGTGTTGGTCTCTACCTATCAAAATCAAAGTCCTAGTTGGAGCTTGGCAATAGGGGTTGGTGCTCTTTCTAGTTGGTGGTAGAGAATCAGGGGTTGGTGCTCCTTCCAGTTGGTGCTGTAAATTAGGGGTTGGTGCTCCTTCCAGTTGGTGCTAGTAAATTAGGGGTTGGTGCTCCTTCCAGTTGGTGCTAGAAAATTAGGAATTGGTGTTTCTTGCGATTGGTGTCGCTAAAATTTGTAAGCGTATTACATTTTTTAATTGGATTTAGATGGAAGTCTAAACAATTTTTTGCACCGTGGACGTAGCCAAAAGGTGAACCATGTTATATACTTTGTTGTGAATAATTTTGTGAGATTGCATTTAGTATCTTTCTTCTGCAAATTAAAATTTTCAGACATACTGATTCACCCCCCTCTTAGTATTACAGTGAGTTCAACAGTTTAGGGACCTACTTCATATGACATAGCATACACTTTAACTTCATCCTTGATAACAAATATCTGCTCCAAATTTCAATAATTGTATGGTCAAATATTGAGCAATAAGTTTTTGACTTGGTATTGGGATTTTTATAGAGAAGGATGTGCAATATTATGGTTAGGAGTCATCTTGACTGCTTGAGATTTAGTTCTAACATAACAATCGAAAGAGAGATATTTAGGAGTAGTTTAGTACCAGCTACTAGGATCTTCAACATAGCTATTTTGGGTGGCAACTAAGTCCCTAGCTGATCTTGTAGGCATTTGTTATATTGAGATTGACACAAGTATTATTTTTTTACTCAAAGCCTATGATTGACTAAGATATTTGCTGGTAAAAATGGAGACTTGTGATATCCAGTTGGACGTGGTCATACATTTTGGTTTCCCTATTAGAAATGAGGCTTTGGATAGCTATGGTCAAGAAAAATTTAGATATTATTCTACTTATTTTATATTTTTACATCATTAGATAATATTTTCATTATATCAAATTGATCATCAATATTGGCAGCAAAAGGAGCAAGAACTTGAGGTTGCTCTAGGCTCATGGTCGAGATAGTTGAACTAGTGGAAAATTGTATAGTCAGAGAGGGATTATATGAGGGACACATGAAATAAAATAAGAGTGGAGGTGGTCTAAGGGCTAGTATTCCTATTTGGATTAGATCCTTTTATCCTAGATGGCTATCTCATAGGACTCCAATAATTAATTTCCATCCTTAGACTTGACCATAATGGTAATTTTAGAATTGAAAACTTTTAGATAGTAAATAAATGTAATACCTAGAGGTGGTAAAATATCATTTGGGATCCTTCACCAATTCATATGGATCAAATATTGAAATCATTCATTGTTTCTATAGGCACCCTCTTGATGATCATGAATTGCTCTATGAGAGATGCTCCATCTACCTTATCTCTGAATCTATTTATAATGAGTTATGCCAACTAGTCCCAGCTTATGACTAATTATGGGTTGAGGCTAGAGTACCATTCATGAGCTCTCCCTCTAAAATCGGTCACCAAAAACCTCAAGGCTATGTCTTGATTTTTACTGAAGTGTACAATGCATAAGCTCGTTAGGTGGTGCAAATGCTCAATTGGAGGATCTAATCCTCTCACAAGAAGTAATGTAAGGACATGAGCATTGATACGAGAGTCAATTCCCATACATCAAGCGGAACTGGTGGGATCAAGAGACATCTATCATTCCACATAAAAAATATTTTGGAAGTATGATGTAGTATAGCTATCATGTTGTATCACCGGTTCCTCCTTCTATGTCTTTGATTTAGTGGTGGTGCCAACTCTTATTGATTGGCTCAGGCAAAGGCTTTGGCTACAGGTATTTTTTCTCATATAATTTTTGTCCCTTCCTTTTATAACTGAGTCACCAAGTGGAGATATATTACTTCAACAAGCTCATGATATAGATAACCCCACTGGAATATTGGTTTATCTTTTGTCAAATGACTTCTTCAAAGTAATTACTTTTTTAGTGGAGTCACTAGGTGAATTTTTAATGCTTCACTTTGAGTTGGTGGACTATAACCCTCATTAGTATTATAATTAGATTATTTCAATCTTCATGGTATGAACATAGAATCTCATCCCATTTGTAATGCTATATAAATTTATCATCTTTGAATTTAGTTACCCATTCGAGTGGAAAACCCAACAAGACAAGGGCACCTACACCTCGTATAGAGAAAAATAGTAGGAAGCATCGTAAATGGAAGATCACCTATGGGACAACCTTTGAGGTTTTTACTTGAATTTTTCTCCTTGTCAAACTTAATCCCTAATGCATAGAGGCCTCCATGATTTAAGTCCAAGGGGTGTTTTCTCTTTATAAGAAGTTCCCTAGCCTTTGCATAGTTGAAGTTCCATATGATTTTTAGTGAGGAAAATTTTACCTTTAGTATTTCAATAAATAGAACCAACAACAAAAAATTTTGGATTTTATCTAGAAGCAACATCAAAATTCATTTTGATAAACCTAAATTTCTAGATATTTCTACTTTACCAATTATCAAAGCAATCCTTTTTGTTAACTTAATTATCACATATAATCCTTCCATACATATTCAAATTTATAATCAATATGTTGACACCTATTTTTTTGCACTTGAAGAAGAGTTATTAATGTGCAATAAAATTCCATCATAGAAATATGCCATTCAAAATAATCAGTTTATATAAGAAAAACATCATAACAAATAAGTTAGAAAGCAAGAGGACCAACTACCCCCATACATGTGTCATGACTTGATGTTAATAGGGGTGAGGAATACCACATGAGCAGACCAAGATCTTGCACCGTTAAGCCTCTTACCCTATTGACAAAGTTTGTAAAGTGTTGGGGCTCATAAATCACTCAAGTCTATAAAAATTCTACAAGAGAGTCAACAATATGGTTCCAATATTAGGCATGATTTTGAGATTTACTTTTAAAAATTCTATCCTTTAAAGCCATAAATTCTAAAATAATGGTGGAACCAATCCTCCATAATGCATAATACTTTATCTTTGAAATAACTAATCCAAAACTTCATCAACTCTCTCAATATTGATAGATCTACCTGATATATTCTCATTTTTTCTAAAAATTATCCCTAGATGGTGTAAGAAAAGAAACAATTAGGAAGTACATGACTTGATCTTTCTAGATCCTTCTCACATAAAACACATCTAATGTTAAGAATTAATATAGGCTATACATTAATATTCTTCTCAATTTAAACATATATTTTCCATACATTAATATTATTCTCAATTGAAGTATTTGTGTTTCAATGAAAATAGTTATATGCTTGATTTTAAAAATATGTTCTGACCAAGATCATATTGCACAAAGCACTCAACTATTTGCATAGGATCCTATACTATTGATACATCTTGACCATCCAATGATAGATCCAATTTGTGGTATTTTTAGTGACTCTACCAAGACTAGAGTTTCACCTCTATAAGGGCCCTATAAGCATAGCATAACATAGTTAAATGAAATAATCATAAGGAAGAACAATCATGGCCAAATAATCATTACTATAATCTCATAATTAGTCAACTATAGTAGTATATGTTACAATCATACTATGCATATGTAAATCAAAATCGAACAACACTGATACAAAAGATAAAGTAACAAAAGCACAGTAATAACACAAGATTGCACAAGATGAATAATATTTTTATTAACGTGGGTGGATCTTAAAATGATACAATCAATGTGCCCCAATATAGGGATTCACAATGTTTTTGTGATACAAATTTACAAATACTAGGGTTCTCTAAAACCCTAGGTCAATACATTACTGGTGTCTTTGCATTCATCTTTAATCCAAAATGAGGTTGTGGGTGGTCTTGTGTATCCTTGGCGAGCCACCCTAGATTCAATAGCTTCTAGATAGATGATTCATGTACCTACAAATAAAGACAACAACAAAAAAATATTAGAAGCACCTATGAGGGCTCCACTGTGTGAGGCCCTCAGAAAGATAAAATAACTAAAACCCTAGATGTTGCAATGTATAACTAAAAATAGAAGTGCAAGAATGTAAAATAAATGCACAAAATATTATTACCTTGTCAAAATGCTAATTTTTATCTCTGCTCCTATCAATGATGGTTGTGGGGATACCCAGACGGTGCCCCAGGGTTGTAGGACTGCAAATCTATTATGGGAAATGCCTAGAGGTATTCCAAAAAGGCTACAAATGCACCAGAGAGTTTTATAAATACCTAGAGGTACTCTGTTGGATCTAGGGTGAATTTGAGGGCTGAGGAAAATGTCTTAGAACCAAATCTAGTTCTGCATGGGATTGGCAACGATAAAAAAGGGGTGATGTGATGGTGGCGACAAGCAAAAAAAGTGATGGTGAAGTGTCTAGGGAAGAAGGGATTGAGAATTTCTTAGGTGCTTAAGGATTAAGAGCTTCCAAGGATTTTATTCATAAAAATTAGTCCTCTTTTATAATATTCCCTTGAACATGTTAGGGTTTTTATGACACAAAATGAGCAATCAAGATTAAAACATGAGGAAGGGTGGATATTAAGTTTGGGCAAGTGGCATTGATTGATATGGATGGAAGGTTGAGATTAAAACATGGCATATGGCTAGGATTAATTTATATAAATACATATATTTATTAAATATATAAATATAATATATAAAATATTAATATTTAAATATATATTAAATAAATACATACATATATATAAATAATGGATGGTTATAATTGGAGGATACAGATATATGACAAGTGGCTATATTTTGGTGTCTACAGATGCCCCTTTTTGTACCACATTGCATGAAACACAATGCGGTGCAAAAATATGAGACACTTGGTTTGGTATAATGAAGAAGCAACTTTCTTTCTTTGGATCACAAAGATAGTTTTGAAGATAAAATAATTTGTATGTGTATCTTACCCCCTCAATTGGAGAATGAGTGAAGAATGATTCTCACAAGCCAATTGATAGAATTGTGTGATGAAAAATGTAGTTGAATGGCGTAAGTGCAAATGTATAATGTAAATGTGAATGATATGAATGATGTAAAGTGATTCTATTTTTGCCCTAATGGAGAAAGGTGTTTTTTGCCAAGTGTAGATGCCATGATCATGTAAGATGTATCCCATTGTGGAAAATCAGAATCAAATTTGGTTGCCCCAAGTTTGGGGTGATTCCATGCTATTGAATAAAGGTGCCTTTTGGTGTCATTGAAATGCAAAGTGATGAAAATGCAAAATATCAAGAACCAACCATCCTAATATTGGATGATTGCTAGGAGGCCCCTCCTAGTGACTATGTGAAATTTTTGAATGTTAAAGAGAATGATGTAGTATAAATTATCCGTGTTTCAAGCCCCATAGACAAGGCCATTAATGAAATCTTTTGAGAAAATTGGTCATGGCATAGTCTCACTTAAAATATGAGAGACCAAAAGTGATTTTGTTTTTTAACAATGAGATATTGGATGATGAATATGTCCAAGTGTCCTTATGGTGATTTATTCATCTTATCGAATTGCATGGACAACCAATATATGCAATCACCAAGGTAATAGAATAAACCACTAGATACAATATTCACTTGAAATTGTATGTGAACTTGGAAAATGTGTAAATGTAGTGATTGATGGATGAAAATGGTGTTAAAATGAAGATGTAATGATGAGAAATGCATTGATGAATGAATTTATTGAATTTGTAAAATTTTGCATTGGTTTGGAGCATTTTGAAAATCAATTTTGGATAACAGCCCAAATAAATTCAATTTATGTTGTCATAAAGATGAATGGAATGATGGAGTGGATGATTGGAATGATGAATATGATCGTTTTGTAAAAATTTGGACCATTTTGATGCATTTTGAATCTTGTAAAATATTTTTGCAACTTTTGGTTGGAAGCAAAAATTAATCATCCAAATCGATTTTTGTTTTCACAAAACATTATATGATGATGAAATGTTTGTATGGATAAAATTTGGAGTAATTTTGTGGAGGTAAGCTACCTTTTTAGATCATTTTGGTCTTTCTACAAGTTTTAACACCAAATGCTATCTTGCATCTACAACATTCTCAGAAGTTGATGGGCATCTGGTGATATGCAAACTCTATTGTGTGTTTCAATGCACCTATGAACACCCATGGGAATTCCAATGCACCAAAAATAGCTATAAATATTTTGTAGAAGTGAAGTCATATTCATTATTTGTGTTCATAAATTTTAAAAGCTACATCTGAAGGAGAGTGGGGAAGTGAGGTAGAGTGAAGAAGTTTGGTGGTGTGAAAGCTATGGTGATGGAGGGTGCGGATGTGGAGGCAGGAGTAGAGGTGCATGTTGTTGAGGTAAGAGCTCTTGCTACTCTTGTTTGGACTTGTATAATTTTTTTTTAAATTATGCAATGCATGTGATATTAATGTGTTTGCCTTGTGTATGTGTTGTTCTATAGTTGAAGATCTTGGAGGCTCAATATCGGTTATCACCTCTCATACCTAGGATGAGAAAGACACTATTGGATGAGAAGTGGAAGTGGCTAGAGAAGGTGGGGCTATCTAGAGCAACTAATATTGGTGTGGTGAGGGCATATGAGGGGTATCTCTCTATCTTGGCAAAGATATGGGATCTAGATAGAGGGACCTTTCAACTCTCTCCTGGAGAGGTAACAATTACTCTTGATGATGTATATCACATCCTCAAAGTACTGGTGGAGGGGCTACATGTTGAGGTTGGACATGATAAGGAGTATGATATGGGCTGGATCTTTGGATATCCATGGCGGGGTGAGAGTATGAAGGATAGAGGAATAAGGTATTTTTAATGTACTTGGATAAGAAGTTGGATGCCTTGCCTACCTTAGTCATGTTCGTTCTGGCCAAAATAGTGGCCCCAAATAGCATTGGCTATCATTTCCCATGGACCATGATAATTTTGGTGTATGATATGATCAATACACCTTGGGTTTATTCATGGGCACCTACTCTGCTAGCTTAGTTGTACTAGGGGCTATATGAGGTGAGGAGACAAAAGTAGAAGGAGCTAGGGTGTAGTGTGATGTTGCAGTATTGGGGCTAGGATCACTTTAGTGTGGTTTGACCTATTGGCTTGCATACTGAGGCATGGGATAGAGAGAAACCCTATGCTATGAGATGGTTGATGGTAGATGAGGTGCATCTGAGTCATCCTATTTAGACTGGCCCAGAGTACAAGGATTTATGGCCAGGCCTGACACCTATTCAGGTACTTTGGTTACCATGGTGAGGTACCACTTGGACTAGCGATGAGGAGTAGCTACAAAGGATTTGATAGGTGAGATGGGTGGTTGGGAGGTATAGGAATGAGGTGGAGCTGATCTAGTTCTCACAGGTTTTGAGGTAGTTTGGATTGTGATAGGGGATTCCTGAGGCACCAGTGCTATATAGGCACCATCGATATGAGATAAATATACCTTGTCTTGAGTCATGGAGGGTGATCTATGAGGATGACAAGGATATTGATCTCCTCAATATGGATGATGTGAGGACTACCACAGAGTATGATGCATGGTTCACTGCACAACTACCATAGGTACCGTGTCTAGCATTGGATGAGGATAATGGTGATAAGAATGAGGTAGATACCAAGGAGGAGGAGGTATATGAGGCTCATAGATGTCATATATGTCTTTGGTTTAGCAATCGAGTGAGGCAGGTGAGGTATGTATATGAGAAGGCTTCAAATATTAGAGGTTATGGATATGGTATGGATTATGATGATGATATGGAGGAGGTTCTAGAAATACCTCCAATTTAGCTTTAGGAGGATTTGATGAGGCTTGAGAAACTAGTAGCTTAGCGAGATACAGTGATAGCGGTATGAGATACAGAGATATAGGATCAGGATGAAGAGATAGCTCATCTAAGGACAAAGCTAGAGACATGGATAGCTACAGGTGGAGGTGAGGATAGGATCATGAGGCTCCAAGAATAGCTACTTGAGAGGGACCATTTTTAGAGACATGATGTACGATGCAATTGGATTTGATATAGATATATCTAATTTTTGGAGGATTGATTTATGGAGAACCACATTGGGCTACCAAATTCACCCTCCTCATCCATATCAAGGCCTATTAGGCATAGTGAGTCTAGGCATAGTGGCTATAGGTCTAGGGCTCATTTTGGGTCATAAGGGTCCTCCTATAGGTATTAGCTAGCACTGAGATGCAATTTTTGTATATGAGCCTTGGTGCTCCATTGTATATTGCCTTCGAGCATTCATTGTATGTGTGATATTTGTTTTTGGTAGATAAGATATTATAACATTAATACCAATTTTTACAGGTTGACCCAAAATCTTTTAAAAAAATCAGCCCAGGGTTGTTGATGAACATGTCCTTACTAAGGATCCTACATATATAAAATATACATGCCGCCAAATCCATTACATCCGGTAAGGAACATAGCCTATTATAAAAAAGAAACTTCCCATACAAAATTTTGGGTATACCTCGAGAAAACACATCTGCATCATAATTACAAAAAAAGAAACAGACACAGATCCCTTCCTTGAAATAGTGGAGAAACAAAAATTTGCAGACACACATAGTAGAGTACTAAAAAAAACTCCCACAAGATCTATATTGACAGTTACTCTTAATAATTCTTTGGTAATTACTTTCTTCTATATATGACATGCTTTGGGACCACATCCCATCTTGGTCAATCAGCCTTGGAGAAGTGAACCTACTGGCTAGATTTATGGTAATGGCTATCTGGTGGTCCACATGGCTCTGTTTTGAAGTCTTATATTATCGTTTCTTTTTTGCCCTATGATTATAAACCAACCTCAAATTACTAATATGACTAGGAGCCATGTTATCTAACATGTGACTGTCCCCATTAGTCTTTATGGTATTTCCAAGTAGCATCCACCAAGACTGACAACTCGGATAATTTTTATTGTGAGTCCATTTCAAAAAAGAGACGGGAATACTCATAGCCTTCAAACTTATAGTGCCTTCCCTATTGGTAAATTTGACTATCATTCTTGGCATTCTTGTTGAATAAGCTCCTCTACTTTGCTCGAGACACCGTGTTCCCATTTGAAAAGTCCGTCACCATTGACAACCAAATTGGCCAGCTTATCAACAACTTTGTTAGCTTCTGGAAAGACATGTTGGGATTTTTTGTCCTATCTTCCTTGGAAAAGGATCCTAGCCTCTTCAACAATTATTTTAATCCTCCAAGGAGGTGTTTTCCAATTATTCATGAGATTTATAACATGCATAGAGTCTCCTTCTACGATCAAATTACCTTCTAAGTCTTGAGTCATTTGAAGGCCTCTCCACATAGCTCTAGCTTCAAATTCATTATTCATCCTTGTTCCCAAATATTCAAAAAATGCAAGCATCATATTTCCATTATGATCTCACATAATACCACCAGCACCTACTCTGCTAGGATTTTCCTTAGCTGCTCCATCAAAATTAAGCTTAAACCAACCCGTAGGAGGTGGGGACCACTTAACATTGGCTCTAGGGTTGACTACCCTAGGCACAAACTCATCTAACAAGGTTAAGCTTAAATATTTAGCAATCATGGTCTCTTGCAGATGAGGTTTACAGCTATCAAAAGGGATAAGGTTCACATTCTCATTGGCAAAGGATAGGATCCTAGCAATGATAGTTTGATGATCATGGATAGACTCATTAAAGATTCTATGGTTCTTTTCTAACCACACTTGCCAAATATAGTGATTGAGACAAATCTTCCACATGTATCTAAGTCTTTGGCTTGAAAAGGGACAAGGCCACTAGACAAACAAATCAAGTATGGTGGCTGGTTTAACACAAGAAATATTGAAGGCCTAAAAAACCCCACTTAGGACAGTCAAGGAAAAAGGGCACTCAAGGAAAATGTGATAAATGGTCTCCCAATTGGCCCTGCATAGATAATTGTTGTAGACACAAAAATCTAGCACCCTTTAGTTCACATTCACCACCTCACCATCAAATCCTACATAATAAAGATATATGCCTAAGTTCTAACTGTAGCACCCTAAAATTGGCACAGTAAACCTTAGCAAATAATTAAAATTACTTTAGTAATAATTCAAAATTCAATTTTAACCTCGAACCACTCGTTAACCACCTATTAAATAGCTTTCCCTGTTTTCCATGCCATTTTTAGGATTTGTTGTGACCGTTGGACGATATCGTCTCCGATCAGACGATATCGCCTTAGATCGAACGATTTCGTATGGAGAAAAACATCCAGATGATCTCGTCCCAAACTGATTTGTGCATAATTAGATTCTATTCCAACGACATCTCTAATCTGGGTAGAAGCGTTTCTGCATCGTTAGAGACCCTCCCCGTTGGATATCTCCCAAATTAGGATGATCCCCAACCTCCTAACATCCATCCTAAGACTATTTAAACCTTAGGACCCCCCTTGACATTCCCCTGGCTGAATTTTCCTATAACTTGACCTTTGCATGCATTAGAATACCTTGGATTACCATCTACATTTGTGCTTTCCAAGTTTTCTTGCAGGGACCTCATTTATTTTCAGCCGGAGCAAGCTCAGATCGTCGCAGATGATCCTGTACAATCTTGGACGACCCCGTCAAAATTTGAGATGATTTTGACTACAGTCTGCATTGGGGGCAATCAGTGCCCAGATTTTGCGCTTTTCCTATACTTTGCTACTATTTTATTCTACATTTAGTCAGTTTCATTATTATTTCCTGTTATTCTGCATCTTGGAGTTCACCCATGTAGTTTAATTGCATAATAAAATCATGATTAGCTATTAAAGCATCGTAATTTACTTGCATTTCTATTTGGGATTATCTTATTAACATCCTTATTATTATTTCACATCATTTTCCTTTATCAGCATAGCTACATTTTTTGTATTCTGTGTCCATTTCTCTAATTGCAAGTCTCTGACGAATTCGTCAGATCTCAGATGATCCTGACATATCGGAGACGATTCTATCAAATTTCGAACGATCTTGATTGCTTCAAAAATCAAAACCTCCATCAGACATCTGGAATCAGGTATGGATTTCTTCACTTAATTTATTCTCTGTGTTTTCTATTTAAATTTGTTTTTGTATTCATTTAATTTGCATTTTCATAATAGAACAACTTAGATTCATTTGGCAAAACCTAGGATTTGAATGTTTAAAGATAAAATTGAACACATTAAACACATTCCCAATGTAGGCATGGAGACTGCCACTAAACGTTTCCTAGTGAATCCCACCATTCGTCAAAAAATCACCTTAATACACCTCCCCCGAGAGGTGGGACCTTCAAAGGGCCTCTCAATCCAAGGTATTGTCCCATCCTTCCCGCATCCCCCTTCCGGGCACGGATCCTTTAGCCTGAAGGTAAGGGTGCGGAAAATTTGGAACGATACATTTTGGTGAACCCGACGTGAAACTAAAACATTTTGAAAACAAAAACATAGATGCATTTAAAATCATTAGAAAACTACTAAGTTGCATATCATGTCTAGATGGTAGCTCTTAAGAAAAGACTAGTTGTCACTATAAATGTTGAAAACCAATTAGCAGCCATAGAAGTTAATTTTGTGCTTAGTGTGCCTGAAATAGATAGAAACCAACTTTTGTGGAAAGAACTTGATAGGAGGCTAGGTATCATTTCATCTACATCAATACAACTTAGAAAAATCAAGAGGTTTGCCCTAGATAGGATCATGGATCCTCATCAACTCATTTTTTATCATGAACTTTAGAGAGCCTGCCATAGGTGGTTAGCTTATAGGAGAGCTCTTGTGTCTTCAGACTTGTTCACCTTCAAGGAATACCTCGAGAACGCAGCTGTGGTACGCCAATTTCTAGTTCATATAGAAGTCCAAGAAACTGATCTTATGATTAGAAAAATATGGAATAGAGTTCCTAGAGCTATGTTATATCATGAATATTGTCGTGAGAATTATTATTATCAACCAGAATCCGAAATACATGGTATTGCTATAGCACATTTCATAAAATTCTTGAAAGAAAATTTTCAATTTGAAGAAGAACACTTCATGACTCTTGAAGAACTCGAGCCCATTAATGATATTTATAAATTGTTTATAGAAAACTAGATCATTGCTTTCATTATTATTATTTCTTGCATTTAGTGTGTTGTTTGTTATCTTTATAATATTGTTACAAAAACAAAAAATAGAAAAAACAAGAAAAACCAAAATATAACAAAAACATTTTATTTTAAATACTATAGTAGGTATATAATTAAAATATATACCTCTTAAGATTGTTGCACCTATATATATATACAAGTATATATATATTTTCTGAAATCTAAATTTAAGCACAATGCCTAGACTTAGGAATGGTAAACAAACTGAAGAAGAAGAAGAAGATTGGTTAGGAGACAAAACAAAAAACCCAAATGTCCTTCCTGAGGATTCAATTCCGAAAGGAGGAACTCTAGAACAGCCAGAATATGAGCTTGTTGTAGATGAACAAGAAGAAAATCTTAAAGAGGAAGGATCCTCATCCCCTAGAATAGCTCCAGATGGAACTATTGCTTTTGATAACTTAGATTATTTTTGGAAATTTTTCACTAATAACATTGGTGCTCTTAATATGGCAATTCATATTGATAGAGGACAAATTAGTGACACTCAAGCAGCCATGGAAGATATGTTTAACATACACACTAATCCCTTGTCCTTTGTTGATCAAGAAAGTGATAAGGTTGACCATCCAATAGAGATATGGTCACTATGATTCAGAACATGCAAAAACAACAGGTTACCCAACCCCCTAAGGAACTTGTTATTGAGCCTAAAATCATTCCCACACAAAATAAACCTTCATTCACTACTTTATTTCGCTAAACTATTGATCAATATGCTTCAAATCGACAAAAACCTAAAATGAAGCCAAACACCAATTTTCAACAATCTGGGATACAACATAATACAACTTCAAAACTTCTTCATAACACCATTCCTACCAATAATTTACACAATAGCAATATAGCATCTAATCTTCATGTCCCTCCATCATATGCTCACAAATCCCATATTAATACCCTATCGAACCAATATGGTGGGCAAACCAGTAATTTGGAAGCCATGGTGAAACAGTTAGCTTCGCGTATGGACCAGATAGATCCCTATCGTCCCTCGTACAATTATCGAGAGATGTGTAGTCAGCCTTTGGATCCCATAGTTGTAGCACAACCATACCCTAAACACTTTCCCATGCTCGTCCTGCCTATATATAAAGGAATTGAAGATCCCATAGAGCATCTTCGCATGTTTAGGATAGCATGTCATGATATATCACATGATGACTTGTTATTACTAAAAATGTTTCCAAAAATTTTAGGAGGAATGGCATTAGAGTGGTACTATCAATTGCTCACTCATTCTTTGAGAAATTTTGAAGAAACAGCTGAATATTTTGTCCATCAATTTAGTGCCTACATCGAGAGGCATGTCACCATTAAATATTTATACAACTTAAAACAAGACAAAGATGAATGTTTTGTTGATTTCTTAGCTAGATGGAGGCATTTGATAGGAAAACTGCACTTTGTGCTACCTTATAGGGAAATGTTGGATATTTTTATCAATAATTTACAAGAAAAAATATCCTATGAGTTATCAATTGCTACCTTGACCACCTTCGATCAAGCTATAGACTTAGCTCGAAGAGTGGAAGATGCTCTCATTAGGAGAGGCCATCTTAGGAAGAAAGATGATGAGAAAACATCCAGAAATCAGTATAAAAATAAACAAGTTGTAGGTGATGGAGTCACTAACAGCAGAAATGTTGCTAATATCAATACAACGAAGACAACAAAAAAATTTATATTGAAACCTCTTGATAAACCTCCTCGAGAATTTACTAGACTCAATCAACCATTATCAACTATTCTACCCCAATTACTTGAAAGAGGTTTGATTCAATTACCAGCTATCCGGGAACCTAATCCAACTATACCCGGATACAGAGCTAATTTACATTGTGATTTTCATAGAGGACCTGGATATGCTACAAACTCTTGTAAAATATTAAAACATAAAATACAAGACTTGATTGATAATAATGAAATGGAGGTGCAAGCCTTCCAACCTAAACAAAATGCTCCTAATAATGCTCAAAAGAACATTCCCCAAAATCAAAATCAAAATGCTAATCAATCATTAGATATATTTCAACATCCTTTACCATAGCATGGTAAAGAGGTGGCCAATCAAATTGAGCATCATAATGTCCCTCCTCCTACCCAATATGTAGGAACTATTAGCGGACATTTACCTAATCATGATTTACAAAAATTTGACACAACTTTATCCATGGTCACGACCAGGCCCCTATATAATACTCAAACTTTGGATCTCAATGATGTAGAATCGGATACTGAAAGTGAAATAGACATCACCTCAAATCAATCAAATAGTTTTGAAAACGAATCAAACCCTATTCAACCTATCACAGATTGTATGGTTCCAGAAGAACCATTTCCTAGAAGAGTTACTACTTGACCCTCTTCTAATCAGTTCCTTCCTAATGAACAAGCCATAAAAACTCAACCGAGACCAGTTCAACATCCTCAATATAACATTGTAGGTACCATCGGAGTTGTTACTAGACAACAGGCTCAAAACTCTCAACAGGATCAAACTTAGAATGATGGATCAGCTCCATTTGTTTTGAAAAATCCCAATAAAGGGAATCATATGTCTAATGTTCAACCAAAGCCTCCTTACAATATTAACGAACAATTATCCAATACTATAGCAAGAATTTCCCTTTTGGACTTGTTAAGATCTTCTCCTACCCATAGGGATGAATTAATGCTCACATTAAGCCAAATGATGGTACCTCAAAATATTCAACCTAAAGCCATGTCCAATACTATCATCACTCGAGAAGTCGATTGTATTGACTTTCAAGATAAAGATATACCACAAGATAGTCTACATTATTGAGCAAGGTGTTGCAAGAAGTTTGTCATTGTTGTCAACACAGGCAGTTAGATCTAATAATGCAGTGGACAGACAGTTCAGGGGTCATTCAGATGCAGAAGACAGAAGTTAAAAGGATAGTCAGATTATGTAAAGTACAATTCCTGGAAAATAGAAGTGACCCAGTTTCTAAAATTCGAAGAAAAAGACAAGTTAGAAAACTGTCGCGATATCGCGACATGTTTTCTGTCGTGATTTCGTGACAAGTCGGAGGAGAGAGAAGGCGCAGTCGAAAATGTCATGATTTCACGACAAAAATGAGGAGAGAGAAGGCACAGCCAAAAGTGTCACGATTTCATGACAAAAATGAGGAGAGAGAAGGCACAAGGCAAACTGTCACGATTTCGCGACATGTTGGAGGCCAAGAAGCTAAGTCGAGAAACTGTAGCGATTTCGCTACATGTTGAAATTTCATTGGCCGAAGCAAGGAGAAAGCGTTAAGTGGAAAAGTTGTAGCGATTTCGCTACATGTTGAATTTTCGCTGGCCGAAGCAGGGAGAAAGTGTTAAGTGAAAAGATGTAGCGATTTTGCTACGAGTCAAAAGTGCACAACACAAAGGTGTAGCGATTTTGCTACGAGTTGAAAAAGCACAACACAAAGGTGTAGCGATTTCGCTACGAGTTGAAAAAGCACAACACAAAGGTGTAGCGATTTCGCTACGAGTTGAAAAATAATAACACGAAGGTGTAGCGATTTTGCTACAAGTCAAAAGTGCACAACACGAAGGTGTAGCGATTTCGCTACAAGTCAAAAGTGTAGAACTCAAAGGTGTAGCGATTATGCTACAAGTCGAAAGTGCAAGGCACAAAAGTGTAGCGATTTCGCTACAAGTCAAAATCTCACGGGTAGAAGCAAAGTTGGAAGCACAAGGCACAAAGTTGTAACGATTTCGCTACTGCATGAAGCAAGGATTGTACGGAAGCTGAAAGCGTCACGATTTCGTGACAAAGATGAGGATGACATTAGCAAAAGCTAAAAGTGTCACGATTTCACGATAGGCTGCAAGAAAAGCCTTTGGAAGCCGAAAGCGTCATGATTTCATGACAAAGCTGAGGATGACATTAGCAAAAGCTGAAAGTGTCACGATTTCGTGACAAGGTGCAAGAAAAGCCGCAAGAAGCCGAAAGCGTCATGATTTCATGACAAAGCTGAGGATGACATCAACGAAAGCTGAAAGTGTCACGATTTCATGACAAGGTGCAAGAAAAGCCGCTGGAAGCCAAAAGCGTCATGATTTCACGACAAGAATGAGGATGACATCAGCAACAAATCAAAGTGTCACGATTTCATGCAACAAGAACAGTGGCAAAGCTATCAAAGGCCAAAAGGGTCACGATTTCGCGACAACAAGGACAAGAAGGCGTACGGTTTCAAAAAGAGTCACGATATCATGACATGTTTCTATTTCGCGGCAATAGCTACAGGAAGGTGACAGAGGTGGTAGTAGAAGTTGGATCTGGGCCGACAGATTTTAGGGTTTTGTAGTCGACAGATTTTAGGGTTCACAACCGACAATTTCTAGGGTTTGTAGTCGACAAATTCTAGGGTTTTGCAGCTGACATTCTTAGGGTTACAACCGACTGTTGTTTAGGATTTGTTCCTAAAATTTCTTCTATAAAAGCAAGGGTACTTCGAGTTTGAGAGAAAAATCTGAAAGATAATGTGCGAAGGCGAGCAGAGTGATTGCGCAAGAGAAGTTCATGTCGAGTAGAGTGCGAAGTCGTAGTTCGAGTCTGCATATCGTGATTGCATGATAGAAGAGCGCAATGTGTAGAGGTGGAGTTCTAAGTTCAAAGTGATAGCACGTAGACAGCAGAAGTGATCGATCATCCGATTACAGCAGAGAGTGCGAAGAAGTACACAAAAGTAGTTGGACAGTGCGAAGCATTTTGCACAGAAGCAGCAGAATGCAAAAAAATAGCAGACTGTAAGGAACAACATGAAAGTTTTATTCTATCATTTTTATTATCTTTATTGACTTCCAAGTTGTAGCTTGGTATAAGGGGTTGGTGCCTCTTTCCAGTAGGTGCTGGTAAATTAGGAGTTGGTGCTCCATTCTGTTTGAAGCGAGATAAAGCTAAGGGGTTGGTGCTCCTTCCAGTTGGTGCTGGTAAAAGATATTGTAAAGTTGTAGCTTTGCTTTGGCTGGATTTGGATGGTAGTCCAAGCAGTCATTTTGAGGAGTAGCCACATTGGTGAACCTCGTTAAATAACCGTGTTGTGTGTCATGCTTTCTTGCTACATTTGATATTTTCTTTTATCGGCTTTAAATAGTCACTGGATTTAAAACTATATGTATTAGAAATTTTAAAGATCACACCGATTCACCCCCCTCTCAAATGTCACCGTGATTACAACAATTGGTATCAGAGCCAAGTTCCTGAATAGGCTCAAATAGCTAGGGTGATCTTGGAAGTGACGCAATGGCAAGTGGTGAAGGGTTCTCCTCGAACAAAGCACCATTGTTTGATGGAACTAATTATGCATTCTGGAAAATTAGAATGCAGACATATCTCAGTGCTTTGGGTTTTGACATCTGGGGTGTAGTAGTTAATGGTTACAAAGCTCCCGCCATCGCTCCAACAGACACTGCTGGTAAAAAGGCATTTGAAAATGATTCAAAAGCAAAAAATGCCATCATGTGTGGACTAGTGGACAACGAGCTAGTCAAGATCATAAATTGTGAATCAACAAAAGATGTATGGGATAAACTAGAGAACATTCATGAAGGAGATGATAGGATCAAGGAGGCCAAGCTTCAAACACATCGAGCTCAATTCGAATCTTTAAAGATGGACAATGATGAGAACATAGAGACTTTCATGCAAAGAGTCAATGGGATCACCAATTCAATCAGAGGTCTCGACGAAAATATAAACGATGCTACTATCGTGAAAAAGGTATTAAGATCGCTCCCTCCTAGATTTGATTCTAAAGTCTCTGCCATAGAAGAAGCCAAAGATCTAAATCATTTTAGTATGGATGAGATGCATGGTTCTTTGACTCGCTTTTGAAATGAGAATAGGAAGGTCTAATCCCACAGATAGAGAAGCTACTTTCAAAGCCCTAAAATGCAAAGTCACAAAACCAGAGTCTGAAGAAGAGGATGCATCAGATGAAATGGAAGCAAATTTTGTCAAAAAGTTGAGAAAGGGAAAAGGAAAGTACAGAGGAAAGCTACCATTTAAATGCTTTAACTACGGAGGCATTGGGCACTTTGCGACAAAATGTCCTCTCAATGAAAAGAACCAGGGTGAGGAAACTTCGCACCAAGAAAGAAGTGACTGGAAGAAGAAATCAAACTTTAGGAAAGGCAGTTTCAAAAAGAAAATTTTTATCTCCCGAAATGTAGATTCTTCAGAGGACAGCTCTAGTGAAGACTCTGAAGAAGGAACAGGTGAGGCTCTCTTTATGGCGTTTGAAGTAGAAAAATCAGAAGAGGCAAAAAACACAGAAAAGAGAGAAGGAATGAACTCTGAAGTATCTATTGAAAAAGGTGAGGCTGAAGTTGATTTAGAAGGTGAGCTGGTTTCTCGCTCTTATGGAATGGAAATCTGAGAAAAGAAAGAATAAAAAACTGTCAAGGAAGCTTGAGGATGCAAATGACATTATAGCCGATCTAAAAACACAGACAGAAGAGTACAAGAAAATGTCTGAAGATCTTGAAGTACAGGTAACCATGAAGATAGATTACTGTTGCAAATTGGAAGAAGAAAATGTTGGTCTTCGAATATAGATACAAGAGCTGGATCGAAAAATTAGCTATCATTTAAAACGTGAAGAAAGTTCGATGAAGCTGGACAAAATCCTAAGCGATCAAAGACCCACAGGTATCAAATTCGGTCTAGGCTTTACTGAAGGAGAATCATCAAATGGACCAAAGGCAAGCAATGTTGAATGTGAAAAGAGTAAAGACAAGAAACAGGTTGTTGAAAGAAAAACAAATCAGGAAAAAGATAGTAATGCCAGTCCTAAAATAGGAACTGACAATGATGGTTTTACCAAGGTCACACATCAAAAGAAAAGAAGATCTAAGGCCCCTGCAACATCTTGGCAAAAACCTTCTTTCAGGTTCAATCATTACTTTTATGGTTTCTGTTTCAAATGTAATGGTTATGGGCATAAAATTGCTGACTGCAAGTATAATGTAGGTCCAAGAAGTTTCACTAGTAGAAATATTTTTGCTCCTCTAATGAGTTATGCAATAGAATGCTTTAATTGTCACAACTTTGGGCACATTGCTAGAAACTGTCATAGTACTTCTGTTTCAAATCAATCTCAAAAAAGAAGAACTCAACCATATAGGGCAAAATAGAATAGAATTATTTCTGAAAGATATGTGCAAGATTCTGAAAAGGGGAAATCCAAGCTAGAGCCCAATACCATAGTCAAAATAGAATGGAAATAGAAAGAACAGATCAGGGAAGAAAAGGAATCTTTAATAGTGCAGACAACTTTCAGGGCTCAGAATAAATGTGTACCGTGGATTCTTGACAGTGGTTGCTCAAGTCATATGACAGGTGATAAACAAAAATTTGAAAAACTACAGAAATATGAGGGTGGCTCTGTGAAATTTGGAAATAATGATGGAGCCAAAATAATAGGAAAAGGATCTCTCAAAATTAGTGAAGGGAAAATCAAGTCAGAAGAAGTTTTATTTGTGGATGGTTTAAAACACAATCTGTTAAGTGTCAGTCAAATCTGTGATAAAGGACATGAAGTAGTCTTCAAAAAGTAGGGTTGTGAAGTCAAAAAAATAAATAGTGGGAAATTAATAGCAACTGGTTCAAGGACGTCTGGAAATTTGTACACACTCTCAGAAACTTCAGAAGGTACGTGCTTCATTGGACAAGAAGAAGAGAACTGGTTGTGGCACAAGAGGCTTGGACACATAAGTTTTGATAATTTGGTGAAAATCAGCTCAAAACAAGCAGTGAGAGACATTCCAACCATTAAGAAACCCTCAAACAATGTTTGTGCTTCATGTAGAAGGGAAAGCAAACCGGAGTCTCATTTAAAACAAAAGAATACCACACTAGCAGGCCCTTGGAACTTATTCATACGGACTTATGTGGACCCATGAGAACTCAAAGCATAAACGGTGACAAATACTTCATGCCGTGTATCGATGATTATTCCGGAATGACATGGATATTTTTCCTAAAAATAAAACAGAAGCTTTTGAAATGTTCGGATCCTTCAAACAACTAGTTGAGAATGAAACAGGAAAAAGGGTCAAATGCTTACGATCAGACAGAGGAGGAGAATTCATTTCGAATGAATTTATAGAATACTATGAAAAACATGGTATCAGGAGACAATATTCAAGCAGCTAGAACTCCACAACATAATGGCGTAGTAGAAAGAAAGAACAGAACTATACAAGAAATGGCACGCACCATGCTGGCAAAAAATAAAATAGCAGATAGATTCTGGAAAGAAGCAGTTCACACTGCAGTATACATCCAAAACAGATATATGTTAAGAACTCATGAATGCAAAACACCTTATGAGTTGTGGTTTGGTAGAAAAGCAACAGCAAAACATCTCAAAATATTTGGTTGTAGGTGCTACATTAGAAAAATAGATGACAACCTTGGGAAGTTTGAAGATAGAGCAGATGAAGGTGTTTTTGTTGGGTATTCATCAAAAAGCAAAGCTTACAAATGCTACAACAAGAGACTCAAGAAAATTGTGGACAATGCAGATGTTAAATTCGATGAAGTTGGGAAACGATTAGCTGACTTTGAGGAAAACTACCCAATCTATGAAGAAGTCATTGAAGGAGATGAGGTGAATGAAACAGAAAATAAATCTACGCTTGATTCAGATGAATTAGTCGATGACTCAGAGGTGCAAGAAAACAAGAAATTCAAAATAGGCAGCTGGCAAAAAAATCATCCAAGAGACCAAATAATTGGAGATCCCACAGCTGGTATTCAGACAAGAAGGAAAGTAATAAGTAATTACTCTCTTTTATCTAGCATTGAGCCCAAAAACATAGATGAAGCAAGCAAAGATGATAGCTAGATGAAGGCAATAAATGAAGAGTTAGATCAGATTGAAAAGAATAGAACTTGGGAATTAGTACCTAGACCTGCAAACAAGAATGTAATCGGCACCAAATGGATATTTCAAAACAAATTAAATGAAGACGGACAAGTCATTAGGAACAAAGCAAGACTGGTTTGTAAAGGATATGCACAGGTCGAAGGCATTGATTTTGAAGAGACTTTTGCTCCAAGGGGCAGATTAGAAGCAATTAGAATGTTTCTGGCCTTAGCAGTTCACAAAAACTTTAGAGTTTATCAGATGGATGTAAAATCTGCCTTTTTAAATGGGAAACTCGAAGAAGAGGTCTATATTGAACAACCGGATGGATTTCAAATTAGTGAGGATCCTAACCTTGTCTCGCAAATTAAAGAAAGCACTGTATGGATTAAAGCAAGCACCACGGGCATGGTATGCTAGGCTAGATAACTATCTCTCTCAACAGGGATTCAAGAAAGGTTTAGTGGACGATGAATCGTATGTAAAAATAGAAGGTGGGCATCTCATTGTTCTAGTTGTCTATGTAGATGATATCATATTTGGAAGCAACAAAGATGAATCTTGTAAAGACTTAGCAAATAAGATGCAGAATGAATTTGAAATGTCTATGATTGGTGAACCGTCTTACTTTCTTGGGCTACAAGTTAATCAAAATGAGAAAGGCATATTCATTTCCCAAATCAAATATGTGAAAGAAATGCTAAAAAGGTTCACTATGGAGGACTGTAAGCCAGTTAGCACTCCCATGACAACAGGCTACAAATTGAGTAAAGAAGACAAATCTCCACCTGTAGACCAAACCATGTATAGATCTATGATTGGAAGTCTACTATATTTAACAGCTACTAGACCTGATATTCTATAGGCAGTTTGCATGGTAGCTAGATTTCAAGCCAGTCCCAAAGAGACTCATGTGACAGCAGTTAAAAGGATTTTTCGGTATCTCAAGGGCACCATGGAGTATGGGTTGTGGTATCCAAAAGGCAAAGACTTCACTCTTATATCATATTCAGATGCAGATTGGGCTGGATGTGTTGATGACAGAAAAAGTACCAGTGGAGGTGCATTCTATTTGGGGGACAGATTGGTTGCATGGCACAAGAAGAAGCAAGAGTCAGTTTCTTTATCTACAGTTGAGGCAGAATATATTGCAAGCAACAACATGTTGTACACAAGTCTTGTGGATGAAACAAACTTTGAAAGATATTGGAATTAATTTTAGTGAACCAATATCTGTTAAGTGTGATAACACCAGTGCAATTAACATCTCCAAGAATCCAGTTATGCACTCACGGACTAAACACATTGCTATAAGGTATCATTTCTTGAAGGAGAAAGTTGCAGAAGGAGAAGTCAAATTGGATTTTGTCCCAACTACAGAACAAGTAGCAGATATTTTTACAAAACCTTTGCCCAAGGAAGTGTTTGAGTACCTTCGAAGCAAATTAGGAGTAGTCACACTTCCTAAGAAGTGACTAGCTACAAGGATCACTTTCTCAGGGGGAGCATTTGAGTATTTGACTATTCTTTTGCCCATGATCACAATTTATGCTAGATGCAACAAATTGTGCCTGAGAATTGTGAGGATGGACTCAGGGGGAGTCTGTAGCAGCCCTTTGGTATTATTGACAAAGGGGGAGAAGAGTTACAAGAATGTACACAAGTGTTGCCAACAATTCCAAAGGGGGAGATTGTTGAGCAAGGTGTTGCAAGAAGTTTGTCATTGTTGTCAACACAGGAAGTTAGATCTAATAATGCAGTGGACAGACAGTTCAGGGGTCATTCAGATGTAGAAGATAGAAGTTAAAAGGATAGTCAGATTATGTAAAGTACAATTCCTAGAAAACAGAAGTGACCCAATTTCTAAAATTCGAAGAAAAAGACAAGTTAGAAAACTGTCGCGATATCGCGACATGTTTTCTGTCGCGATTTCATGACAAGTCGGAGGAGAGAGAAGGCACAGTCAAAAATGTCATGATTTCATGACAAGTCGGAGGAGAGAGAAGGCGCAATCAAAAATGTCATGATTTCACGACAAAAATGAGGAGAGAGAAGGCACAGCCGAAAGTGTCACGATTTCACGACAAAAATGAGGAGAGAGAAGGCACAAGGCAAACTGTCACGATTTCACGACATGTTGGAGGCCAAGAAGCTAAGTCGAGAAACTGTAGCGATTTCGCTACATGTTGAAATTTCGCTGGCCAAAGCAAGGAGAAAGCGTTAAGTGGAAAAGTTGTAGCGATTTCGCTACATGTTGAATTTTCGCTGGCCGAAGCAGGGAGAAAGTGTTAAGTGAAAAAGATGTAGCGATTTCGCTATGAGTCAAAAGTGCACAACACAAAGGTGTAGCGATTTCGCTACGAGTTGAAAAAGCACAACACAAAGGTGTAGCGATTTCGCTACGAGTTGAAAAAGCACAACACAAAGGTGTAGCGATTTCGCTACGAGTTGAAAAAGCATAACACGAAGGTGTAGCGATTTCGCTACAAGTCAAAAGTGCACAACACGAAGGTGTAGCGATTTCGCTACAAGTCAAAAGTGCAGAACTCAAAGGTGTAGCGATTATGCTACAAGTCGAAAGTGCAAGGCACAAAAGTGTAGCGATTTCGCTACAAGTCAAAATCTCACGGGTAGAAGCAAAGTTGGAAGCACAAGGCACAAAGTTGTAACGATTTTGCTACTGCATGAAGCAAGGAATGTACGGAAGCCGAAAGCGTCGTGATTTCACGACAAAGATGAGGATGACGTCAACAAAAGCTGAAAGTGTCACGATTTCATGACAGGCTGCAAGAAAAGCCTCTGAAAGCCGAAAGCGTCGCGATTTCGTGACAAAGCTGAGGATGACGTCAGCGAAAGCTGAAAGTGTCACGATTTCGTGACAAGGTGCAAGAAAAGCCTCTGGAAGCCGAAAGCATCGTGATTTCACGACAAAGCTGAGGATGATGTCAGTGAAAGCTGAAAGTGTCACGATTTCGTGACAAGGTGCAAGAAAAGCCGCTGGAAGCCGAAAGCGTCACGATTTCATGACAAGAATGAGGATGACGTCAACAACAGATCGAAGTGTCACGATTTCATGACAAGAACGGTGGCAAAGCTATCAAAGGCCAAAAGGGTCATGATTTCATGACAGCAAGGACAAGAAGGCGTACGGTTTCAAAAAGAGTCGCGATATCATGACATGTTTCTATTTCATGACAATAGCTATAGGAAGGTGACAGAGGTGGCAGTAGAAGTTGGATCTGGGCCGATAGATTTTAGGGTTTTGTAGCCGATAGATTTTAGGGTTCACAACCGACAATTTCTAGGGTTTGTAGTCGACAAATTCTAGGGTTTTGTAGCCGACATTCTTAGGGTTACAAGCCGACTGTTGTTTAGGAAAAATGGAGGCCGACAAAGTTGAATCTGGGCCAACAAATTCTAGGGTTTTGCAACTGACATTCTTAGGGTTACAGTCGACTGTTGTTTAGGATTTGTTCCTAAAATTTCTTCTATAAAAGCAAGGGTACTTCGAGTTTGAGAGAGCGCTGTGGAAGATAATGTGCGAATGCGAGCAGAGTGATTGCGCAAGTGAAGTTCATGTCGAGCAGAGTGCGAAGTCGTAGTTCGAGTCTGCATATCGTGATTGCGTGATAGAAGAGTGCAATGTGTAGAGGTGGAGTTCTAAGTTCAAAGTGATAGCGCATAGACAGCAGAAGTGATCGATCATCCGATTGCAGCAGAGAGTGCAAAGAAGTACACAAAAGCGGTCGGACAGTGCGAAGCATTTTGCACAGAAGCAACAGAATGCAGAAAAATAGCAGACTGTAAGGAACAACATGAAAGTTTTATTCTATCATTTTTATTATCTTTATTGACTTCCAAGTTGCAGCTTGGTATAAGGGGTTGGTGCCTCTTTCCAAGATAGGTGCTGGTAAATTAGGAGTTGGTGCTCCATTCTATTTGAAGCAGATAAAGCTAAGGGGTTGGTGCTCCTTCCAGCTTGGTGCTCGGTAAAAGATATTGTAAAGTTGTAGCTTTGCTTTGGCTGGATTTGGATGGTAGTCCAAGCAGTCATTTTGAGGAGTAGCCACATTGGTGAACCTCGTTAAATAACTGTGTTGTGTGTCATGCTTTCTTGCTACATTTGATATTTCTTTTATCAGTTTTAAATAGCTATTGGATTTAAAACTATATGTATTAGAAATTTTAAAGATCACACTGATTCACCCCCCTCTCAGTGTCACTGTGATTACCACAACATAGTCTACATAAGGATAACCCCTTATATATTACTGCCCTAATTGAAGATATAGCTATTAAACGAGTCTTGATTGATAATGGTTCATCTCTAAACATATGCACTCTTGACTTTTACCAAATATTTGGCTTTAGAAGTGATGAAATGAAAATAACGGATATGATTATCAAAGCCTTCAATGACGAGACACAAGAAACGTGTGGAGTCATTACTATACCCTTGCAAGTTGGTCCTAGAACCCTAGATACAACTGTATTTATTGTACATTGCCCCACATCATACAATATACTCTTGGGTCACCCTTGGATCAATGTGATGCGGGCTGTCCCATCAACTTTACACCAATGTGTTAAATTTGAATTTCAAAATCAGTTGGTCACTATTCATGGTGATCCTAGACCCTTTGATATGTGTGCCTTGGCAAAACCTATTGGAGTTCAGTTTTGCCCTACTCTATCATTCACACATCCTAATTCTTATTTTTCATCTAAAAGTGTGAAACACACACCCATAACTTCATCTATTTCCCCCCCATTAATTTCACCCTCATATATAACTCAACCATCTTCTAAACAAACCACACTAGAACCTCAAAAAGATCTTAGATCTACAACCAATCCTTCATGTTCCATCCCTATAATTTCAAAACCTATAGACCCATTTATTAACACCTCCACATTATCTACATCTATCATACCTTCCACATCTAAAGATATATGGAATGATCCTTCTACATCTTATGCTCTTTCTGATGAGCTTTTATCGAATTTATCTAAAATTTTAATATCAGAAAAAACAAATGCTTCTATGCAAGATTCGCTTATTTTAAATAATTTACCACCATCTCATCATACTTTGGGCCTCCCACAACCTATGGGAAGTACTTACCAATTCGGGAGTTGTGCTTTTATTTATAAAGGATATGATTGGGGAAGAATACCTCGAAACATCAAGACGCATTGTGATGGTTATGCTCGATGCTATTTTCCTAATGAATATATTAAAGCTAAACCTATAATGCTTAAAATGGGATATAAAGGGAAATGCATGGGACCTTTCCAAAATGGTATGAAAGAACCTTTCTAGATAGAACCGTGGCCTGCCCGCTGTGGTGTGGGCCTGTTTCCTAGTAAGGGTCAACCCTTCCCTTTTGAAGGTGATGATCAACTCATATGTTATTAAGATTATCTAGATAAACAAGATTCTTTGTGTCCAAAGAATAATCCCTTTACATGCAATATGCTACCCATAGCTTACCCTAAATTGATTGTTGAATCCGATGATGAGTTGGAAGGAGATATTTTCCATGATGTCTCCGTTGAAGAATTGTTACACAATGGTTTTTATTTTGATGGTTCTATACCTACTATAGCCCAACTTGAGGCCATGACTCCTCAAGATGAATTCTCCAAGTTAACCTTAAAAGAATTACAAGAATTGGGTGTCTCACCCGCCCCACCTAATTTTGAAAGAGATCTACACATGGAAGTAGAAAACGTCATTAAAGTTAATATTGGAACTGAGGATAATCCTCACATAATCAATATTGGATCAGAATTAAGTCAAGAAAAACAAGATGAATACATTGCATTTCTTAAAGAATATGAAGATGTCTTTGCTTGGACATATGAAGACATGCCGGTCCTGGACCCTTCTGTAGTTATGCATCATCTAGTAGTCCATCCGAATGCTAAACCTGTTAAACAAAAACTTAGAAAATTGCATCCCAAAGTGGCCTTGCTAGTCAAAGGGGAGTTAGAAAAACTCCTGAATGTTGTTTTTATACAAGCTATTGATTATGCTGAATGGATCTCAAATGTAGTTCCAGTCACCAAGAAAGAAGCTACCAAAGTTAGGGTTTGCATAGACTTTAGAGATATTAACGTTGCATGCCCTAAAGATGATTTTCCTCTTCCCAACATGGATCAAATCATTGATTTTACTATTGAGAGTGGAATGATGTCCCTAATGGATGGATTTTCTGGCTACAATCAGATCAGGATAGCTCTTGAAGATCAGGCTAAAATAGCCTTTATTACCCCTTGGGGTACCTTTTGTTGGAAAGTGATGCCATTTGGTTTAAAGAATGCAGGCGCAACATATCAACGAGCCATGACTTATATCTTTCATGATATGATGCATGATATCCTACATGATTACATAGATGATATTATAGCTCGCTCTATTAAAGAAGATGATCATTTAGATGATTTGAGAAAAGTATTTAATCGGTTAAGAGAATACCTTATTCGATTAAATCTAGCCAAATGCATATTTAAATTTAAGTCTTATAAACTATTAGGGGTTTTAGTTTCTTTACATGGTATCAAAATCGACCCTCTCAATATTGTGGCTATCACTGATATACCCGCACCTACCAATATATCTAAGTTATGAAGTTTACAAGGTAAACTTCAATCCATCCGTCGCTTCATCGATAAGCTAGCATCAGAACCAGTCCCTTTCTTAAGCTTCTTAAGAAGGATGTCCCTTTTAATTGGGACGACGAATGTAAGAAAGCTTTTGAACTTCTCAAACAATACCCCCTTAACCCACCTGTGCTTTCACCACCTAGATTTGATCGTCCTTTCATCTTGTACATTTCTACTTTTGATTCTGCCTTAGGAGCTATGTTAGCTCAACTTGATAATGAGAAAAGATAGTGTGCTAATTATTATATTATCTAAACTTTAATCAGTTATGAAACCCGCTACATAGCATTAGAAAAACTATGTCTAGCAGTCATATTTTCTATGCAAAAATTATGCCATTATATGCTCAGTCAAAAAAAATATGTCATTGCTAAATATGATCCCTTGTGGTATCTTATGAGTCGACCTTATTTATTGGGTCGTACAACAAAGTGGGTTCTTGCTCTAAGTGATTTTGAACTCACATTCATAGGACAGAAGTCTATTAAGGGTCAAATCATAGCAGATCAATTACCTGCTGCACCCTTAGAGTCTACCCATCCCCTCATCATTGAGTTTCCTGATGAATGCCTTCAATTATAGATAGACCATGTTGAACAATGGTCCTTATACTTTGATGGAGCTCGATGCATGAGTGGGGTTGGTGCGGGTATTATTTTAATATCCCCGCAAAAACATCTTATACCTTTGTCCTTTAAATTAACATTTGCTTGCACTAATAATACTGCTAAATATGAGGCTCTAATCCTTGGATTACGAGCTGCCTTGGCGCTAAAAATCAAACATCTCCTAGTTTTTGGTGATTCTCAACTTGTTATAAACCAAATTAATGAATTTTATCAGACCAGAGATGATAAATTGTGCCCATATAAAGCATATGTTTTACATTTAATATCTCTATTTGATCAAGTTACCTTGGAATCTATTCCTCGAACTAGCAACCGTGCGGTTGATGCTATGGTCGCAGCTGCATCTCTTCTGCCCTTGGAGTTAGATGACAAATATGCCACCATCATTATTCGTCAACTCTAGGAACCCGCTTCAAATAAGTCATGCTTAGAACCTTTGGATGTGTTTCTACTCAATGAAACTACTCCTGAACCTTGGTATATGGATATATTTGATTTTCTTCAAAATGGGACTTTCCTTGCCAATTCTAATAGAAACCAGCGTCGGTTATTACGTAGACGAGCAAGTCAATTTGTAATAATTGGCAATACTTTATATAGGAGATCTTTTGAAGGTATCCTATTAAGATGTTTGAATCTAGAAGAATCCAAATCAGCTTTAAGTGAAGCCCACGATGGATCTTGTGGAGGACACTTCAATGGTAGTGTCATTGCTAAAAAGCTCCTTAGGATAGGATACTTTTGGACTACCATGGAAAATGATGCACATGATTATGTGTGCCATTGCGACAAGTTCCAGAAACATGTTGACCTTGTCCATGCGCCTGCACAAGAGCTACAGGCTATTTCATCTCCTTGGCCCTTTTCAAAATGGGGCTTAGACATTATTGGCAAAATTAATCCTATGTCATTTGATGGACACAAATTCATCATAACCGCCACTGAGTATTTCATGAAGTGGGTTGAAGCTATGCCTTTAGCTTCCTGCACTGGAACACAAGTCTCTAAATTTATTTTTAATCAAATCATTTGTAGGTTCGAAATTCTTGCAAATCTCATCTCAAACAATGGAACTTGTTTAAAAAATAAAGATGTTAAGAAATTATGCCAAAAATATAAGATTCAACATCGTTGGTCCACTCCCTATTATCCTCAGGGTAATGGCCAAGCAGAAGCATCTAACAAAATCTTAATCAAAATTCTCAAAATATTGGTCAATAAATCTGGCTGTGACTGGCACATTCAATTATATCCAGCTTTGTGGGCATATCGCACTAGCGTTCGAACTCTCACTGGAACTTCACCTTTTGTCTTGGTTTATAGTGCCGAAGCTATTTTTCCCTTTGAATTAGAAGTTCCTTCTTTGGCTCTACTACTTCAAGATACCGAAGTAGGAGATGAATATCAAGCTGGCAGACTCAGTTAGTTGGAACTCCTAGATGAAAAGCACATCAATGCTTTGGAGCATCTTCATGCCTACCAAAACAAGCTTAAAAGATCATATGCCAAGAAAGTTCGTCATCGATCCTTTGAGGTCGGCGACCTTGTTTTAAAAGAAAATCAAAAAAATACTAATGCAACTAAAGACCTTAAAGGTAAATTTAAGCCCAACTGGCTTGGACCATATATTATCACTGCTAAATTTGAATCGAGAGCATACAAATTAGCTACCTTAGATGGTAAATATTTAAAAGAACCTATGAATATTATGCATCTTAAGCGATATTACGCATAAAATTTAGTCATTTCATTTGTACATATTTTGCATGTTGTCTCATTTTAAAAATATATATATAACTGTTTAAACAAAAACAAACAAAAATAAAAGTAAAAATAGCAATATTATTGACTCTTTCGAAAAAATAAAAATAAATAATAAAGAAGAAAGAGAGAGTCAAAATTATCAAACTCCTCAAAAATATTTGTTGTATATATTTCTTCTTCAAGTATTGCAGTTATATTTTCAAGTTATTTTGGATAAATTAGCATTTATTTGGAATCTCTCACTATCACAAACACAAAAATAAATATCTTGATTTTATCTGGCATGATTACTAATCTCTCTTATATCAAAGTCCACAAAATTCAATTAAATAAAGTTTGAGCACAGAGAATTGATCTTGTTATTTACTTAAACCAAGCATATATTTTCACAATAAAATGATTATATTTGTAATGTCCATGCTATGCTACATAGTAGAAGTGGTTTCTTGAGTGAAAAGTTTCCCCTGCTATCCTATCATGCACATGGTCTAGAATCTTTGAGAATTGACAAAAGGACAAGCTCACCTCTACTTGGAATAAAAATCCTTTGCTCTACAGCTAATCCGAGCAAGTATCCCTAGCATAGGAAGAAAAGAAAAGTTCAAGAAAAAGAGAAAAAGAAAAAAGTTATTTCAGCATTATCTCAAATATCAAAGCAAATACAAAAAAAAAAGCAAAAATACAAAAAGAGCAAAAGAGAAAAGCAAAAGCAAAAGCAATAAAATCCCTTTCCCTACCCATTGAAAATAAAATAAGGGTTGATGAGCTTGAATCCCTGGAATTCTCAATTATTCAAAAATTGTGAGGTAAGCCCCATAACAGGTGGTTTGTGCCCAACCCGCTTGGCCTTGGGTAACTCCTAGCGTGGTGATATGTCTGTCACATTAGCAACCTTCTTTTGTACAGACCTATGTCTACTTATGGATTAGCTAGCTCTTGATAACCCGACTTACATAGTAGTTTGGTATGGTTATATGCATCTAAATCATGGTTAATGAACACTTATTTGGTTAATTCAAATCACTTGTATCAAATTATCTTGCTCAAAACTAGTAAATGCACAAAGCAATTGCACACACATTTGTATTTGAGAGATTTTGTGTATCATTATGATAAATCAAGATTGGTAATGAACTCACATACGCACATGGGATTCCTTATAAATCTAACTGTTGTCTTTAAGATACTTTGAAATATTTTTGCAAATTGTTTGGAATAATTTCATTTTCTTATTTGAGAGCAGTTGTTTAGTATAAAGACAACTACATACATTTTCAAAAAAATCAAAATTTCTTTCAAAACATACACTCAAATCATATATATATTATCGAATTTCATGACGATGGTATAGTTCCAAAACTTAAATTGGAATTTTATGCCTAGCGCAAGTCCTCATCTTCATATTATCTCGTTTATTTTCAAAAATTAAAAAATCAACCATGCAATAAAACTATCAATTTCTTCTTTGGATTTCGCGATGATGGTATAAGTCTATACCTAAATATTCTATGCCTAGCACAAACCATTGTACTAATTTTATTTTCCATTTATTTAAATTCATCAAAACATGTGACTTAAATCATTATGTTACACAATTATGTTTTAACAACAACGCACATTGTTTCTATTTCATGTCATTATGTCAACTTCAATTTTGCAATGATAGTATAATTCCTAGGGAATTATTCAAAAAATTTATCACACTTAGGAATTTATGCCTAGCAAAAATCATCTTTAATATATTTCATGCATAATATTTTCATGGAAATCTGAAAACAAATCACCATCATCATCATCATTTGCATCATCACAACAAAGTCTTAAGACAGTCTCTTAAACACTCTTTTACTTTTAACAATATTTCTATACTGGGATTAGCTTGACGACCGAGTGAGTGGCGACTCCATGAAATGGTCTATAATAGCGACAATGTCCTTTGAAATTATTGTTAAAAGTCCCTTTTATTATTATTATTATTATCCCGCAAACAACCAATTTGTTTACATTAGATTATTTCATTTAAATTTTAAAAAGCATGACCTTCAAACCATAATATTTTCAAATGGCATAATTACATGAATCATCAAATCAATCACACCAAAACATTAAAGCATCATACAAACACATAAGACAAGTCATATGATCAAATCAATAAATTATATATATATATATATATATATATATATATATCTCAACAATATATGTACATCATATCAAAACTAGATTGGTATGCCATAATCTACATCTTGGCATACTCAATCCTCTCAATCATATATTCAGTCTATGCAGTGCAGTAGCCTAGCCTCGAGAACCCCTCGAGCTCTCAACCTCATCTCCTCCCCTACCCTGAGGTGGACAAGGTGGCCCCATCGTAGTATGTGTGGTACTACGAGTCCTAGTCATCGATTGGGATGAAGTCCTCGATGACCCAACCCTGATCAAATTTGCAATGTCGACTGGCAGCTGTACCCTCTAGCCCTCTGGCACCATCTGGAAGTAGATACCTTGATAGAACACAGTCTGAGCAATCGATCGTGCCAGCTCCTGAGTGTTCGCTCCTTCGCTCCGTGCTCTGAGGCATGCAACCTCATATTTGAGTTGTGTAGCCTCAGCTCGATGGCGTGTAGCCTCATCCTGTAAAGTCTGCACCTGAGCTTGGATACAAATAGTCTCTGCCCAAATAGTAGCCATCTCGCTACTCTCTCCTGTGTCCACACCCTTGCCCTTATCGAGCGATGATGGCCTCTCTCCCCATGGAGAAGGGGCTCTATCCTCCCTCCTCTCCCGCTATCGTGGCCTTTGCTGAGCCTATGGCCTCCTCTGCTCTCTCCTACCATGACCTTGTGCTACCTCAATGGCCGCTTGGTGTTGCCTCCCCATCCGACGCACAACTGCATGAATCGGACCCTGAGCCCTCATCATCTAAGGAGGGTGGATGCCTATGTACCAGGCATCATAACTATCGACTACCCTAGTGTCATCCCCATCCACTAGCTAGATCAGGGCATCATCTGCATCCTGATTCTAGAAGCACTGCATATCTAGAGCCCCGCTAACTATAGTGTTATCCTAGACGGTCCGGGAAAACTCGTAGTCTCTAAGAGATGGGATCCCCTATTGTAGACCAAACTACCTCAAAACTCGGTCATAGCGATGGAGCTCCACCTCTCCCCTCTCCATCCTTAGCCAGTAAGTTCACCTAACATGAGTCAGCTCTTGTCCATCCTTGTCCCACCTTGGATGGTCTCTCCAAGGCCTCCAGGTGATTTGGTCGGAGACAAGGTCATCAAGTAGTCTCTAGGACATTAGCAGATCTATCCATCGCTATGACCCTCTTCGGAGCCACCAGTAGAAAGCTCGGGGCCTCTCCCCATCAATCCCTATTAGTGGGAGCCCTATCGGCCTCCGCATCATGATGTTCTCCCAGTACCAAACCTACAGTAGTGATGTCATGACCAGACATTGGCCGCCCTTGTATACGACCCCATGCAGGATCCTATACAATCGACATAGTACAAAGCTCCCCCAAGAAAACCTATACCCATGGTCTCTCATGTCACAGACCACATCTGTCAGTAGCCATGGTACTCTGCATCCACTCTGATGGCATAGCAGCAGACCACCTACCACCCTAGCCAAAACCCGTGTCAGTCTAGATGCCCTAGGCATCTGGCATAGCAACTCGATGTTCACTCTGCCCTTCTCCAGGGTGAAGCTTAGATCTCCGCACAGTCGCATCATCGCATGGCCCTGATTGGCCATGGGAGTTATTAGCCATCCTTGTATTGGGATCCTCAAAATCCTCCATACATCCTTTAATGTGGGAGTCATCTCCCCTATCGATAACCAAAAATAGGAAGAACCTAGATACCACCTCTCTGCTAGGGCTATCAATAGCCCCATATCTATAGAAACCTGTGGCATATCTGCCACATGCTGTAAGCCGACTTGAGCCAACTTATCTCGCTCTGCTTGAGATAGAGCAGCCAAGTCATCCCTCAGCCCGTCGTATTTCCATTCTCTGCTCTTTAGTAATCCTCTCTGCAACATAAACAACAAAACAATAAAAATCATTAATAAAATTATGATTAAAAATGCAAGTAACACAAGTTTAATTTGAGCAAATTCGTCTCCAATTTTGCAAGCCGAAATCATCCCTTATTTGATGAAATCATCCCCATTTCGTCGATTTTGCCCCTAGACAAAATCTGCGATATTGAGACGATTTCGATGAAATGGAGACAATTTCATCCCGACGACATCGACGACCCAACAAACGGTTGTGATGCTCAAAAATCATTCAAAATTAATCTAACAAGCATAGAAAATCAAAATTAAAGCATTCTAAACTAAGTTTAGACTCTTACCCGTAGCCCACGCCAGACCTCTGTCGATCTGTGTGCTGTCTCGACCATCTTGTCTGCAGAGCTCTAGAAACCAGCTAAATTAACAGTAACAATGAATTAGGGTTTTACCCTATTTTTTCTTAATTTTATTCAAAAAAATTTAAAAACATTTTCATTTTGCTTTTCTACGTTTTTACTTCAAACGTTCGATTTGGGTAAAAACACGGAGGGGGCACCATAGTAAGCTGTCGTACGATTCGACCAAGAATCATCGCCTAAAAATGGAAATAATTTTTGCTTTCTCATAAATCGAGAAGAACTCATCTTTAATGCATTTTCTTCAAAAAATTCGCTAAAGAGGGGGCAAAATGTAGCACCCTAAAATTGGCGCAATAAACCTTAGCAAATAATTAAAATTACTTTAGTAATAATTCAAAATTCAATTTTAACCTGTTAACCACCTTTTAACCGCCTGTTAAACAACTTTCCCCATTTTCTATGCCATTTTTAGTATTTGTTGTGACCGTTGGACGATATCGTCTCCGATCAGACGATAGCGCCTCGAATCGGATGATTTTGTTTGGAGCAAAATGTCCAGATGATCTCGTCCCAAACTGATTTGTGCATAATTAGATTATATTCCAATGGTGTCTCTAATCTGGGCAGAAGTGTGTCTACGCCATTAGATACCCTCCCCGTTGGAGATCTCCCAAATTGGGATGATCCCCAACCTCCTAACCTCCCTCCTAAGACTATTTAAACCTTAGGACCCCCCTTGACATTCCCCTGGCTGAATTTTCCTGTAACTTGACCTTTGTGTGCATTAGAATACCCTGGATTACCATCTGCATTTGTGCTTTCCAAGTTTTCTTACAGGGACCTCATTGATTTTCAGCCAAAGCAAGCTCAGATCGTCGCAGACAATCCTATACAATCTTGGATGATCCCATCAAAATTTGAGATGATTTCGATTGCAGTCTACATTGGGGGCAATCTGTGCCCAGAGTTTACGCTTTTCCTATACTTTGTTGTTATTTTATTTTGCATTTAGTCAGTTTCATTATTATTTCCTATTATTCTGTATCTTGGAGTTCACCCATGTAGTTTAATTGCATAATAAAATCATGATTAGCTATTAAAGCATCGTAATTTACTTGCATTTCTATTCGGGATTATCTTATTAACATCCTTATTATTATTTCACATCATTTTCCTTTATCAGCATAGCTGCATTTTCTATATTCTGTGTCCATTTCTCTAATTGCAGGTCTCTAACGAATTTGTCGGATCTCAGACGATCCTGTCAGATCGGAGATGATTCTGTCAAATTCCAGATGATCTTGACTGCTTCAAAAATCAAAACCTCCATCAGACATCCGGAATCAGGTATGGATTTCTTCACTTAATTTATTCTTTGTGTTTTCTGTTTAAATTTGTTTCTGTATTCATTTAATTTGCATTTTCATAATAGAACAACTTAGATTCATTTGGCCAAACCTAGGATTTGAATGTTTAAAGATAAAATTGAACACATTAAACACATTCCCAACCTAGGCGTGGACACTGCCACTAAACATTTCCTAGTGAACCCCACCATCTATCAAAAAATCACCTTAATACACCTCCCCCGAGAGGCGGGACCTTCAAAAGGCCTCTCAGTCCGAGGTATTGTCCCATCCTTCCCGCATCCCCTTTCGGGCGCGGATCCTTTAGCCTGAAGGTAAGGATGCAGAAAATTTGGAACGATACACTAACGTAGGGATATAAAATATTGTACATTATATTTTTCTAATTTATTTAATTAGGAAAATCACCCTAGGATACCTTGTCCACCCATTGGACATGTGTCTTGGACACTTCATCCAACATCCATGCCACATCTTACCCACTCCTATCCCCTTCATCCTTGCACATGAGATATATTCCCAACACCCATGCCACAACTCCTTTGTTGTTTTCCCCTTGTCCCTTCACATAAAATAGCATCCCACATCCCACTCCACTTGGAGCCACATCACCCCAGTTAAGTGAGCCACATTAAGTGACTCATTGTAACTGTCGCTTCCACCTGGCAGTTTAGGTTTACCACTTGGCAAGTCAGGATTGCCACCTCACATTCCCCTCTAAAGCCCCAGGAAGCCTATAAAGTCACCATAAATCCACCAAACAAAAAGAGCTAAATTTTTGTATCGATAGGCTACCAAAATACACCCAGACCTAACGAGAAACTGAGAGCGTGAGCTCAATTGTGACCATTGGCACGTATCCTGAGGTGACCTATCATCTTAGCCAAAACCACCTACCCGTGGTTCTATAGCTGAAAACATGAATCTATGGTTTCACAATCGTAGGTCCGTAGTTTCCAGTCTACAATCCCGTTTCTGTGGTTCTACAGTCTCGAACAGGTTTTTATTGACAGAGATAAGCAATAGAAAATTTTGAGCAAGGCTTTTATTTATTAAACTTTAATGTTTATCTGCTTTTCATATATATATATATCAGTGATAGGTTTCTGTGTAGCATTGGGTTTACCACTTTACTATACAGCTGCTATTAATCCTCTTTACTGGTTTTGTATGTGTGTAGGTAATACGTACCTTGGACAAGCTGTTGAAGCTGGAGTGGTCCCTTATTGGATACCAAAACTCACTCACCCCTTGAAGCTGTAACAAAGGAACAAAGAACACCACATCCTGCAAAAGATCTAGAATATTTCCTCTCTTCTATCAAAACATTGTATCTTCGAGAGAGAATGAAGCATTGTAACTTTACCCCAAACACATTTTGGGCAAAATCCAAAATCATTGTAACCTTGTATCAGATCTAATACGAAAGGGATTATTTTTGGTAATTCTTACTTCTTTCCTATATTCATTTTATTTTGTATTCATTTCTTTGGTTACAAAAATGGTGATCACGGTGGGAACCCCTAAAGGTCCTATTTTATTTTACCTTGTTGTCTAAATTTGTTTACTAAACTTTGTCTACACCTACAAGTTTTGGGAATTCAAAGAGCGCACAGATTCAACCCAAAATTGATACATTCAAAAAATATTGCGGCCATATCATTTACTGTGGAAACACGAAAGCATGGTTTTTGTCTGAGAAAATGTAGGCGCATGGTTCCTGACAGGAGAAATCATAGACACATGGTTTCTACCTTAGAAAACATAGAAGCGTGGTTGCTGCATCAGAAATGTAGGCCGACAATTTAAAATAGGAAAGAACACAAGTATGTACTTTGTTCTTCTTGTCTAATTTTTGTCTTACTTTTAGTTTATATTGCATTTAACTAGATTAAGATTCCTAGTCCTGTATGCCTTTGTGTGCACTTAGGTCTTAGAGGTAGAAGAAAGTACTTAAAAACTTTGCATTCATATAAAAAAAAATCTCTGCATTTGCATAGTAGAAAGCAAATCATCTTGCATTCACCTGGTTAGGAATAGCTCAAGTGTTTATTTCAGGTTCGAGTCTATAAGGTTATTATGTTTCTATTGATAGAAAGGACCCACGCATCCGCGGTTGGGATATCCTAAACGCAGACGCGCGATCGGTAAACCATGCACCCGCGGTTTACCAGAACTAACCGCACAACCGTGGTTAGCCTTGTTAAACATAAGCTGATTAAATTAGATCTAAAATTGGTATTTTTTCCCCTGATCTACTATTTTTCATTCTTTGCTTTCTAGTTTTCTATATTTAGGCGATTGAAACAGAATTGCATAGTAATTTTGCATAACACCCTAGTTAAACAAAACCACCACACACTCATATAAATGTTGGAAAATGGTTGGCGCGGTTAGTTCTAGTAAACAGGAGTTGATTAAATTAGAATTAAAATTGGTATTTTTGCCCCTGATCTACTATTTTTCATTCTTTGTTTTCTGCTTTTCTAAATTTAGGCCATTGAAATATAATTGCATAGTAATTTTGCATAACACCCTAGTTAAACAAAACCACCACACACATAAATGTTGGAAAACGGCTAGATTTCATCATTTTTGGGTTTGGATTTCATCACCAAACCACCAACATTATACCCTGTTCTTAGCCAAGGTCGATTCCAAGATCTGTCATAACCCGTGGGTGATAGCATGCATCTCTTTTCGGAGAGGTGTATCATAGACTGTGAGTGAACTGGGTGAGGAATTGGTAGGACCTATGCTGCCTGATCGTGTGTGGACTTCATTACCACATATTATAGGTGGGATTACATGACTTGGATTTCATAGTCAGGTTGTCGAGCTGCGAGTATATAGGTGAAATCCTAGATTCATTTAGGGCAAAACATTGAGCACACGTCTTTTTCATTTTAAAAAAAAAATTCAAATATATATATATATACAAAAATATAGAATAAAAAATTTTGTGTTTATTTGTTGTGTGTTTTATTGCATTGGATTGTCACTTTACTTGCATAGATAGTCTCACTTTGCATATTACCACATAGTAGCGTATAGTAGTGACTCGTAATCAAGCTAATAAACTAGTGTCAAACTGAAGTCAGTGGTCTTCCCCTATGGCCTCCCAGTTTGGCAATGTCCCCTACACTTCGATGGTGGTACAAGTAGGTATGCTCCTTTCTATGTTCCATAGTCCTGATGTAGGGCCTTCTAGTAATGCCCCCAATACAGACATAGATATTATGCATATAGCTACTCACACAGCCATACCTGAGATACCTAGGAGTGAACCTCCTACAATGGTAGACAGTCATGTCACCATGATAGATATGGACATTGTTAGAATGTACTTGAATGTTGTTGGAATGGTCTTCCCATAATTACCACCACTCTCCATCCCATCACATGTCATACCCTCATCACAACAAGAATCTATATTCACCTATCCATAGCATTCGAAATAGATTTTCACCAATCCTCTCTTTGAGTTAGCTATTGTAGCGTTGGCCAATCAACCATTGTCATCTAACCAAATTCCTCCACATTACCACAACAAATGACCATTACTACTAATCCCTTGTATGAAACAGTTTCTATTATTTCACAAGCCCCAACATCCATTCCTCCATCCACACTTGTAGTACATACGTCTCATACCATTCCATAGTTAGTAGTGACACTCTTTGCTCCTTACCCCCCATCTACCTCCACTACCATGGTTGTTCCATAACCAACTCAGTCCACCACATCACAAGTAGCAGTCCCTACGTCAAGTGCAATTGCTATGCAACAGGCTTTATTACAGTTGCAACAAATGATTTTAGACAATGCTAACCATAGCATGAACCCTAACCCTAACCAATATTTTCAAGGGATTGAGAAAAATATTTCACCTACATCTTATCAACCTAATACCTTTATCCAATATCCATCGGGTAATGCGTCCTCCCTCTACCACTATGGTTCATAATCAACCACCACACCCATATGCTAATGCAATAGGTCAGCATAATATCATACCTCCATCATCCCATCCATATCATAAAATCCCTCAACATCCATACCATAACACATTTCTGCCACCCATATCTTATCACCCCCAACCTAGATACAATCCATCTCATTACCAGCAGCATCAAGTACATTCGAGTGTTAGTCTTGTAGATGATCCTAGATACCAGTTTCTACATAGTCAGATTGATAGTCTTGCCATGCAAACCCTAGGTTTGCAATACCAAAAGCTAAATTTAAGGCAACTACTCAATCACCCTATTCATGTTTCGATACCAGAGCTGCCATATCCATAGGATTTTCAAATACCGAAGCTTGAATTTAAAGGGGAGGAGGATCCCCGTGAGCACATAACAAGATTTTTGAATGCATGCTTCAGAATCAAAAGCAATGATGCATTACTATTACATACATTAGGGCAAGAAGCCCAATACTGGTACAACCACCTGCAACATCAAAGTATTTTTACCTTTGAACAACTAGCGGACCAATTCCTAGAAAGATTCGCCCTAAATGTTAGAAAACAAACAACATTGACTGATTTGATTTATCTAAAACAATATGATGATGAATCATTCTATGAATTTGGAAATAGATGGAGATCAATCATGATCAAGTTACCATTTTCACTTCCTATAACATAGATAATACGAATGTTCACGAAGAGTTTTGGTAGACCCATCTCTTTATTGCTACAGCTACAAAAGTATAGAACATTCGATGAGGCACTCACCCAAGCAAAACTAATTGAAGAAATAAAAATTCAAGAATGTGAGATTAAGCCTAATAATAAAGAGTGGCACAATAAGAATCAAAAGGGGACTAACCATGGTCATTCCAAGACCACACAGGTTAATCAGATAGTTTTGAGCCAACCACAATCAAATCAACCGGTTCAAACACAAATCCAACAACCCCAACAACAACAACAACCGCAAAAATCAAATTATCAAGTGGTTCCACCCCCACATCAGGCATAAAATTAGACACAACCTGTAGAAAGGCAACAATGTCATTTTAAGACAAAAATAAATTACACACCAGTAAAAGAGCCATATTCATTAGTATTTCAGAAGTTGTATGCGGCAAAAAAATTTAATTTGCTATAAATGAAACTTGATGATCCTAACAAACCAAATACAAAATGTTACAAAGAACACCTCTTTTGCATCTATCATAGACAAATAGGACATGATATTGAATGTTGTCATGGATTTAAAGGAATTGTGCAAGATTTATTGGAAGTGGGTACAATCAAAGTTGACAACCCACTAGCCCAAAATAACCAAAACCTAGGCATATATCAGACACCTTTGCCACATCGAGAGTTAAATCAACAATCGACGAGAGCATCAACTTCTACAATTCCTCCCAATCAAGTTAATTATGTGTCTCAACTGCCACAAGGTTTTGTAGGGGCTATCAGTATAGTTACCCTAGACAAAGGTAAGCTAATCGCATAACTCAGGCTTTGGCAACATCACCAACTAATGTGCCCATACTTGGATCGAGTGGGCCACCACCACCTCTCCACAACCGCCCTGTTGTTACACTAAATAGCTAGTTAACACAGAGTTTGAAGATGGCTTCAACAAAATTATCAATTTATGAACTAATACAACAATCAACAACTCACAGGGAAGCATTGATGGAAATTTTAAAGTCTATTCAAGTACAATTAGAAGACCCCAATGTATTCAATTCATTTGGGGGTGGTGTGCAAAAGTGCATGGAACCCTCGATAGTATTCTATGACTTCAAGGAAAAACAAATATCAATAGATTATCCTGATCCACCATTGCACATAGTAGCTCACATTAACAGGAAACCCTTCAAGAGAGTGCTTATTGATACCGGTTCTTCAATCAACCTCATTACCACACCTACCATGATGAAGCTTAAAGTCCCATCATCTCACATCACAACATCCACATTCACTCTTATGGCCTTTGATGATGCTTTATGCTCAACTAAGGAATTTTGTTCTCCCCGTCACCGTGGGGATGAAAACAATACATGTTCTATTTCACATCTTGGAAGGGGAAATGCATTATAACATACTTCTTGGATGCCCTTGAATTATGGAAATGAAGTGTGTGCCTTCAAAATTGCATCAATGCTTAAAATATGTGCATGAAGGCAAGGTACATTGCATACCAGCTGACACTGAACCTTTCAAATACTACAACTTTATTTCAAATCCATATGAGTCATTGCTTCCATCAACACATCTAACCATCCAACCACTAGTCATTAGAACCATTCCATCCAACACCACATCATCAAAAGAACCCATTCTAGAAGAGTTGCCTATAGTTGACCCAAATTTTGGATCCAAAAGCATTAGCTCAATGCATCCTTCAAACATTGCATTTCATTTTCAAATTACACCCACCCATCTTGCTAATCAATTACCAACTTCATCTAGTACACTTCCAGATTCAAAGCCACCATTCACATTCAAAGCACAACCCACATCATCAACCACTACTTCACAGTCATTAGAACCCGTAGTCTCACAAATAGGGCCACCTATTAGAGATAATCCACCACCGCCAGTAGAGCCAAGAGCTAATGCTCAAGAACCCTCTTCATCTACCAAGCCATTAGGCACAAAACCATCTAGAGTTGCAGTACATCTCACCAATCCAAGTATTGGTGAGTACATTATTGAAAGTGTCACAGTTACACCACCTATTGAGTTAGTCAAATATTATGGTCGCCCTCGCGCCCCACCTTTAGCTATTAGTGATATATATAGAATGGGTTCTCAAACAAATGCAATCAATTTCATATATGGAGGGATGGATTCTTCATCGGACGCACCTCCTCAAAATGACAACTCTTTACAAGAGTTTAATGAAAATATTGATTATCTATTGAACCCAAGTTTCCCAGTCAGATATTTTTGAAGGGTTAATTGGCAAGGATATGGACTTGGAAGACATGAACAAGGTCCTCATCACATTATTGAACCAGAATATAGAGAGCCAAGTGACCGCTCGGGTCTAGGCTATAAACCTTCCATCACAAGCCCTTCGCTTAATCAAGATTTTCAATAATTTGACAAAGAATACGAACAAAAGGAGGAAAATAGCGATGATGAGGATGAACTTAATGATGAGAATGAACCTAATGATGAGGATAAACAAATAGAAATTAGATACCAAATCTACAATTTTTACCCTCAAGAGTAAGCCTTACAACGAGAAGTAGATTATGAAGATCCTACTGAGATGGCATACCTTAGGCAAGACCTTGAGCCACTAATACTAGGACCTCATACAAATGCTAATGGCTTATGGATGAGTGACAGTGATGACGATGAAACTGAAATGATTTTCATCAACCATGCTCTTGAGATACAAGCCAGGAGAATGCTCCAAGGTGAATCACGTCATGAATGGCTTAATAAAGAAGAATAAGAGCCTCAAGAAGAGATAATATATGGAGAAACCATGCAAAGAGATAATTGGTATCAAAAGAAGTTTCCAATAGACTGTGCACTTTTTTGGCTAAACAAAGACCATGAGGATCTTGAACCAGAACCTCCTCCATCACATTGGCAAAGCATACAACGAAACCAATCACACACATTAGGTCAGTTGCAACCTAGATAATATGAGTCATCAATTATTGAATCACAGCCACCTCATTTCCATCAAATCAACATGATTTCTATTGATTTTCTAACCCCACTCTGTAAATGAGACAAAACCGATCCATATCAACACCAGTATCATAGCCATGGACAGGATTTCATACCTGCCATCCACTGTTGAATTCATCTTGTCCGAAGAGTTGTTGTTCGCTTAAAATGCTTATATTTCACAACAACCTTCATCATCAAACAATTCAATTTTTCAAACTGAGATAGAAGGGGAAACCCCAGACACATTTGAAAATTTGGCCAATGATATCCACCTCATCCCAACTCCACATCAGCTAGAGAAAGGTTCTCATATGCTAATAGAAGAGTCTATAAACATGAACCTTAGTGAAGACGCGGATAATCCCCAGATTGTCAAAATAGCAAAATAATTGTCTGCAAAAGAAAAATAGCGCATCATAAACATGCTTATAAAAAATAAAGAAGTGTTTGAATGGTCCTACAAAGACATGTCTGGATTAGATCTGGACTTGGTAGTCCACAAACTTATGCTAGCACATGATGCCAAGTCGTTCAAGCAGAATCTTAGGAATGTCCATCCAAAAATCACATTAATTATGAAAGAACTGCAAACGTTATTGGATGTACACTTCATAGTACCAATCGATTACCCTGAATGGCTTTCAAACATGGTACCCATTTGCAAACCGAATGGGGGGATACGCGTATGCACTAATTTTTGATATTTAAACAAAGCGTGTCCCAAGGATGATTTTCCTTTGCCGAATATTGATCAATTAGTAGAATCTTGTGTTGGTCATGAAATACTTTCCTTAATGGACGATTTCTCCATATACAACCAAATTTGAATTAATCTCGAAGATCAACATAAAACAACATTTACAATGTCTTGGGGGACATTTGCTATAGAATGATGCCTTTTGGGTTAAATAACATAGGAGCTACATATCAACGTGCCATGACGTACATATTTCATGATTATATGCATAAGATAATTGAATACTATGTAGATGATCTTATTGTTAAATCAAAAACACGTCTTGAATACATAGATGTGCTAGAAAAAGCATTTGATAGATTGATAGAACATAAGGTAAGGTTAAATCCTAAGAAGTGTGTATTTGGTGTCACATCAAGAAAACTTCTAAGATTCATTATTTCCAAGAGAGGCATTGAAGTAGACCTGGGAAAGGTAAAAGCAATATTAGAAATGTCACCTCCCAAAAACTTGAAAGAGTTACGAAGATTGCAAGTAAAATTTCAATCTATTCGGTGATTCATCATGCAACTCTCAAATAAATGCAGGCCTTTTAACTACCTGTTACAAAAAGGAGTGATATTTTCTTAGACAAGTGAATGTCAAGAGGTATTTTATGATATAAATAAATATCTGGCCTCACCGCCAGTTCTTATGTCACCTAAAATAGGAGTCCCATTTCACCTATACATTTTTGCAACAGATTTTGCTTTAGGAACAATGTTTGCACAAAAGAATGAAAAAAATAAAGAGAAAGCAGTTTATTACATTAGTAGAATATTGGTAAGTTACAAAACAAGATATGCTTACATCGAAAATTTATGTTTAGCAATGGTTGTTGCCACTAAGAAACTTAGACATTACATGCTAAGCAATACCACCTATGTTATATCTAGAGAAAACCCTCTGCGATACATGATGACTCACACTTACAACAACACCCGCACCGCTAAATGGATAATGCTTTTAACAGAATTTGACCTTGAATTCATAATTCAAAAATCCATAAAAGGGCAAGTGATAGTTGATCAATTAGCAGAAGTTCCACTATGCAATGATAGACCATTAATAATTGAGCTTCCCGACGATTCAGTATTTCTGTCACAGAACAAGAAGTGGTTTCACCTAAGGATGAAGCATATATGACAATGTTCTTTGATGGATCCAAGTGCAAAAAAGGGCAAAGTGTAGGAGTTGTGTTTTACACACCTGAGGGAATACTCATTCCCTTATCATTCAAACTTGACTTCACATGCACTAATAATAATGCAGAGTATGAAGCCTTAATACTAGGTCTTCAATCAGCTATAGCAATGGGAATAAAAAGATTAAGCATTTTTGGTGATTCTCAATTGGTTGTCTACCAAATAAAAGGAGAATACCAATGTAAAGAACTAGTCTTAAATAAATACCATGAAGTAGCAATACAGTTGCTAGGAAAATTTGATTGGTACAAAATTAGTAACTTGCCACGATGGACAAATAGATTTGTGGACACAATGGCTTCCTTGGGATCTATCATCCCTAATAATGAACATGGAGAATTACAACTATTAATCATAACAATAGTGTCCAAGCCATAAATTAAAAGAGTAGAATATATAGGTGAGAAGAATGTTTGTTTGATCCATGTTGAACCTTACAATTCTTACCTTGATGAGATAAAATACTTTCTCAAGTTAGGCACACTACCAATAGAAATGACACGAACTGCAAAAAGAACATTCAAACAAAGAGCCATATGTTTCACTTTACTTGGAGATGTGTTATATAAACATAGTTATGATGGAATATTACTATGATGTTTAAGTCCAATTGAAGCAGAAAGAGCAATATTAGAAGCCCATGATGGTACTTACGATGGTCACTTCAGTGAAATTACAATTGCAAAAATAATATTACACATGGGATACTATTGGTCGATAATAGAAAATGACTATTGCAAATATGTCAAAAGATGCCAAAAGTGCCAACATCATGCAAACTTGACCCATGTGCCATCACAAAATTTGTAATCCATTCAAATTTTGTGGCCCTTTTCACAATGGGTCCTTGACTTGATCGATAAAATAACACATGCTTCATCAAGACAACATAAATTCATCATAACCGTTATAGAATACTTTACAAAATGGGTGGAAGCAATTCCAATGACAACTACGACTGGACCTCAAATAGCGAAGTTTATACTTCAGCATATTATATGTCATTTTGGAATACCCTCAAAAATAATTTTTGATAATGGAAAGTCATTTAATAATAAGGATGTTAGAGCATTGTGCAAAAAATTCAAAATTCTACACAGTTTCTCAACACCTTATTACCCACAAGCAAACGGGCAAGCTGAAGTAACCAACAAGACAGTCATTTTTATTCTCAAGAAATTGGTAAAAGATAATCGTCGATATTGGCATACTCACCTCCCTTTATCACTATGGGCTTACAGAACAAACATAAGAACGCCAACGAGAGCAACACCATTTTCACTAGTTTACGATGCAGAAGCGATATTACCATTAGAGCTCAAGATACCATCCTTGCGAATTAAGATACAGGAATTCATGGATGATGATACAACTAGACAAATGCATCTTGACCAATTAACAATTATTGATGAGAAACATATCAATGCTCTAGAACATTTACGAGTACATCAAGATAGATTCAAGCGTGCTTACAACACAAAAGTCCATCCTCATGAATTTCAAGTTGAGGACCTAGTGCTCAAAGAAAAACAACAAAATACCAATGCTTTACCGCACTTAAGCGATAAATTTGTAGCAAATTGGTTGGACCCACATATAGTAAAGCAAAAGTTGGGACAAGGAACATATAGACTTTCCAATTTGGAAGGGAAATTGAAGCCAGAACCACTAAACATTATGCACCTAAAGGCATTTTATGCATAAAATGACTTACAATATATGTATATATATGTACATGGCTAAAAAAAAAGAAAAGAAAAAAAATTCATATTGCATGTTTAATTGCATTTTTCTTATTGCATTTGCATTTCAATTATATGTTCATACACAAAAAATAAATAAATAATCAAAATATTTCATTTTACAATTTTGCATGCATTTCACATTGTAAATAGACATATTTTAAATTACATTTTTTCATATGGCATTTGCATTTCAATTATATGTTCATACACAAATATATATATATATATATATATATATATATATATATATATATATATATATATATATATAGTTGCATCCATCCCATCCCTTGCTCAGTAATATTTAATAGTGGTGATGATAAGACCAAGAAAACAAGTTCCAAGAGTTGGGGGTATTCAACTAAAGATTATTTACAACTCACAAATCATACACATCATATATGATACATCATACAATATGCAGTCACTCAAAAATGTCTAGTGAAAAACCAAAATTCATGTAGTGTCCAATTTTCTTTAGGACCAAATCACTTTCACCACATTAAGAAAATATTGAGTATGGTAGATTGACCCAAAAGCAATCTGGAACCAAATACACTTTTATAAATCTTAAAACATCTTGAACGATAGAAATATAACGCCAATTTGGGTAAACCTCAAAGAAAAAAAAGTAAAATTCTTCGCTTACCCTATCATGCAACATAGTCCAAAAACAAAAATAGTGGTTATCACCACTACCACAATGAAATAGCAAATATAAATAAATGTATAGTAGTAATGATAGGGTCACATTCTCATCATTATTCGGTTGAGAATCTGATTTCCCAAAACTCTATACAAAAATAATTAACAACACACACCACAAATCTCTAAAGCTGAAAAGGTCGTACTATGTTCCCTTTAGAAAGTTATGTAGTCATAACAAAGGCTTAAATATCAAATAATTGGACTATGGAGTGAGCCTCCACCGGGGCTATAGAAGCTTGACTGGCAGTGGAGTAAACTCATGCAGGACGACATGTCTCTCTCTCAAGAAAGAGACCTCTGAACGCACATACGGGTAAGCTAGCCAAAATGGAAACCCAAAAAGGTACCATCCAAAATTACTCAAGATGGGGCAATAAACATCACAATCACATGCACTGGTTCTAGATTTCTTAGGGTCATCGACACGCAAGATTTAGTATATGAACTTCACTTGCACACAATATGGTCCTAAAGAAAGTAAGATAACATCAAGAAAAATGGTTAACATTACTAGTTTCTTTGAGTATTTGAGAATACTTTCAGTTACATATCAAAAACAACATCATAATTCATATCACCATCCACATACCATGTATACATACCACATAATTACCACAAAGAATAATCAAGTGGGATACCCCAATTGCAAATATGAACGAGTAAATGTCAAATACTCTGAGCTAAAAAATATTACACAAGCAACATGCATACCGTCATTTAGTTACATGAATAAAAATAAAATGCATTTTACAAGTTCATTTGCATTCATTATCATAGCAATAAAATAGAAATATTAGATTTTATTATATAAACATTGCAAAGCATAAACAAGAAGAATACATATACAAATAATACATGTAAATACCGAAATAAATGCCATGTATATATATATAAATACAAAAGTCTATAAAGTACAAAATACCTGAAGGCACTATACATCAGAGCACTTAGGCTCATACTAAGATGAAATATGTAAAAAATAAATATAAGGCAATATAACAACTAGCTAGTTCCAGCAGGATCTCTCTGTGGACCCTACATTGTAGAAGCCCTATGAAAGCTAGAAGTACGATGAGTCCTGTGACTCATCTCAGTCCCTCGAGTAGAAATGGCAGTAGATTATGAAGGAGGAACTATTGGTCATAAAATCTTCCTAGGAAAGGATTTTGGTAAGTGTACGCGCCCTAGACCTGGACCAACATTGAAAAGCTGAGAGGAAGAGATGCCCCTCGTGCCCATCTCTAGAGAAATTTTGGCTCCTTTACTAAACTACTTGGTGTTTTTGAGACAAGAGTGTAGGAAAGAGATAAAAATAGTAAGGGTGGAGGAAGGAGATAAAAATAGTAAGGGTGCAGGAAAGAAATAAACAGTGTAAGGGAAGAAATATTGGTGAATTAAAGTGGGAAAGAACTAGCAGCATAATTACTAGCTAATAGCCCGAAATAGAAGCAATAAATACCAAGAATAAAATGAAATGAACGTAATACTAGTCCTCCTATGTATCCTCTAGATGAGTTCTAGGATTACCCTCCCCCTTACATCGAAATATAGAATTCAGAATTACGGCAACTACGAAATGAGTGAATATAACATAAACAATATCCACATGTAGCATACAAGAGAACTATTACAATGTTTTTCTCCCCTATGTATCCTTCGAGAAAATTCTAGGGTTCTATCCCCAATCGCATACCTAAATCCAGAATGTAGAATTACAGTATGCAAATGAAGAAATAAATAACAAAAGTAATCACAGAAGGCAGCATACAAGAGAGAAATTAAGCCCGAAGCTCTTTAGTATTAATCGCAAGGATTCAAGTTACAGTAGCTTTCTAGAAAAAAGTTCCCCCCCCTTTTCATTACAATGCCTGGTTTTTTATAGAGGACCCGACCCTTTGAGCCATCAATATACAAAATGGAGGAGTACATCCTTGAAAACCTGAGAAGTCGGCTTCCACGGCTCCCGTGACTGAGTTCTCAAATATTTTTCTATAACTGGCAGCTGCGACCAAGTCATCCGAGGAAACTCGCATTTATGAGCCGCCTGATCCATCCTAGGCTTTTGGGTGCGGAGCTCGAGTGGCCGCCATGTCCGCTGGGCTCTCCTTCTGAGACCGATACTTCTTTTCAGATTGCTAAAAATGAGCAGTGAGTTCATCGGGCACGTAAAAATTCATTTATGAGGCACTTGATTACCTTGAAAAAATACTCAGGCTTGGAGTACATGCCCTTGAAGTGCTTCACTGATTTCTAGTTCATCACCCTGCTTTGCAATGGATGTAAGATGAAGTAGACAATCTCCCTTGGTTATGTACTTCACATGAAGGAGCTTTGCAAAACGGATTCAACAATGTAAAATGTTGAAGTAGATATTTCTTCTCAAGGTTGGGCTATCAATATTTGGCTGCTTCACTAGAAAGGCGTGTTAAAAGCTGTTTCGCAAGATTCTCCATGTGAATTGGATGCTTCACTGATGGGCCATCAAAATTCTTAATCACAAACCTTATTCAAAGCCGTGGTTCGAGAGGATTTCGGTTGAAGTGCATTCTCACCTTGGAAAAGTGTTTTGTACTTCACGGGCCACTATCGCTTCTGGTGGAAACACTTCACACAAAAGTTATCCAAAGTGGATGCTTCATGACAACTTGGGCGAAGTAAAAATGGTTTGCCAGTAGGAAGGCCCGAAGTGGGTGCTTCGTCGATTTCTTAGCAAAGTAGTTTTTCAATGTTTGGACTTCTTCGAATCTCGCTTTGCAAAACTTTTGCTCGAAGTATCTGTTTGGGCTGCTTCAAGTGTGAAGCTCTTTTCATTCTCTACTTCCTTCCTTCAACAAAGCCGTCTTCCTTTTCCTACGAAGCTCTTAAGCTTAGCTTGCTCAATAGCAAAGTACTTGTATCTCCATTCTATGTACAAGGGGGATGGCGATGAAAGCCAAAATTGTTGCAATACTCAAAAATGTCTTCTAAAAACAAAGGAACAAATTAAAAGAAATACTTCACAAAATTTTGATTTTACTACCCCTCTAGGCAATGTGACAAAATTGTCAACATTCTTGGCAGCTCATGGGGCAACGAGCTTGCCTCGGTGTAAGAACCCTCAGCCTTAATCCATTGGGCCAGAGTTACCTCTAGACCCTTCTCCTTTTCATCTTTCTAGGGGTGCTTCCACAACTTATTCTTCTTCTTCTTCTTCTTCCTCTTCTTCCTCTTCTGGTGTGGCCTCCTATTGTGGCGATTGGGGAAGGCGATCACGGATGCATTCCATTGGTCAATGAACGTGAGCCCAAGTGCCTTTCTAAAAAGGCTCTCGGTCTTGTAGCGCTTTGACCAGAACATGGAACCGATCAATTTTCCCTATGTCGGCATGTTTGGCTCTTATGCTTAGATCATTCAGGTAGGCCGTGATCTTGCAATATCTTAGAATGAAATCTATAACTTTCCCTTCTATGATTGGCTCTTCCCATTCATCTATATCTGAGATGTCACCTTCAAAATGTAGCCAAGCCGGCTTGAGCTCTTCCTTAGTCAAAAGGTTCCCATAATTATCCATGAAACTTGGGAAACCTAAAGAAGAGAGATCTTGGAAATACCCCAGTGATGTGCATTGCTCATGTTCAAACACATCCATGAGGTCCTTCGCCTTCTGTGCTTTCCTCATCTTGGAGAAGAAGGTGTGGATCATGGCTTGGGCTGTGGACCAATCTCTGGCTGTTCGGCTCATTGCAATGACCTGCAGGTCCTGATATTTGATACTTTGGACCTCAAAAGCTAGTTTGAGTTGGCTTTTGATTTTTTGTATGATTTCATCCACTATTGGCCCTCCTTGAGCAATGGTATATTGGACTTCGATGATGTAGGTTAAAATTGACAGGGCACTAGAGGCCCGATATCTAAAGTTTTTGAGCAGGTGCAAGCGAATTTCATTTATTTTGCATCTATCAAACAGCTCCAAGCTCTCTTTTTCGTACAACTACTACTGCATCTACAAGATTTTGCTTTCAAATTCTTTGGCATTTATATCAGCCTCGGCCTTTATCTTGCTTTGATTTTCAGTCATACCCTACAGTTGTTCTACTTGTTGTTTTAAGGTGTCTACTTCCTTTTTCATCATCTCGCACTACTTCTCCGCATCTTCCAGATTAGAGCGAGTCCTGGCTAGCTCCTCCTCCAACTTGATGTTGGCACTCCCTACTTCAAATCGGAACTGATTGGCGATATTTGCATGTGCACGAAATGTTTCTATTTGTACATGCATAGATGCAGATTCATTATCTATATCCAAGTGTTCCAGGTCCTTGGACTTCTTTGATAGTCATAATCTATATGGGTCATCTCGTCCAGTGGCTTTTGGACATTGGGAACCTTTTTCTCCTTATGCAACTTTTCGCCTTTCAAGTCAAAAATAGCGCATTTTTCTACTCTCGCTAGAGAGTGCCCCCTCTTTTTCTTGGCTTCCTTTAGCATCTTGTCTGTGTTTTGCCAGGCCTGGAGCAACCTTTTAGCTAGAGGACATTCCTTGATCATGGACAACTCTATTTCAAATGAGGCTAGGTCTCCAGCCAAAGGGGTAAACAAATATAGTGAGTGTACAGGGGATGCATCACCAGTAGGTTCTACGACAGGTGTGGTAGGAGTTTTGGTGAGAGAAACAACGTCGTCCATGATAGGGGAGAGAGAGACGGGGTTTGGCGTTGGAGTGCTACCTTCGTCCTGACTAAAAACTAAGGGAATGGTGGTGTGGGTGAGCGAAGTAGTATCGATGGACTTGTCCTAGCCTAATGACTCGAACGGGGTAGATATGCTTATGGGGCTAACGGGATCATGAGGCAAACTCGATGTGGCGAAGGGCAACATGTGATGGGGTGACCGAACTTCCAAGAGAGAGAGAGACTGATGAGGACCTTCTGTCGGGATCATGGTGGTTTCTTGTGTGATCGACTACTCTTCCTTTCCAACTTCTGCACTTCTGACTTCCATAACTTCTTCTTTAGGGCCCCCTTCTTGTTGGAGGAGATCCTCCACATCGATTATGTCTACGTCTGAGATTGCCTCGGCCCTTTGCAATGTTGTTCCTCCAACATTTGCCTCGGTTGAGCTCATCATAGGCTATCCACTAGAAGCACCTAGAGATTTTATACATGGTCGCTTTGGGTGGGTTGGAGGCACTTGAGCTTGCTCCATCTTCTTTCTTTTTCTTTTCTCCCCCTTCTCTGATTACTGTGTTGACCCTACGACACTCGTGTCATGGATTTCCATAGGTTCCTAAGGCAACTATTGTGGTGTCGCCTCTACCTCCTTCTCTTCCTCTTGTTCTAAAGCATCATCGGCTCTCCTTGGGCTTTCGCTCAAACCTAGGGCACTAGGGGGAATGAAGTCGGCAAAGGAGGTGGGCTTCCAAGTCCCAGCGTTGACTTCGTAAACAATTGCAAAGTCTCTATCCATCTCCAAGAGCCCATATTATTTCATATTCTGATGATGGACTCTCATTATCCACCATTCCTTTAATTGTTCTTCGCCCCAACCCTTCAATTCTTCCCTCAATTCATCCTTCATCTTTCTCTAAAATGTGGAGTCTGGGCCCGGGAAGGGGTGCCGAAATGGATCATGCTTGACCTCTATGGGGTAAAACTCATGCCAGGGAGGTAAGGTCTTCATTATTTCTAGATGCCACTCCAAATACCTCCCATTGGGGTTATTTCTTTGCTCTACATTTTCTAGGTGAGGGTAGACATGAAAATTTTTGAATCGTAGGTGATCCCTCATCACCCCCAAGGGGTCGTAACACCATCATTGAGGAATCTGGATCAAACCAAAGTCAGCAAGCTTCTCCTCTAGGTACACATGTTGCTTTAGGGCAAACACCTCAATTACTCCCATTTTTAAAGGTAAGTTGCATGTGTGCACCCATTTTTGGTCGTGGCCATAGACGACATTTGTCGCATCACTCTGTCAAGTGACCTCCAATGCAAACTAGTATTTCGAGGGGTAAATGGGTAGCAAGAAGGGCTTCCCCATGAATCTAAACAGATGAACCACAAGCCCTTACATCAATTGAAATACGTCCCCCTTTTCCTCCTTCACCACTTTGTCCCTTAGACTGATGGGTACCCGAGGGCAGGAACCCTTCAACAGCTGAATAGCAAGTCCCAAGAATTGTTGATTAAAATAATAATACGACTTTGTCCTCACCAAGAGGGGAGTCGACTGGTATACTAGTAGAGGAGTTCCATCCTTGCCACTTGAATAAATGGTGATGTGGTGGAATTACTTATGGACATGATAGAAAAATAACCAGACTAGGAAAGAGCAAGGCCCAAAGTACTAACCCGTTCCAGCATTCTTCATGTTGGTTAGCTGCATGTGCAAGGTCTGAGCCACCCATTCTACCCAATCAAAGAATATTGGGTTAGTTTTTGGCCTTGATGCATCTGGGGCATATAACTCCCCTCATGAAATACACTCGACCAAAGACACCTACCAGAGGTGCACCGAAGCATCAGTTGACAAGTCGCGACCCATGCAATGATGGAGAAGATGTTCATGCTCTTGAAATCCATCAAGGGGAGAGGCATTTGGGGCAGCCTGCCAAAAGGAAGACCGTCCTTGAGGTTCTCGCTCAGAAATTTCAAAATATAGCTGGAGGAGGTGAACCTCTCCATTTGTTCGCTCAATATGACATTGCGAACCAAATAACCCTTGGGCGGCCCTTGCTGTGGCATGAAAGCTCCTTGCACATCTTCTTTTAAAATTGAAAAAAATTATGGCCCGTGGCATCCAACACTTTTCTGGAGGAGGGCTGGTAGTTTTGTGTGATAGCACAAATTAATTCAGGACAATGGTGCACGGGCGGGGTCAGATACCAGTATATTTGTGAGTAATAGGCGACGACTCTCTTGTTATTCATGGAGAGTCTACTTTTCATGAAATCAATAGTATATCAAAGCTCGACCATGCTCTTTGAAAGTTTAGTATCCCTTATTTTCTCCCACCCATCAATTGGTGGCTCTTCAGGTTGCTCCTCTTTCGAATCCTCTCTCTCCTTTATGGCTTGTTTTTCAGGGCAAATATTGAGGTCGACCCTCTTTGGTCTATGCTTTTTCTCCTCTTTGCCCTTCTTCATTTTCTTTGGGCCTGCTACCTTAGGCTCCTTCCTCTTTTCCTTAGAATTCTTCTTCCCCATTTTGGATATACATGGCAGCAGAGTCTTTGATGCAGAGGTCTTCGATGTGAAGGATTTTGATGTGAAGGGCAGAAGAAATGCAGGCTATCAACGGGGCTCTTAATCTCGCATTAACCAGTAGGTGAACAAGCTTTTTACTGCTGAGGCTTGATTTTTATAGCCCTAAAAAGCAACTACCTCTATTTATGGTGCCTGCCAAAATTAAATTTACAACTCATATGGGGAAGGTTGCTTTGCCTTTTGATAAAATTTACGGTGGTGTTATATGTGGGCCCATGCGCTTCGATGATTTTTCCCAGCATTGGAAACTTAACTTCCTGCCACCTCGTACCTGGGCACGAGCTTTTCTCATAACTAAATTCTCTCAGGATGTGCCCCGCAACCTTTGCATTAAAATCACTTGCTACAAGTGTTTCCCTAAGTTTTCATCGACATGTCTTTCAAGGCACGTTTTAAATGCTCCTTGTCTCGCACACTATTGGGTTGGCAAAGTTGAAACCGATGCTAAAGACACTTTGCAGTGAACCTCCAACGATCCACTAATTTTTATACTTCAAACCCAAAGTATTTTTACCTCACCGCATCACCATTTTGTTTCGCGAAAGGTTGTCTCCGAACCTTGTTCCTTTTGAAAAATGATTCGTTAATTTTCCTTCAAAAATTGCTTCACTCAGATTCCTTTTGTGAAGCACTTCTCACACCTTCATTCTGAATTTTTTTTCTTTTGAGGACTCCTTCCAGGCCAAAGTGCTTCTCTGCGAACCATCTTGTATTAGTCACTTCACACTCAAAGTTCCTGAAGGATATTCTCGCTAATTCTAGCGAAGCTGGGGCTTGTCACTGTGGTAGTTTGATACTCAACCTCTTGGTAATCTTAAAATAGGGTATATACAAAGATAAAAAATCTTACATACAAAAGTAAAACTTGAACCATTTTTTTTTTTTTGTCTCAATGATGAAAAGTCTTCAAATGAAGACCATTGACAGAAATCGGCAAGATCTGACCATCTGCATCCTTGAGGATGAAATAATTGGCTGAGTTTACCTTCACAATTTTAAACGGTCCATCCCAGACAGCGTCTAATTTATCATGATTCCCAGGCTTGGCCTTCCAAGAGTCCCACTCCCATACCATATCTCCCCCACTCTGAACGTGCGGTCAGAGTATTTTTTCTTGAACCACTATCAGGTGATCTGAGCATGCTTAGAAAAGCTCTGGTAGGCCTTCTCACGGTCTTCTTCTAGCTGTAGTAGCTGAGCCAGCATGTTCTTCATAGGATTAACTTATTCTTCCTCATCCAACAGTTGTAATGCAGGGATCTACATGGGTTGGTAGGATGGCCTCCTTGCCATACACCAGGGTGTAAGGTGATGTTTTTATTGACTTCTTGATAGAAATCTGATCGGCCCACAAGGCCCGATCTAGAAGGAGGTGCCAAGTTCTTTTATTTTTCTCCATGATTTTTCTCAGCACCCTTAATAGAGTCTTATTAGTCGATTCTACCAATTCGTTACCCTATGGATAGTAATTAGAGGAGACCTTATGATATATCCCATATTTTTAGAGGAACTCATTGATCTTGGCACCTGAAAACTTGGGACCATTATCCGTTACGATTGCTTTTGGGATGCCCAACCGAGTGATCAAACCTTCTAGGAAAGTAATGATGGTCTCCTGATCAGCATGCTTTGTGGGTACTACTTCGGCCCATCTAGTGAAGTAATCGATTGTAGTCAAGACAAAATTATGCCCTATGGAGGAGTTCAGTGATATAACCCCTATGAAATCCAACCCCCATTATTGAAAGGGTGTTTCGACCTGTATTGGTCGGAGGGGCATAGGAGCACTTCTGCTTCGGCTGACGAACTTCTGACATTGCTTGCATCTATGATAGACCGCAAATGCATCGACGAAGAGTGTAGGCCAATAATAACCCACCTTAATTATCTTCAATGTCGTTGTTCTTCCTACGAAGTGGCCACCGGACAACCCTGAATGAAATTATCCTAGGACTCTCTTCTTATAATCTTCTCTTATGCACCTGAGAAGAATGCCATTGATGTTCCTAAAAAATAGGCCTTCGGGGCACAAAATATATCGAAGGGACCGCATCCTGAAGTGTCTTCACTACGAAGCATTCAAATGCAGAAGACATCTCCTGATATTGAAATATTCAACTATCTCCCCGACCCAATCCTTCTCATCCTCTTCTTGATTTGTGAAGCACCCTTCTGCTACCGAGTCATCCCACTGACAAGTTGTCACTTCGGTTGCTACGCTCTTCGCAAGCTCTTAACATAATGCACGACCATGAACCAATTTTGTGGGTCTAATCTCGATGTCAAACTCTTGTATTTTACTGACCCAACCGGCTCTTTTGCTACCCAATTCTCCCTGAATAATGAAGTTGCACACATCGGGATGAATGACGAACACTGTAACCCGACTATGAGAAATGAAGTGTTTGAACTTCCTCAAGGATTTCATTACTACATGCACCTACCTTTCTATGAAATTGTATTTCTCTTCATGAGGGTGTATCACTTGGCTTAGAAACGTGATAGGGCATTCTTCACCGTCTTCCCCCTTTTGCGTCAAGACTATAGCATAACTTTCAGTTTATCCTATAGCATATAGGATGAAATCTTGATTGTAGTCAGGGTTTTTCAGGACTGGTGCTTGAGCAATTCGGGCCTTGAACTCTTCAAATGCCTCTTTCCTTTCATTCGTCCAGATGAATTCAATGCCCTTCTTCAATATTTCAGACATTGGTTTAATGACTTGGGCGAAATCTAGAATGAACTTCCTTACAAAGTTGATCTAGCCAAAAAAATATTGTAGTCCTTTCTTATTCATCAGGAGTGGGAGCTTCAAGAGAGCCTCAGCCCTATCAGGATCTATGGTGAGACCCTTCTATGATATCACATGTCCCAATAACTTCCCCTCATTGACTGTGAATATGGACTTCTTTGGGTTGATTGAAATGCCAAATTATCGATATTTTTTGAATATATGTTGTAGGTGTAAAGGGTGATCCTCCCTTATTTAGGATAAAATAGTCATGTCATCCAAATAGATAACAATGACCTTATTCAACAATTCTCCAAAGGCTAAATCCATGGCCCTCTGAAAAGTGGCCCCCGCATTCGAAAGGCCGAATGGCATCCGATGATAGGCGAATGTTCCCCACTTAGTAGTGAATGTAGATTTATGCTGGTCTTCATCCCTAACCCAGATATGATTATATCCTGAGAAGCCAAGTAGGGAGAAGCATTGATCCCTAGCCACTGAGTGCAAGATCTAATCAATCTGTAGGAGAGGGTAATGATCCTTGAGCAAAGCCTAATTCAGATTGCAGCAATCCATGCATAGTTGTATATCTCCATTATTCTTTCTAACATGGACTAGATTCTCTACCCAATAGGAATGCTTTATGGGATAAATTATCTTTGCCTCAAGCATCTTTAGGACATCGAATTTCATCAGGACCTCGATCTTTGGATTAATAGGTCTTTGCTTCTGTCGAAAGGGTTTGATCCCCTCTTGCAATTCAATTATATGCTGGATCAGTTATCGATCATATCCCTTTAGGTCTTGATAAGACCATGCCACTATGTCAGGCTACCTTATGCACAGAGATCAAATCTGCACTAGCTCTTTCAAAGTGCAATCTATTCCAACTTTTATTGCTTTTCTAGGTTCAAGCTCCAAATCCTGATACTGCTTCACATTGACTTTGATCCTATGAGAAACTACTCGATCATTTTGATCGAAGAGGCTTTCAAGAGTAATTAATCCCTTGGGAACGTGATTATTCTTCAACTAAACTAGCCCTTCATATTCCTCATCATCTGGGCTTCTTCTTTCAATTGTTGTTGCTTCTTGAATCATAAAATTCACAATATGCTCATCACTATCAAAAACTTGCCAATGCAGATCTTTGTCTAGGACAGAGGGCCTATAAATCATCCTCACAACTTTAGGTTTATGCACCATGTCTTCTACTGGAGAGTACCTAGCTACGATGGATGCTAAGACATTAGCATGTTGGTTCTTTTTGCGGGGAATGGACTATAGATTGAGAGACTCAAATTGGTCAAACAAGTCCCATACCCTGTTACAGTATGCCTTGAGATAGTGCTTCTTTGAAATGCACTTGTTTGTTACTTTATTGCATATCAATTTTCAATCTCCAAAGACTTGGAGATGATTTATGCCTAACTTTTCTGCTTTCTTTAGTCCCAGGCATAAAGCTTCGTATTCTGCTGCATTGTTGGTACAACTCCATACCAACCAATAGCAATATTCCTTTTGCTCCCCTGATGGTGATATTAGAATAATTCTTTCCCCAACGCCATTCCTACATCGGGCACCATCGAAGAACAATCTCCATAGTCCTCCTTGGGCACATGTTTTATTCTCTAACTTGATGTGTTTCTCTGGTTTAGTGATGGCATAGCATCCCATCTCTGTTTCTATCATGGCATTAAAGTTTGCCAATGAAAAATCATCTTCACAAATTAGATGTGCAAGGGATTCCTTGACCAGGTCCACCTACTCTATCCCTTCCACTATCGCATGCACGAGATCAATGCTCTCTTCTTTGGACATCTTCTGTATGAGGAAGGTAGAAGGTTTCTCATTGTATATTTTTACCTTCTTCCCTTTGAATGGAATCTCTAAGTGTGAGTAATCCATAGATAGATATCCTCCTAGCTTTGTTGTAAACTCTCTTGATAAGCACATACTGAAATATAGCTCAAGGTCAACGACCAACACCTCTTGTATAATCGTGATCTGAGGCATCTTGTGTAGTCAGATAGGTATATCTTTAATTACACCCATAGTCTTCATAGGAGTAACATCCAATTGGAGCATGCCATGGCAACTTTGGGTTTACTCCATTCCTATTTCTTTGCACACTGCTTTAGGCATGACTGTTGTCGCGGCCTTGGAGTCAATCATACAATTGTGTACAACATACCCTTCCATTTGTAGAGACAGGTAGAACGGAGGTGGCCTATTATTTCCTATAATTTACATGGATAGGATCTGCACTAGGGCAAGTGGTGCTGACTTTCTCACCTTAGTTGTCTTCAATGATTCTTACAGCAAGTCCACTTGTCCAAGTAACTGCAATGCATCATATAGACTAACCTTGGTCAGAGTCTTCTTCAGCTCATCTAAAATATTGTAAACTAGGGAGTTGGGCACCTCAGATTCCTTTTTTGCCTCATAACTGGTGTGATACTGCTCCGTGGCTTCGACCCTTTGTCACTTGGTCAGCGAAGGAAGCTTGAGCTTCTCTCTAGCTTGTTCTTTAGTTTCTACTTGAGGTGGATTTGCAAGGGCCTGTTGAGCCTTTTCTTTTATTGGTGGAAGCTGAGAAGCTTCGCTCGGGGCCTGGGGAAGTTGTTGTCCCTTCTCATGGTAAGCATGCACCTTTAAGGGAGCCATTTGAACAACATCTACCTCTATTGACCTTTTTCCTCCTCTAGTGAGGACTGCAACTTGCTCTTCTTTGCCAATTACCAGGTTTTGATCCATTTGCCTGATAATGTTGACCTGACCACCATGACTACTGCTTGCCAACATTTGCACATAATGTTGGTGCAGCATACAAGTATTCTCTTCATGAGGGTCATTACATGTGGAGCACCAATGTATGTAGTCGAAGGTGCTCGAAGCTTCATCAATCATGACATTTCTTGTCGACGCTCTCCCTTACTGGACCACTTGATCTTTAGTAAGTGTGGGTGTAGGATAAGACCTTCTTGGTAGAAACTCTTACTGCACTTGCTTATTTTTCATAATGGTCATGTCATTGGAAAGAGTTTGCACTGTGGAGTTCAGGTACTGAACTTCCTGTAGTATTTTGGCTTGCATATCATCGACTTTGGAAATAGGTGGAAATGGAGCCATCATTGGTATTGGAGGTAGGGTGGGCTATTGAGGTGGTGTTGGCAATACAAGAAATGCCGAAGAGACAATGGGCTATGATGTCGAGAATGTGGGAAAATGGATTTACGGAGTAGCAATCTGAGATACAATGGGATTCGGGTTCCAAGATGAGATCGGGTACATAGGGGTTGTAGAGATCTATGAAGCGACTGCATTTGCATACTAGGATTGAGGGAAATTAGGAAGTATGGGCATAGACATCCTTTAGGGAAGCTTACCCATAGCTATTAGATCCATTTCTGCTTTCTAGGCTAATTCATATAACTTTGGGAAGGTATTGGTATTCCAATACCTTACCGTTACACTGATATCAGGGTTGAACACCCTAAGGAAATAGTATGCTATAGCTTCGCTAGTTGGCTGAAGTCCAACTGGTATCCTTTGCTAGTTCAAGCGAACCTAACATTGAAATCAACAATCTCTTCTTGTGGATGTCTCTGGATCATTTTGAACTAATGCAGAAGAGAAGATGGATCGACGAACTCATTGAAGCTTCTCATCAATTGTCTGGCTAACTGGTCCCATCCCGTTATAGTATCATGTGGTAAATATCTATACCAGTAGAGGAGCTTCCCTCTAAGATATAGAACCAGAATCTTTACCATAACTTGCTCCTCTGTGATGTCATGAATCATCTCCAAAGAAACTATGTCCTATATGTGCTCTAGAGAAGTCTTCCCACTTCCATTGAACATTGGGATTTTCTTCATAGCAACAGGCGAAACTTGCCCTTGTCCCACTAAATTTAGCAGTCCAAAATAATTCCATGCTAGGAACAGTCTGGGCAGCGGTTTCTATTGTTGCTACATTTGTTGTTGTTGTTGTTGTTGTTGTTGTTGTGCCATATTTACACCTGGATTCTGAGAAACAGGGATTCTTGAAGTTCTCTTTGGTTTCTAACATGACGACTAATAGGAATGGAGGTGCTAGGATGCTTTGGTGAGTTGGGAGGATTAGGATGAAAGCTAGTTGTTGTGCTATCCGAAGTCAATCCTTGTTTGTCAAAAGTAGCCTCTTGTGAGGATGTTCCATGTAACAACGACTCAAGGGTGACCAACCTAGAGCATTCCTCGAAGGTGTCAATATCAAGCTCAAAGAACTCAGTCTCCTCTCATCTATTCCTAACTCTCCATCTTGTTTGTATGAAGGCACAAACTTAAGTACCGGTCTTTATGACTTTAAGATTCTTAGGTTAAACAGATTTGCTAGATGCTAAGAGTCTTTTGGCAATAAGACGAGCATCGATTCTCACTACCACTCACAAGGTGATACTGATCGGGTCCCATCGAGCATACCAAAAACTGTGGGTCATCAAATTCGCCCAAGAAAGGATTTTTGGAAGTGTACGCGCCCTAGACCTAGACCAACATTGAAAGGCCGAGAGGAAGAGATGCCCCTCGTGCCAATCTCCGGAGAAATGTCGGCTCCTTTACTAAATTACTTGGTGTTTTTGAGACAAGAGTGTAGGAAAGAGATAAAAATAGTACGGGTGGAGGAAGGAGATAAAAATAGTAAGGGTGCAAGAAAGAAACAAACAGTGTAAGGTAAGAAATATTGGTGAATTAAAGTGGGAAAGAACTAGCAGTGCGATTACTGGCTAATAGCCCAAAACAACAACAATAAATACCAAGAATAAAATGAAATGAATGCAATACTAGTCCTCCTATGTATCCTCTAGACGAGTTCCAGGATTACCCTCCCCCTTATGTCGAAATCCAAAATTCAAAATTACGACGACTAGGAAATGAGTGAATATAACAGAAACAATATCCACAAGCAGCATACAAGAGAACTATTACAACATTTTTCTCCCCTATGTATCCTTCAATAAAATTCCAGGGTTCTATCCCCATTCGCAAACCTAAATCCAGAATGCAGAATTATAGTATGCAAATGAAGAAATAAATAACAAAAATAATCATAGAAGGTAGCATACAAGAGATAAATTAAGCCCGAAGCTCTTTAGTATTAATCATAGGGATTCAAGTTACAGCAGCTTTCTAGTAGAAATTTCCCCCTCCCTTTTCATTACAATGCTTGGGTTTTTATAGAAGACCCGATCCTCTAAACCATAAATTCACAAAATGGAGGAGTACATCCTCGAAAACCTGAGAAGTCAGCTTTCGCTGCTCCCATGACAGAGTTCTCAAATATTTTTATATAACTGGCAGCTGCGACCAGGTTAGCCAAGGAAACTCGCATTTATGAGCTACCTGATTTGTCCTAAGCTTCTGGGTGTGGAGCTCAAGTGGCCGCCATGTCCGCTAGGCTCTCCTTCTGAGACCGATACTTCTTTTTAGATTGCTAAAAATGAGCAGTGAGTTCATCGGGCACATAAAAATTCATTTATGAGGCACTTGATTACCTCAAAAAAATACTTGGGCTTGGAGTGTGTGCCCTTGAAGCGCTTTTTCGATTTCTAGTTTGCGACCCTACTTCGCAATGTATGTAAGCCAAAGCAGATCATCTCCCTTGGTTATGTACTTCGCATGAAGGAGCTTCACAAAATGGCTTCGGGGATGTAAAATGCCAAAGTAGATATTTCTTCTCAAGGTTGGGCTCTCAATCTTTGGCTGCTTTGCTTGAAAGGCATGTTAAAAGCTGCTTCACAAGGTTCTCCATGTGAAGTGGATGCTTCACTGATGGGCCATCAAAATTCTTCACCGTGAACCTTCTTCAAAGCTGTGCTTTGGGAGGATTTCTGTTGAAGTGCATTCTTGCCTTGGAAAAGTGTTTTGTACTTCACGGGCCACTATCGCTTTGGGTGGAAATGCTTTGCACAAAATTTATCTGAAGTGGATGCTTCGAGATAACTTTGGCAAAGTAAAAATGGTTCACTTGTAGGGAGGCCTGAAGTAAAAATGATTTTACTACCCCTCTAGGCAATGTGACAAAATTGTCAACAGGAACAGGTAAAGGAATCTAACGCTCATGAAGAATATTCTTCAACATCTCGATGTAGATAGCCTGCTTACATAGGCTTCTCAAATTAGCACCCTGGTGAGCGACCCTCTGAGAAATCTTTGCTTGTAGATATGCAATAGTCGAGGCAAAATCATTACCTCCAGAACCTAACTGCAATCGATAAAGCTCACCCTGTAAACAGGTAATATCACCACCAATTCTAGTGATCTCTGCATCCTTAGCAACCAAAGCAGCGTTGCTAGGTCCAACCTATAACCCATCCACCTTAGCCTAAAGATAATTCACCTCACCCTGATACCATGCTAACTCGACCTTCACTTGACCCAGCTTCAAATCCAGGCTATCTCACTCAACCTGGAGAATCTCTCACTCCTCCTTTGACCGTCAAGGAGGTGCACCCTCATCATCATCGCCACCACCCTCCTCAGACTATTAAACATCCGTACCCATGTCAGCTCTCAAAGAGCTACCATGTTGGTGCTTCACCGACCAAGGAACCCATCCATCCACATCTACATCGTCACCACTCCCATCATTGTCTACGATGACACTAGGAGTCCATAGAGGCTGACTCACAAACCATACATCGTACTCAGCAGTCATGCCAACGTCATCCAATTCAAGCACCTCTAAGTCAGAGTCATCATCAGGATCATCGACTCACCCAAAGTTAGGACCAATAGGTAACCCTAACTCACCACCCTGTCGCCTATACATAACAGACACATTAGGAATATCATGAACAAGCCCAAACTATCATAGTACATAAGAGAACTGGATAAACTCCATATCCCTCAAATGGGTACCAACAACCCATCGTCCTCGCCTAATGCAATGAAGCTCTGCTACATCTGTCGCCCAATCCAAATCTCTCTAAGGCCGCCAACACATCAAGTCCCTAGTCAAAGAACTCAAGATATCTCTGAACTTTGAAGCACTCATAATAGATCAACTAATCTCCTCACTAAGTAACCATCTATATGCTCGGGGAGAGGTGGCATCCATGTCACAAGGTAAACCAATGGGGCGACCAATGATAATATGCTCTTAGCACCAAATCTGGAGCAACAAACTGCAGCCTAGGCCCTTACGCCCATGCCTCTTCACCTCATAGAGCTCATTGTAAACCTTATAGAGAAGAGCGAGAGCCCAGGCTAACCGACGAGGATCAGCTATCAAATCCATAATAATAGGCACCTGGTTCCATGGGTTCCTCAATCCCATGGAATTGGGCAACAATATGTTGCTCGATATGTACATCATTAAGACAGGTAATGCACCCAAGCTACCAGCTATAAAGAGATCTAAATACACAATATCACCCCTATTGCAATCAATGTCCCACATCTCATCGAACAAATGGAATAGAGCCTCATTTTTGTCGAGGTCAACTCGAACAGCAAGACCCTCGATAGGAACGTGAAAGATACGATAGATATCTTCGAGAGTGATAGTCATATCCCCTATTGGGATCTAAAATGTATCCTTGTCTAGATCCCAACGCTCAACAAGTGCTGAAAGGAGATCCTCATCAGCTCAAATGGTACCTAACCACCCACAACCGTCTAAACCAATGGTCTAAAGTAGAGTCCAATCATCATCAGAAAGTGCTTTCCACACTTTTTGAATGGTCCTTGGCCACCTATGCCGAGCATCAAGAAGCTTAACCTAAAAATAAAACATATAAAAAAACAAAAATTAGCACAACATGCTAGAAATAAAAACAAAAACAATTTTTTTTTACCTACCCTAGGTAATAAAAGCAAAAACAATAAAATTTTACCTATGCATGATAATAAACAAAAAAAAAAGAAATTTTTTTACCTACCCTAGGTAATAAAAACAAAAACAAAAATTTTTTACCTACCCTAGGTAATAAAAACAAAAATGAAAATTTTTTACCTATGCATGGTAATAAACAAAAAAAGAAAAAAAATTTACCTACCCTAGGTAATAAAAGCAAAAACAAAATTTTTTTACCTATGCATGGTAATAAACAAAAAAATAAAAAATTTTACCTACCCTAGGTAATAAAAGCAAAAACGAAATTTTTTTACCTATGCATGGTAATAAACAAAAAAAAAAAAAAAGTTTACCTACCCTAGGTAATAAAAGCAAAAACGAAAAATATTTACCTATGCATGGTAATAAACAAAAAAAAAAAAAAAATTACCTACCCTAGGTAATAAAACCAACAACGAAAACATTTTGCCTATGCATTGTAATAAACATAAAAAGAAAAAAAATACTTACCATAGGTAATAAAAGCAAAAACGAAAAAAAATTACCTATGCATAGTAAAAACAAAAAAAGAGAAAACAATTTACCTACCCTAGGTAATAAAAGCAAAAACGAAAATTTTTTACCTATGCATGGTAATAAACAAAAAAGAAAAAAAATTACCTACCCTAGGTAATAAAAGCAAAAACGAAATTTTTTTACCTATGCATGGTAATAAACAAAAAAAGAAAAAAATTTACCTACCCTAGGTAATAAAAGCAAAAACGAAATTTGTTTACCTATGCATGGTAATAAACAAAAAAGAAAAAAATTTACCTACCCTAGGTAATAAAAGCAAAAATCAAAAAACAATTACCTATGCATGGTAATAAACAAAAAAAAAAGGGAAAAATTTTACCTGCCCTAGGTAATAAAAGCAAAAACGAAAATTTTCTAACCTACGCTAGGTAATAAAAACAAAAATGAAAAATTTCTACCTACCATAAATAATAAAAACAAAAAAAAAACAAGTTCATTGCCAGCCCCGCTTAATGAGCAAACAATAATAATTTACCAGCCCCACTTAATTATCAAACAAGCAAAACAAACGCAAAACAAAAAAATAAAGGCCAAATCGCCTACCTCTACAAACTTGCTGCCAACTTTCGCTCCAGTCGAGCCACTACCACCGCTCCCCTCGCCAACCTCCATCTCACTCATCACTTCAACCAATAAACCAATGATAACTGGCAGAATGATTTTGAAAACGACAATAGCCTATAAATAGCCGCTTTTAGAGACGAAAAATGCGCTCCCGTATTTTTTGCAGTGCATGAAAATGCAAACCTGCGTTTTAAGGCACAAAACACAAAAATGCAGTTTCATAAAGAAAACGTAAATCCGCGTTTTTCACCAAAATAATCGCAAGTCAGCTATTTCAAAAAAAAAAATGCAATCCACCTAATCTGGAGTGAAACTCGTATCTAGTTGATTATCCTATACACCTAGCGGATGCAGCGACTAGCAATCCATGCAATCCGGTTGGATGGGTAAATCACCATAAGGAATCTCATTCAAAAAAATCGCAACAAGCAACAATGAATCAAGACGATAGGACCCTAAATCTATGAGCTTAAATGTGTTCAAAAATAGATTTGACAAGGTAATCCTACAACACCTTCCGTTGGGTCAAAAGCGGGACAACAAACAACAATTTGGTAAAATCAAAAATTGCTAGAGCATCAAATCCTCGACGACTGGTTCCTTAAACCCATCATTCGGAAGGAATTGGTAAAGTCATAGTGGACAAAAACTCAAAGAGTGGTCAAATTTTTACCATATATTCTACACATTAATGAAACCAAAAGCAAAATTTCAAGAACACAAATAATCCCAAGCTTGGGGCATCAAGAAATCAAGACAGAATTCATTAACAAAATCAACATCATTCAATAAACAACCCAATTTCAACATCTGTATTTTTTCAATTGACTTATGGGTGTTAACATTTACCCAATCATCAATTGAGGGGGTAAGCAAACAAATCAAAAAATTTAAATTCATTCATTCTGTGTGTCAAAGAGAAATGAACCCATTCGTCCAATGAAGTTAGATGTCATTAGGTTTTGCACCACATTGTGTTGTACACAATGCAGTACAAAAAGGGGCAACTGTAGACACCAAAATCTAGCACCCTTTAGTTCACATTCACCACCTCACCATCAAATCCTGCATAATAAATATATATGCCTAAGTTCTAACTTAGGGATATAAAATCTTGCACATCATTATATTTTCCTAATTTATTTAATTAGGAAAATCACCCTAGGATACCTTGTCCACCCATTGGACATGTGTCCTAGACACTTCATCCAACATCCATGCCACATCTTACCCACTCCTGTCCCCTTTGTCCTTGCACATGAGACATATTCCCAACACCCATGCCACAACTCCTTTGTTGTTGTCCCCTTGTCCCTTTACATAAAACAACATCCCACTCCACTTGGAGCCACATCACCCCAATTAAGTGAGCCACACTGAATGAATCACTGTAACTGCCCCTTCCACCTGGTAGTTCAGGTTTGCCACTTGGAAAGTTAGGCTTGCCACCTCACATTCTCCTCCAAATCCCCAGGAAGCCTATAAAGGTACCATCAATCCACCAAACAAAATGAGCTGAATTTGCGTACCGACGGGCTGTCGAAATACACCAAGACCCGACGAGAAACTGAGAGCACAAGATTGTAACCATTGGCACGCATCCTGAGGTGACCTATCATCTCAACTGAAAGCTCCCACCCATGGTTCTACAACCAAAAACACAAATCCATGGTTTCCCAACCGTAGGTCCACGATTTCCAGTTCACAATCGCGTTTTCGCAGTTCTACAATCCCAAACAGGCTTTTATTGACAGAGATAAGCAATCAAAAATGTTGAGCAAGGCTTTTATTTATTAAATATTTTATGTTTATCTACTTTTCATATATATACATATATCAGTGATAGGTTTATGTGTAGCATTGGTTTTACCACTTTACTATACAACTGCTATTAATCCTCTTTACTGGTTTTGTATGTGTGCAGGTAATAGGTACCTTGGACAAGTTGTTGAAGCTAGAGTGGTCCCTTACTGGATACCAAAGCCCACTCACCCCTTGAATTTGTAATAGAGGAATGAAGAACACCGCATCTTGCAGAAGAGCCGTAATATTTCCTCTCTTCTATCAAAATATTGTATCTCCAAGAGAGAAGGAAGCATTGTAACTTTACCGCCAACACATTTGGGGAAAAATCCAAAATCATTATATCAGATCTAATACAAAAGGGATTATTTTTGGCAATTCTTACTTCTTTCATGTATTCATTTTATTTTGTGTCCATTTCTTTGGTTACAACAATGATTAGTGATACAAATACCTTTACTTTTGTACGTGTGATATTTATATATACATGGCTTTTACTTTTGTGTTATGCTTTTTGTGTGGATTATTTTGTGTAAATGCATGTGTATATGTGTAATGGATGATAATGCAATGATAATGTATATGAACACAATATGAATTAATGCTCTAGTGATCATTCATAGTTTACTTGAGCATGTATAGCATTGTTGTTTAATCAGGGGCACCAAAGTGGTGGCATGTGCAATAGAAGACTCGTGTAATGATATGTTGATATGGAAGAATATATGGATGTTGATATGGAAGATATGGATGTTGATATGGAAGAATATATGGATGTTGATATGGAAAACTGACATGTTTTGCAGAGATTCAGACATACTAGTGATATCTAACAAACTCACTAAATATTGTTTATTGTCTCTAGGATCAAATATGGATGGGGATTCAGATTCTCAACCAAAGTGTGATGAGAATTTTACCCTATCCTTACTACTCTATATTTTGTTTGGAAATTATTGTAATAATGGTTAAAACCACTATTTTTATTTTTGGACTATGTGCATGATGGGACTAGCAAGGAATACCCCTTTCACTTCGAGGTAAAACCCAATCATGGTATTATGTCTCTTTGACACAAGATATTTTTATATGTGATTGTGTTTGGTTCAAGAGTGTTAGAGTCAATTCCTAAAACTTAAGATTTTCTTATTGAAAATGTGTATTGGTCTTAAAGAAAATTTGACATGTATTGAAGGTTTCTAGAAACACTAAGGGTGGTTGAGTGACCGAAAACACCTAGCAATTATGGACATGTGGCTTGCAAATGACTTTATGGAATGGTGTGATGAGTTGCATGATTTGAAGGTGCCTCTGATTAAGGCAACATGACTTTATTGGATCAATTATTATCTAAACTGAATAAATAACCCCTAATTTGTGTGAATATGGTTATGAATGCAATGTATAAAATGTAATTTGTGAAATTAAATGTGTACAATGCAATGTGTGAAATGTGACTTGTAAAATGTAATGTGTGAAATACAAATTGAAATGCAAGGTGTAAAATGTAATGTGTGAAATGATATGTATGTAATGAAATGTGTGAAATGTAATGTTTGAAATGCAATATTGTTTTTGTGTATTAGCTATGTATATATGTATACATATAAATCATATTAAGCATATAATGCTCTCAAGTGTATGATGTTAAGTGGTTTGGGCTCTTCAACTCCCTCTAGACTAGAAAGCCTATAAGTTCCTTTACTCACATTTTGGGTGACAACATATAGACCTAACCAATTAGCCGTGAATTTATCACAAAGATGTGGCAATGCATTGGTGTTTTGTTGATTCTCTTTAAGAATAATATCTCCTACTTGGAATTCATGTAGATGAACTTTTGCATTATAAGCAAACTTTAGTTGATCTTGATAAACTTGTAAATTCTCTAAAGTATTAACCCTTCTTTCATCAAGAAGTGTGAGTTGGTCAAAACATGCTTGTCTAGTAGTATCATCATCTATGAATTCCTACAATAAAATTCATAAAGAGAAGATCTCAAGCTCAAGCTGCATAATTTCTTTAGCTCCATAGACCAGTGAAAATGGTGTTGCTCTAGTAGGCATGCGGATGCTTATTCGATAAGCCCATAATACCAAGGAGATTTGTGTATGCCAATATCGATGATTTTCTTTAACTAGTTTCTTGAGAATGGAAATTAAGGTCTTGTTAGTAGCCTCAGCTTATCCATTTGCTTGTGGGTAGGAAGGAGTCGAGAAACTGTGTTGGATATTATATTTCTCACAAAGTCCTCAAACATCCTTTTTCTTGAAATACTTATCGTTGTCAAAGATGATTTTCAAGGGAATACCAAAACGAAAAAATTATATGATGGAGTATAAACTCCACAATTTGAGGTCCTATCGTACTAGTTAGAGGAATTGCCTCAACCCACTTTGTGAAGTATTCAGTAGCTGTGATGATCAATTTATGTTGTCCCAAGGAAGAAGGCAAGATTTTTCCAATGAAATTAAGATCCCATTGTGAAAATGGCCAAAGCCTTTGAATAGGTTGTAATGCTTGTGATGGTACATGAGTTAAATTAGTATGCTATTGACATTACTAATAATGCTTGACATAAGTGCAACAATCACATTTCATGATGGGCCAATAGTAACCCATATGTAGAATACACTTTGCAATGGCCATTCCACTAAAATGACCACCACAAGTACCATCATGAGCTTCAACTATGGTTCTTTGTGCCTCTACAGGCTCGAGATAACATAGGAGAAGTCCATCATAATCACGTCTATACAACACATCCCCGAATGGAGTAAAAAAAACTACCTTTTTCTTTAAAGTGTGTTTAGTAGTCCATGGCATGTCTGATGGGAGTGTTTCAAACTTGAGGAAGGCTATTATTTGGTTTGACCAAGGCTCATATGGATCTGAATGGATAAAGTAAACATTCTTTTTATCCTTAGATTTAGCATGAACAATTTTAGAGTTAGATATCATTGTAACAATGAGTGGTTGTACCTCTCCTACAGAGTTCTTTGGAATCAATGATCCTAGAGAGGCCATCGCATCTGTAAATCTATTAGTTGAATGTGGTAAACTATTGATTTCATACCAATAAAATTTTATGATTAGTTTCATTTCTACTTCATGGTAAATCTTTATGGTAGGTTATTTGCATTGGTATTATCTATTGATTTGTCTAACAACAAGTTGAAAATCACCAATTATCCTGATACGCCTTATACCCATAGTTATGGTTGATTTAAGACCTAAGCTTAAGGCTTCATACTATGTGTTGTTATTTATGCATTGGAAGTCCAGTTTGAATGATAGGGGGATAGGTATCCCCTGTGGTGTATGAAACATGACTCCAACACCTTGACCTTTTTTTACTTAGAATTGTCAAAGAAGAGAGTGATATCGATGTCTTCCTTCATAATGACGTCTTCTCCTTTTTTAGTTATAGTGAATACTAAATCATCTGGGAGCTCAATAATCAAGGGTTGATCATTAGGAAGTGGAGCTTCTACAATTTTATCAACTATGACCTAACCTTTAATGGATTTTTGGCTAATGAAATCAAGATCGAATTCAGTGCAAAGCATTATCCATTTAGCGGTGCAGATTTTATTGTAAATGCAAGACATCATATAACCTAGAGGATTTTTTGAGAGCTATGACATATGTGGTGTGACTAAGCATGTAATATCTAATTTTCTTAGTGGTAAAAACCACTACTAAGCACAATTTTTCCATGTAAGCATATTTGGTTTCATATATTACCAATGTTCGACTAATGTAGTAGACAGCTTGCTCTCGATTTTTTTCATTCTTTTGTGCAAGCATTGTACCTAATGCAAATTCCATTGCTAAAACATAAATATGGAAGGGGACCCTCAAATGAGAAGGATTTAAGGCTGGTGGAGAAGCCAAGTATTGCTTTATGTCATCAAAAGTCTTTTGGCATTCATTTATCCATGAAAATGTCACCTCCTTTTGTAGTAAATGATTGAATGGCCTGCATTTTTTAGAAAGTTGCACAATGAGACAACGGATCTATTAAATATTTTCTTGTAAACTATGCAACTCCTTCAATTTTTGGGGGGGAGGCATCTCTAATGGCTTTGAATTTTTTTGGGCCCATCTCGATGCCTCTTTTGGAGAGAATGAATCCTAATAGTTTTCCAGAGGTAACTCCAAAGACACTTTTTGGGGTTCAACCTTACATAGTGCTCTAAAAGTCGATCAAAGACTTTTTCCAAGATACCAATGTGCTCTTGTCAAGTTTTGAATTTTTCCAATAGATCTTCCACATAATCTTAGATGATCTTATGCATGTAATCATAGGAGATGTATGTCATGGCACGTTGATAAGTGCCACCTATATTTTTGAGGCCAAAGGGCAACACCTTGTAACAAAAAGTTCTCCAAGGTGTAGTAAATATTGTTTTATGTTTGTCATCAATTTTGGGATTGTCTACATCTGAACTAAGGTTCACATCGATGATATTTTCAATTGATATGTGAGAACCATCCTCAATATGATGAGGTTTTGGGATCATATGGATGTCATCTATGACTTATAAAACTCTTTTGAATCAACCTCTTCTATGTCTGCCTGGAAAACCTCAGGATCTAAAGGTGAAGGTGATGGAGGAATGTAATTGGTTAAAGCCCTTGATAATTCCTCAAAAAGGACAAATTCGACAAAGGATGGTGATGAGGAAATTTGGTCTATATCAATGAGTCTCATGTCAATTGGAATTGGGTTCACAAAATCATATGTATTATGGAGCATGGTGAATAACTCAAAAAAATCCATGTTGGATTAAAAAGGAAATTATTGGTTGGAAAAGTAGAGGATGGATGGAACTTTTCTATTAGAACCAATGCTAGAACTCTAGAAATCTGAACAATAGCAAGCAACACAAATAAATGCAATGGGTAAAAAGCCATGTATATGCAATGCAAATGATTATTTTTGAAATTTGTTTTTTTTTTTTTTTTTTTTTTTTTATGTATGCACATGTATTACAAGTAAAATATCTAATGAGGTGGATTAATGAAATGGATGTGGTTCACCGATTGGTTTGGCTCGCTCTTGTGGAAGAAGCAAGTGAAATATGGGCTGATGGATGGGGAATATTATGAGGTAAAACTCATCATGTTTAGTGAATGGAATGATGGGTGGCAATTCCTCATCAAATTCATCAGAAGCTATCAACATGATATTGTATTCTTCATAGACTTCATCTTCAGAGTCATCAAGGTGATGGGTTTCTTCCTCTGAATTCAAATTATAAATTTAAAAAGATTATACAAAATAAGAGTTGAAGTAATAAGGCTGATAATCTAGACCTGAACAATCATGCACTTCTTGATATGAAGTATCAATGAGCTCTTGCATTCCCTATTCATGTCTTCCTAGGCCATAACCTTACCAATTGACTCGATGAAAATACTAGGATGGAAAACTTGACATGTGTTGTATGTCGGTAAGTGCTAGTTGCTTGGGTTCATCTTGGGAAGATGGATTAGATGATGAATAAATCCCCCCATACATAAAATTTATGCTATTGGTAATTGAACCCATGTTATACACCACTCCTATTAATAAGGGTGAGTTATGTGGGCAATTATAATCCCTAGAATTTTGGATATTGAATGGTGTGACGATAATGTCTTGGACCACGTATTCACTAATACCAGGATTAGTGAGGTAGACCTCAACTTGGGATGATGTTGGAGTGGATGTAGAAGTGGATGTAGAAGACTCAAGATTGACTTGGAGCTTCGACAATGGGAGAGGTATGGACTGGAATGGCATCTTACAATTCATTAATTTAACTTGTGAGACATTAGTTGATGTGGATAAAGGTGAATTTGGCTAGTATGTTTGATGAATGGGTAATAATGTGGAGGGAGTGATTATGGAGGATTCTTATGATGATGATGTGGCTGATGTGGATTGGGCTTGACCACATGTACATGTAGTCAATGATGATGAAGATAGAGGTATGGAAGTGAAAGCTTGATGTATGGGAGTGATGGGGAGTTCCTCAAGAATAGGAACTTTGGATGAAGAAGTGGATGGTATGGTGGATGATGCAGTTGATGATGTCATAAAAATGTGGTTGGATGGAAGTATGGATTCATAAGGATTTGAAATGAAATTACAATACTTAAACGGTTTGATGTCCATTAGTATGCAATGAATTTTTTCCTCATGTATGTATTTCAAGCATTTTTGAATTATAGAAGGAACACCTCATTTCCCTAATTAAAGGATTTCCAAGGAGTACATTGTACACCATGGACCCTTCCAAGATGTGAAATATGGTGTGCAATATTTTTACCCCCATTTCAATGGGTAAAACTACAGTGCCAACTATGGAATAGAGAGCATCATTAAATGCTTTCAAGGTGAAAGTGGACTTGATGATGTGAGATGGAAGGATATTAAGGTGTTGAAGAGTGGATGTGGTGATGATATTTAATGAGGAGTTGGTATCAATAAAAACTCATTTGAATGGCTTCTTATCAATTTGATCCATGATATGCAATGGAGGGTCCATCGATCCTGACAATATTGGTTTGATTTCAAAATCATAGAATATAATGGTAGGCTCCATACATTTCGGATGCTCCCCAAAAAATTGCTAAAGGTATTAACATCCTGATATTGGAGTTCAATGGAGTTTAAAATTTTCATTAATACCTCACGATGTGGGGGATATTGTTGAATAAGCTCATAAATAGACAGTTTAACTGAAGATATTTTAAGGCTAGTGGTTAATCGGCTACTTAGAGAGATGATTGGCCTTGATGAATGATTAGGAGGATGAATGGGTGGAGAGGTATGACTTGGAATATGAATGGGTTGGGAAGGATTGGCGGAGATCTTGATGGGAGATGATGAAGTGGTAGGTTGTGGAGACACACTTACCTGTGGTGTTATGGGAGATTGAATAGACACTTGTTGTACATTTTGTTGATTTGTGCATTGTTGACCTTGGGTGACTACATGAGTAACATCCATAAAACCTTGGTACTGTTGAACATGTTAACTTTATTAATAGGATTCTTGGTGTTTGACCCTCCTATTGTTGGTTTCACTTCCTCATGATGGATAAGTGGTGTTTGGTAGATACCAAGTTTTTGGTTTTGTTGAGCTAAGGGACTATTAAGCTTGATGGCCCCTAAGTCAATTAGATATTGCACCATATCTTTATATTTATAGTAGCCATTGATATCATACCCATTTTATCGATGATAAGGACAAAATAGATGCTCTCGATAGTTTTTTCTATGTTTGGTGGGATCATATGGTTTGACCTTAGGTAAGGCAAGTTGGTTGGTGTTATACAACCTACGGAAGATGGAGGTAAATGATTCGACTAAGGGGGTGTATTGATGATTTTATTGAAAATATTGTCGACATTGATAATTTTCATAGTTGGTGTTGTGTTTTGAACTTATGATGGTGAAGGAATCATATGATATGCAATTTGTTGTGGTGGTTGTTGCACGGGTTGTTGTCGTTCAGCAACTACCGACTGGTTCATGACCACTTGATTTACTTGATTTGCTTGATTATCCTGCCTTGCATTAGATTGGCCACAATAGGTTCCTTTGTATTAGCCCTTATTCTACTATTCTTTCTTTTTATACTTGAACACGCCTTATTGGATTTTTATTTCTTTTATTATGTTAGCCTGGGTAAGAGCTTCTTCAAATGATCTATATTGTTGTAATTGTGATAACCAGGAGATGGGTTTTAGGCAACTCTTGGTGAAAATTTGAGTTAGCTCTTCCATTGGTAGGGAGAATGGTAGTTTTATAATAATATCCCTTTAATGGTTACGAAAGTCATAGACTGACTCATCATCAAATTATTTCAGATTATATAATTCAGTCAGTGAAATTTCATTTCTAACATTAAGGGAAAATATTTTGAGAAATTGGTCTACCAAATGTTCAAAATTATAAATACTATGATGAGGTAGATGGTTATACCACTCTATGACATCTCTCCCAATGTCTAAGGAAATTTTTTGAGCATTAGGGCATCTTGATTTTGAATTTTAAAACATGAGTGAATGAATGTGCTCACATGCTCTCTAGGGTCCTCAATCCCCTTGAATTTGTCAAATTTTGGTACTATAAAATCTATTGGATATGGCAATGATGGTACCGAAAAGTGAATTGGTTGATTGATAAGTTGCCTCAAAGTTAGCTTCTGGTTCATTATACTAGGAGTATGTTGTATCAAGATACCAATATACTGTTGTAAATCTTGAATTCTAGGGTTTTTCCTAGGTATGTGGAAGCCCTAAATCACTTGATGATTTTGTGAGGGTGAAGTGGTGAAATATGGAGGTGTGATGATATTTTGATGATTTGATGGACTGGATTGAATTTGGTGATGTTGATGATTGAATTATTGAAACTGATGGAATGGAGATGATGTTTGAATACTATAAATGGGTTGACTTGTTGGAATGAAAGGGGTGTGGATTGATGGAGGTGTGGGAATGGAAACCACAGAAGGTTACAATATCCATGACGTATTTGATGAAAATAATGTAGACTAAGTGGAAGTTTGTTAAGGCTTAAGATTTTCTACTCGTACTTGTTATTGGGGACAAGAATTAGCATTTTGTTGCTCCTTGAGCAATTTATTAAGGTGTCACCATGCATCTTGTATGGTCATATTTGGAGTAGATGGTGTGTATGTGGTTGGAATGGATGAAGTGGGTGGAGGATAAGTTGCAATAGGGATTGCAATTGAATATGGGGTAGTGGATGCAATGGAAGCTGGCATTTGTAAAGCAGCATTGACATGTGCTTCGTACAATGGATTGCTATAGGTGGTGGTATATGAAGATGGAATGGAAGTGCTTTGAGCACATGATTGTTGTGGAATGGACCAATGCTAGGAAGGTGTAGATGATACATCAAAAATAGGATTAGTGTACACCTAGGTGAAACTAGAAGGCTACAAATGGGTATGTTCCTGCTGAAAATAAGGATCATGCCTAGGGGGTCTATGGATTTGTTCTAGAACAGGGTCAACATATCTTATAAAAGATCTAATTTTACCCATGTCTATGTGGGTGATGTGAGGATTTGTGGGTGATGATGGCTCAATTTCTAGGATGGGGATTTTGGTATCTTTGGATAGCACATCAGTGTTTAAAGTGTACACAATGTGTGATGGAATCGTATACAAACCAGAATAACTTGTATGTATCACATTGACAAGGTTAACAACATAAGTGGCAGGTGAAGAAGTGGAACACTCCATAAATGAAGTGATTTGGATGGCAAGGGCTTGACTTAGAATATTTTCTTAGATTTGGGTTGAAACCATAATCTAATGATTCATATGAGGGTGATCAAGTGTGTGGAATATGCAAAAAATAAAAAATACAAATGGAGAATACATAGAATCAAACAAGCAATTTTAATCCTATGCTTTGCAATAGATTTTTTTTATGATTTTTTTGTCTTTTATATTTTTTTGTGGGGTTTGTGTGTTGTAAATGTGTTAATTTGAATTATTATGCAAGGTGAAATACAAGGCTATATGGAAAATAAGATTATTTCTGGTGATGAAATCCAAAAATTTTGCTCATGGGTGGCTATGGCTACTAAGGGAAGAGATTGACGAATGGAGATGAAACCCACTGTCACTAAATCTCAAACAATGGTTGGTGATGAAATCCAACTTATTATTGTTTATTGTGAAAAGTGAAATATGTGATTTATTTTAATATATGTGTTATCTATTGTGTTCACTCAATGTCAAAAATACACATATTTCATAGGTCTCAACTAGAATCCAAGAACAATAACACCAAGTTCCTCAAAATAACTTAGGGTACACCGCTTAAGTCCCACTCTGAATAGTCATGTGATTCCAACAGTGGAGGGTTCACCTAGTTCTTCTACCTTGAATCACAAAATGTGGGAGTCTACTTAGGTATTATGATATTTTTTAAGTTTAGACAAGTAAAAATGGAAGTTTTCAGCCCTATTATGCAACTATTTTATGCATTTGTAACTTCAAATGCAAACAACATACAAAAATAGTGAATGAATACACCAGAAAGCAACAAAAATCTAAAATAAACGTGAACTACTGTGAATGCAATGATGTAAATGCCTAAAATGCAAATAAAAAATGTGAATTATTTGAACAGAAAATAAATGATTTTATTTTTGTTAATTTTATTATAAAAAGCATGAAAATGAAAATAGAAATGGGTTAGGGTTTGAAGTAGGCTTACCAAGAAGCCTATGTATTTCTTCCCCACTCTGTGAAATGTACCCCAAAGCCTCTGGAACACTATAGGACATTCTTTGAATGTAGCAAGGTATTACTCAAGCATTGCAGGGCATCCACGCAACCTCTGATCAAATTCTACAACCTCTAGAAACCCTAGTTTTTTACGATTTTCATGTGATCAAATTTCTAGAACCTGCAAGATGAAAATAGAAACAAAAAATAGTGACAAGATAAATTAGCATGAATAACCCTTTGGGGGTACCACCCTGATCGTAATTTTGTAAATTGAAATCGAACAACATCGATACAAAAGATAAAGTAACAAAAACATATTAAGAACACAAGATTGCACAAGATGAATAAGCTTTTTTTTAACGTAGGAAGATCTCAAAATGATACAATCAATGTGCCCCAATACGGGTTTTCCAATATTTTTTTGATACAACTTTACAAATACTAGGGTTCTCCAAAACCCTAGATTAATACACTATTAGTGTCTTTGCATTCATCTTCAATACAAATGAGGTTGTGGGTGGGCTTGTGTATCCTTGGCGAGCCATCCTAGATTAAAAAACTTCCAGATAGATGATTATTGTACCTAAAAAAAGATACAACAACAAAAAGATATTAGAAGCACCTATGAGGGCTCCACTGTGTGAGGCCCTCAGAAAGATAAAACAACTAAAACCCTAGATGTTGTAATGTATAACTAAAAATAGAAGTGCTAGAATGTAAAATAAATGCACACAATATATTATTATCTTGTCAAAATGTTAATTTCTATCTCTAATCCTGTCGATGATGGTCGCAAGGATGCTCGAACGGTGCTCAATGGTCGTAGCACTGTAGATCTATTGTAGGAAATACCCAAAGATATTTTGAGAAGGATGTGGATACACCATAGAGTTCTAGAAATACCCAGAGGTGGTCTACTAGCTTTGGGATACGTTTGGGGGTTGATAATAATATTGCAAGACTAGATCTGGTTTTGCGCGAGATTGGTAGCAACAAAAAGGGGTGATGTGATGGCTATGGTGAGTGATGAAAATTATGGTGAAGTGTCTAGGGCAGAAGGGCTTGAGGATTTTTTAGGAGCTTAAGTATTAAGGGCTTCCAAAGGTTTGATTCATCAAAATGACTCCTCTTTTATAATCTTCCCTTGAACATGTTAGGGTTTCGATGACACAAAATGAGTGGCCAAGATTAAAACATGAGGAAGGATGGAGATTAAGTTTGGGCAAGTGGCATGGATTGATATGGATGGATGGCTAAGATTAAAATGTAGCAGATATCTAAGATTAATTTATATAAATACATATATATTTATTATATATAATATATAAAATAATAATATTTAAATATATATTAAATAAATATATATATATAATGGATGGTTGTGATTTGAGGACATGGATGGATGACAAGTGGCTAGATTTTGGTGTCTACAAAATCATTCCTCTCTATAAATTAATTTATGGTGTTAGTGATCAACCTAAATCTCATCATGGACATTGACTTCCTTACTGTCAATAGTGATGAAGAAAAATATGGAGCTACTACTCCACTTATGAACATCGTTGGTCCCCTCGTTTTGCTTCTTTCCTCATTGATGTATTAAATGTTGCATTTAAAATTTATTACATTTTCTAAGATCTTCATAAAAGTAGTGGCATCTAGAAATACACAATCTAATGATATTTTGTCCATGATACTTAATCCACCTATGCCAAGGCTGGAATCGAACTAAGGCATTTGTGAAGATATTTGGATTTTTTCAACCAATAGGAAATACAAGAGGTAGTTATACATGGCATCAATATATTTTTCAAAAAATGAGACAAAATCTAGCATTTATTTGATAAATCTACTTAAGGTGCTTATGCATACAATAAGGAATACAAAAAGTCAAGTTAAGTTATCTTTATCCTACATGTATTATGGAAGGGATTATTAAAGCCCATATTTTTTGGATATTTAATTTTATTGATTTCAGGATAATAAAAGGAAAATACATATATTTTTAAACACTAGAGGAAGAATATCCCTTCTACTTATTACAATTCAATGAATCAATCAACTTACAAGTATAGGCTTATATATACTTGTTGGAAAGCATTTTTTTAGGCTGATCCAGTTGAAGTAAAAAATTTCAATTTTGTGAAATACTAATATGGCTAGTGGTACACCAAAGTTCTTATTACCTTATTCCCAACTACTATAAGAGAATAATTATAATGCTTGGAATACCAAGCTCAAAACTCAAATTGAGTTTGAATAAGTATGGGAAGTTGTAGAAGGGTCCATTATCCATCTTGACATAGATGATGAAGAGTAGACAAAATTTGACAATGCATATAGAAATATAGATCATCATAATTTTTGGTGTAACTGATGAAGTACAACCATACATTTGTGATTCAACCATAGCTAAATATTCATGGGATAAACTACAGACAATGTTTGGGATAAGGAACCATGTTCAAATCCTATTTCTCCAAAATCAACTCCATTGCTTGACAATTAAGAATGGAGAAAAACTCAAGTTTTTCTTGAGTGGGGTTGTTGAACTACATACATCACTACAAGCTTTGGGATAAAAGGTGTCTGGTGACACTTGTTCTAATTATTTTAAGATCTCTCCCCTCATAATAAAACGTATTTGTGACATATTTAAATATCACTGAGTAAACACCAACATTTGAAAATTTGGTGAACCTACTTCAAAAATTAGAGGCCTCTCATACAACACAAAAAGAAGATCAAGTTCTTATCATAAATAAAAAAGAGAAGCAAGTAGTCAGAAGAGGCACAAGATCTCAACAACTCTTCCAGCAATAAATAAATAATTCTCATGTATAGATATCAACAATAAATAAATAATTATCACACATAAAATGTGTGAACTTTATGGTAATAATGGACACATGATAACGAAATGTTCATGCAACCCCTTCACAAATAGGTCTTCTTCTAAATATATGCATCAACAGCAAAACAAATCATCATCAAATAAGAGAAATCCTATTTAGAAATAGGTACATCAACAACATAATAATATTGTAGAAGACAATCAAACTAAAGAGAAATAAAAAGGTCACTCAAAGAAGAGCATGTATTTGTTGACCGTTCTCAGCTAAGTCAAATAATATTTGGTATAATTATAAAGCAACCAAATATAAGACCAATCAATAAAATTGGTTTTATCTAAACTATTCTAGACATATAGTAAGATCTCTCTATGAAATAATGCATTCAATGAAATCAAAAGCCTAGTCAATTATCCCAAACCACTGGACAACTAATAGAAGAAGAAGATGAATGATAAAAAATTTTCCACAATTGAGAAATTTCAAGCCAAGTAAACTCAAGCACCAAATATGGAGCAACTTGAAGCTGACAAAGTCCATTCTGAATGTGATTCCTCTTCATCCATAGAAGAATTAGAAGTAGAGACCAAAGAGAAGGACTAGGAATTCATGCATAAGGTACTCAATATTAGACCACTTTTATCAATGGCACACCATGCCACCAACCAAAGTAAGCATAAATACATTACTTTCCACAAATAATGTCTTATTTAAATGAACAAATCCAAGATGCAAAAGAAGCAAAAGATGATTGACCTTAATACAATAAGTAATGTTCAAAATATGAAATGATGATAGGTCATTAAAGTCACAAACATAGAAAGAATGGAAACACATGACAAAGATACTCCAAGGGAAGATAAAAAGGAATAATATAGTAATTCTTGGGAATAGATATGTATGTCTCTATTCACAAAAGGATAATCGATGAGACTATAATCTCCATTGAATTTATCTATAATAGGTATTGAATAAGTGTTTGCATAAATTGTGTTTTGAAGTGCATGATCGGTGGTACCTCACACTCCTAAGCATTATGATACAATATTTACATTAATGGGGGGATTTCCCTCTGCTCTAAATCCAAATATTCCAGCATCACCCTAGAAATTATCACAAAAATCAAGAGCCAAAGCCAAAGCTAGAGTCAAATTCAAGTGCGAGAGTCAAAGCCAAAGTTAGAGCTAGATCCAAATCTAATACTATGATGTAATAAGGGGGAATGTTAGGAATTATTACATCATAGATAATGTGAATGTAAGTTGAGTGAAACCACTCAACACATGGTACATAAGGTCCACTAGTGGTTAAGGGTAGTTGTAAATTGGTTATGGTTGGTTATGCCAAATTTAGGAATTGCATTATTTTTAAATATTCATCACCCCATAATATAAATTATAAAAGCATTTAAGCATTAGTAGTATCATCTAAATGGTTCATGATATCATTTTGTTTGCAGATTCTCCACTATAATAATCTTGCTTTTGACTACTAACCAAAGTAATTTCAAGGCCTTGGGTGGACCTCCATTAACCAAACATTTTTCCAAGGAAAATCATTAGGAGTAGGAAATTATGATTGCTCTAAATCCTCATATCCCACTTGTTCAAACATCCACCATCTTTTGATAGATTCCAAATCAACTCATTTGTCCCCATAGAAATAGGCAAATAGAACTTTTGAAGCATCTTTTAGAGCTCATCTATTATTTGTTTGAGTTCCTCTCTTCACCTAAGTTACTAATGTAGTTTATTTGATATTGATCACCAACTCTATCTTACATAACCTATATAATTTAAAAAGGAAAAAATACCTAAAAGTTTTTGTATTTCCTTTTAATTTTCTTACTAATGTAATATACAATCTTGTCATGGAAAAATACTTTTTTTTTTTTTCAATGTTTCTTTGTTTTTAATAATTTATAAAGAGGACCTGGCTGATTGGTGAAAACTTTTTTTGAGCTCTGGCGATTTGGTGGGAAACTTTCTGAACTGTCGTCGGCCGAGGCTCTAGGGCTTATGGTGGGAATTTTCTACCAGGGACTCAGGTGGTTTGTTGTTGTTTTTCGCTGATGGCTCTTTCGTTGCCCCGGGAGGGCCCAATGGGGTCTCCTCCAGAAGTTCTCGATGGGAAAAAGACCTCTTATGCCGAGATATTAAGAGAAAACCCTGCATCTTCCTCCGATGAAGCTCAGCGGAGTGCTTACCATTCGCTATCCAAGAATGCGGGTAAGGGTTCTCCTGTGCACAGAGTCAATGGATGTCTCCCGCAATCCGCTTCCAGATCGAAGATTGTCATAGAACCAAAGCTGGTCGAGGATACGATCAACTACCGTGCTACTCATGACCTGATTTGCAAATTCATGGGTATCCGACCCACCCTGCACTTTCTGCACACCTGGGTGAGACAAAACTGGGAGCCTATCGGTGAGTACTCCTTATGGCCCATAAGCAATGGGTATTTTATTATTAGTTTTTCCTCCTTAGCGGATAGAAACAGAGCATTTGAATCAAAAAAGAGGAGCCATGGCCCGGTAGGGTTATTTGTTCAACCGTGGAGAGCGGGCTTCGATCCTCGCATTGAACCCACGGCTGTCCCGGTTTGGATCCGGCTGTATGCTCTCCCGATGGAGTTTTGGGGTGAGCAGATTCTTGAATTGATAGGTAACTCTCTAGGTAGATATTTGGGAGTCTCCAAAGATACCATAGAAGGAAACACTACTGTTTTTGCTAGAATTTGTGTAGAACTGGATATTAGCCAGCCGCTACCAGCTGAGATGGAACTGGAGTTAGCAGGACAATCCTGGATACAGCAGCTAGACTATGAATCCCTACCTTTTTGATGTAGAGTTTGCCATAAGCATGGCCATTTGGATAGGTTCTGTCCGAATATCTTGAGCACCAAAGTGGATGTTCACCAGGGAATGCCAAATCGCCCCCGAGAGGGTAAGCCCACTCGGATCAAGGAACCACCCATCATTCCCCTTGGTTCTGATGCCCAGAAAGATGGCTTTGAATAGCAGAAGAGAAGAAGAAACAAAAAGAGAAATGGCAAGGAGCAAGCTCAACCCAAGCCAACCAACCGGTATGAAATCTTCAAATCTCTTGTGGATCAAGAAGACCAAATTATGGAAGGATCAGATGGGAACCTTGAGGATAATATCATCCATTCTCATGCTCCTCCCTCACCAACCCCTGTCCTAGAACAGGTGATTGACTCCTCTGAGATTTTGCAGCTAGAAAACCCAGGGGCATTGGTAATCCACTCCCCAGCACAGCCAGTTATTAAGGATGTCACCATGGGAAATGCAGAAAAGATCAGAGAAAGACCAGCTCTAGGGATTACCCAGGTGGAGAAGAGGTCAAAAAATAGTAATTCCCAAGGGGCGGGCAGGAAATCCAATAAGGATCTAATTGCAGTGCAAGGAGATAAGCTAATCAATGGAGGATTGGCGAGAACAATTGATTCTTATTGCTCCCAAGGTTTCCAATGATTATTCAATATTGGAATGTGAGGGGTTTAAACAGTAGAACCCATCAATCTGCTGTTCAAAGACTTTTAGAGAGAAGTAAAACAGACTTTATGCTCATTCAGGAGACAAAAATGTCTTTAGACCTTATGAGTAAAACTGTCAGTCGAATCTGGAGGGGTGCTGGCCATATGGCTGTGGCTGCTCTAGGTGCCTCGAGAGGGATTGCTACTCTTTGGAACCCTTTGGTGTGGATAGAAATAGAACATATAGCTTGGATGGGTGTCCTCACATCTCTTTTTAGGAACATTGTTATAGCTGAACAAGTCTTAATTACAAACTTCTATGGGGCTCAGAACATCGATGGTCAGCGGTTTCAATGGAAAGCTGTTCAAAACATGAGGTCCTCCGGGAAGTTTTTGATTGGATTATTGCTGGGGACTTCAATGCCAAATTATCTGCCAGGGATCAGGAAGGTGGCATCCCAGTTTTGGATACAGGGGACCAGCTTTTAATTGCCCAAGTCCAGGCCTTTAACCTTGTTGATATCAAAGGCCCTAGCACGAACTTTACCTGGACTAATAAGAGAAGAGAGCCATTCAATAGGAGGGTTAAGATTGACCGGTTTTTGGTCTCGGAGGAAGCTTTTGTTAGATGGAATATCAAATTTCAGATTTTGGATGGCCCAGTCTCAGATCACTCTCCCATTTTCTTTGGAGGGAGGGACTATGTCGAAGCGATATTACAAACCATTTAAATTTGAAAATTTTTGGTTGCAAAAAGAGGACCTCCGAAGGAAAATTCCACAGTGGTGGGAAGAAGGTCGTCTCCCTTTTGGGACAGCTATGTTCAAATTTCATAAACAACTTCTTTTTTTTAAGAGTAAACTAAAACAGTGGAGGCAAACTAACAAATCTGATTTCTAGCTCCAACGGGCTCCCTTGTTGACCAGATGGAACGAGGTGCAAAAACAATTCAGGGAAGGAATCATTTCTGAGCATCTTAAATCTGAGGATGATGCTTTACGCAAAGCGGTTGAGGACATTGATAATCAAGAAGAGATCTACTGGAAAAAGAAAGCAAGAAACACATGGTTATTAGAAGGAGATAGAAATACAAAATTTTTCCATCGCTCTGCCTGTGCTAGAAGACAATTGAATAACATGGAACTCCTTCAAGACGAGAATGGAAACTCTTTTGACACTCTCCCTGGTATGCACTCCCACTCAATGGAGTATTTCTCAAACCTCTTTAAGGAAAGTATGGAGCATGATGTGGAAGCCCAAAATGAAGTCATTGATGGCATTCCCTCTATTATCTCTCATGAAGAGAATCAGGCCCTTCTTAAGCCCATAGATCGTGATGAACTCAAGAAGGTGGTCTTTGGGATGTGCACTGGAAAATCTCCTGGTCCTGATGGCTTCCCTATTGAGTTTTTTCAGGCCTTCTGGGATACCCTGGAGGAGGATGTGCTGGCTGTCATTGAGGAATCCCAAACTAATAAAATAATGCTCAAGGCTCTAAATCACACCTTTATTATCTTAATTCCAAAATGAGAGGGGGGGGTTCACATTTCTGATTTCAGACCTATTGCCTTATGCAATGTGATTTACAAAATAATCACTAAAATTATGGCTGAAAGACTAAAACCTCTTCTAGAGAATATAATCTCCTCAGAGCAAGGGGGTTTTGTTGAAGGGAGACAGATCTTAGATGGAGTGATCTTGGCTCAGGAGGCTATCCATACTATGCACAATTCAGGTAACAAAGGAATGTTCATCAAACTGGATATGTCTAAGGCTTATGACAGGGTAGAGTGGGGCTTTTTGGTCAAGATGTTGGCAGCCTTTGGCTTTTCTCAGGACTGGATTGCCTGGGTCATGAGCTGTATCTCTACGCCTTCATACTCTGTTTTAATTAAGGGGCTTCCCTCGCCACATTTTGGAGCCTCTTGGGGTCTTCACCAAGGAGACCCTTGCTCTCCTTATCTCTTTCTCATCTTGGCTAAAGGATTAGGCAGACTCCTCCTGAGAAGAAGACTTCAAGGACAGATAACAGGAATTAAAATCGGGGCTGAAGTTTTGACTCATTTATAGTTTGTGGATGATACTGGATTGGTGGGAGTGGCCGACCCTCGGGGAAGCAAGAGGAATCAGAGATTCTCTAAACGTCTACCTCCGAGCCTCTAATCAAGTCATCAATGAAACAAAATCCAAAGTGGTCTTCTTTAATCTTGATCAAAGGTCACAAGACAGAGTTATTGAGATCTTGGGATTCACTAGGACCTCTCTTCCTATTGTTTACCTGGGGGTTCCTCTGCATTTCAAAAAACTAAAAGTCGATTTCTGGAAGGACCTTTTGGATGGCATAAAAGATAGAATCAATCACTGGTCTCATAGATGGTTAAGCTATGGGGGCCGACTGACTTTCCTACAGTTTGTTATTCAGGCCATGCCAATTTATAAATTCTCTATCCTGGCTGCCCCTCCTTCAATTTGGAAAGAGCTGGACAAAGCGGCTAGAAGTTTTCTTTGGGAAGGTGCCAAAGGAGAGAGGAAATGGGCCTTGGTTGGATGGGATAAGGTCACCCAGCCCAAGGAAAAAGGTGGGCTGGGATTAAGATGCTCCAATTTTAATAGTCAGGCTTTGGCTGGTAAACTGTATTAGAGGTGGATTTCCCAGCCAACGTCCCTCTTCAGTAGAATCCTCTCTAGTAAATACTTGGGTCTTGTTCACCCTAATGACTTGGGCTGCTTTCCTTTGGAGGGTAATGGTTCATTAGTGTGGCAGGCTCTCAAGCTTGGATCTCGCATTATCAAAGATCAATTGTTCTGGAAAGTTGGGAGAGGGGAGAAGGCTCGGTTCTGGACTGATTCTTGGGATCAGAATCCTCCCATTCTTGCTGTGTTTCCTGAATTGCATCCGTTAAAATCAGCTCTTGAAGATAAGGGATGGATTCATATTGAGAGCTACTTCAATACCAGCCAATTGGGGGAGTATAAGATTCAAAAGTTCAAGAGGCTGGGTGAATGGCCAATTCCAATCCCCCCGGAGCAGGCTCCAACTCTGGAAAAAATCTTGTCAGAACGGTTTCTTACTAGGAGCGATGCAGAGGATGAGCTTGCCTAGGGCTTTGGTAACCTTGGGGTTTATACTGTGAAGGAGGGCTATGTTTCGATCCTTCTAGAGCCCCCCCCACACTCTTTTCCAGTTCAATAATGGAGGAAGATTTGGCATCCCAAGGGCTAGCCGAAAGTGAACTTCTTTGCCTGGCAGCTTATGCACAATGGTATCCTGACCTTTGACAATCTTAGAATCAGAGGCATCATTGGTCCTTCCCAGTGTGTTTTATGCTATAGGAATGAGGAAACTGCTGATCATCTTCTGTTTGATTGTCCTTTCTCACAACAGATTTGGCATCGTTGGTTCTCCCATTTTAAACTTCAGGCTATTGGAGACTTGTCTCGGACCAATTTATGGGAAAGCTGGAAGAGAGGTAGATTTACTTCTAATGCTCTTCGAATTGGCTGGGAGCTTGGTTTCCTTTTTATTTGGTGGCAGGTGTGGTTGGAAAGAAATGCTCGTATTTTTCGTGAAACCTTCTCTTCGATGGATGGGATATGGCAGGTCATCTGGAGCAAAGTTGTGGAAATCGTTGCCATCTATGTTGAGGAGGAAAATCAGCCTGCTTCTAAGCCTCTGGAAGAGAGAGCTGCTGATCTTGAGAGACAGGTAAGAAGTTGTTGGAAACCTCCCCTAGAATGCTGGATCAAAATCAACACTGATGGAGCTGCAAAAGGCAATCCGGGAAATGCTGGAAGTGGAGTAATCTGCCATGATCATGTTGGGGCTGTGCTCTATTGGGAATTGCAAGGTAATATTGCCACGATATCGCGACACGTTTGGCACTTAAGCGATTGGGAGGAAAATTGTCGCGATATCGCGATCTGTAGCGCGGTCGCGGCCTCGAGCTGGAAGTTGTCGCGATATTGCGACAGGTTGAGCCTTTGCGGCCTTTGGCGGGTTTCTGTCGCGATATCGCGACATGTCGCGCTATCGCGGCTCTTGTTGAGATTATGTCACGATTTCGTGCCTCTTTTGAAGATGAAGAGCAAAGTTGATAATTTGTTGCGATATCGCGACAGTTTGGAAAACTGGAAGTTGCAAGGTAATTTTGTCGCGATATCGCGACACGTTTGGCACTTAAGCGGTTGGGAGGAAAATTGTCATGATATCGTGACCCTTTTGTGGCATGAGAGTCGTTTAGAAACTTCGTCGCGATTTCGTGATGCCTTTGCTGGTTGGATGATGCGGAGACAGTCCGTCGCGATTTCGTGACCTTTTTGGCGCTTTGGTGCTCTTTGGAGTTGTAGTCACGATTTCACGATGCCTTTGCTGTTAGGCTGCTGGATGGTGCTGTCGTTGCGATTTCGTGACTCTTTTTGCGTGCGGCTACCGAGGGCCCCTCCTGTCGCGATATCGCGACATGTCGCGATATTGCGACTGTTGGTGCCGACGCGGTCGAGATGGGGGTGATTGCCGCGATTTCACGACATGTCGCCTTTTCGCGCCCTGTTGTTTTCTTTGCCCTGTGGTTGTTAGTGCTGCCGTTGTGCTTTGCACTTGTTGTGTTGCTCTTTGCTCTGGGTCGGGATGTGTTCTATCCCGTTTGTAATTGTTCTTTGTATTAATACAAGTTTTTCATTTTTTTCAAAAAAAATAATAATTTATAAAGAGAGAATTATCTATTAAAAAAAGCTTCAAAAAAATTATGTATCTTATATTCTTGTTATTAGATGTTTTCAATCTTTATCAAATATTTTATTAACTCTCAATTACTAGAAAATGTTTCCTTTTTTTAATTTTACTTTAATACTTTTACGAATTATTAAAATTAGTTTTTAATAACTTTAATAAATAAACCCTTTTATGAATTCAAAGTAGCTTTTAATAACTTATTTTTTTCAATTAGTTATATGGTATTGAAACGGACACCATATTACATCATCACCCTATAGTGGTATTACAACAAATCTTGGATATTATTCATGTATTTTTTTGGCAAGTATCAAACATATTTCTCCTCCTTAAACATTGAGGAATCTAATCGGTTGAGCTAATGCCACTTTATAGCTTTTAATAACTTCTAATAAGCCATCCATTTCACTTTTAAGTAAAAATATGAGTCTTTTATTATTATATACTTGTGTGATATTTCATATTTTTAAATTTAAGTGAAAATTAAGATTTAGGATGCATTTATATTGGTACATTTTTATTTATGAATATAAATAATATTTTAAAAAAATATAAACATAAATGGAGAGGAAGAAGAAAAAGGAATAAGTTTAAGAAATGAAAAAATAAGGAAAAAAATGAAAGAAGAAAAGAAAAAAGAAAAATAAAAGAAAGAAAATAGAAGATAAAAATGAACAAATTAATTTATATAATGTTTTTTTTTGTTTGCTTTGCTAGAGATCAAGGGGTTGTACTCGAGTCCCCCACCCTTGATAAATCACAACTCTCTCCTTTAGAGCTTGAGAGTTTACAAACATATTCAATTCTTATCTCAATTGAGTTGCTATAACTAGATACCTACATATTTCATAAAATGTCTAAATTATTTATTTATTTTTGTAAATAAAGGGGTAAAAATTTATTGATAAAAAGTTTGGATTACAGAGTACAACTGAGCTTCCAACTAGGACTCAAATAAATAGCCAAACAGGCTAAAACCACTAGACTAGAATGACACCCGGAAAAGACAACAATAACAAACCACATTAAGTTTGTACATCCTTGTGGATCAACTCCCATAGCCGTTGAGAGTCCCCAGACGGGAGACTCTCCCAATTATTGATACTCCAAGGATCCAACAGTTCAGAAGTGCTTTTGGCCAGGTAATCAGCAACCACATTCCATTCCCTTGGAATGTGCACAAAGGATATAAATTTCAACTCTTCACTCATTCTGAGAATCTGAACGGCTACAGAGGCCAACTGCCAATTAACTTCCTCCACTCTTTTACTGTTTAAAATATTAACCATAATTTGAGAATCAAACTCGTAGATAATCCTATGCCAGCCAAGATAAAACCCCCTCCGCAAGGCCTCAATAATTGCAAGAGCTTCCATAAAATTATTGGAGTGAACACCTTTATAAATGAAAAAGAAAAAAATGACACCACCAGTAGAATCTCTCCCAACACCGCCAATGCCAGCATGTCCAGGATTACCCCTGGACGATCCATCAATATTAATTTTTAAAACTCCTCTAGGGGGTGGCCTCCACCTACCATATCTCCTAACCTTCTTGTTGAGCTGAGGAACCCTACTAGGGCTAGAAGAGTTCACACCATCCCCAAAGATACCAAGGGCTTGTTGTACCTTCTCCTCCCTAGAATCCAAAATAGGGTCCACATCACATTTGCTATGGATGGTTTCCTGAACCATATACAGGATCCTTTGCCAGATCTATTGAACAACCAAATAACTGTCCTAAAATGTGCATCAGTTTCATTTGAGCCAAATTTTCCTGATGATGCAAGAAGGGCCCAAATTCCAAGACACCCGAAGGAAGGGGGCCTTGGTCGAAGGTCTGCCCAGACTACTCCAAAACTCCACCAAGGACAACACATGAAAACATGGATGGTTCCAGGTGCTCCACCAACGATGCCAAATGTCTCTGGAAAAGGAGCATTGGAAAAATAAATGAGAAGATTCATCCTCATTCTTACTGCAAAGGACACAAAAAGAGGGACCCTGAAATCCCCTCTTCCTCACATTATCCCAAGTGAGGCATTTATTACAAGCTACCAACCAAAGAAAGAAGTTACATTTTGGCTAGGCAAATTTGTTCCACATATTTTTCCACCAAGTGACAGGAAGACTCTCATACTTTTGCTTATCAAGAACTTGATAACCATAGGCTACCGAGTAGGTTCCCTTAGGATCAGGGTTTCAAGCCATAATATATTTACCCCTCAATGAAGAACAAGGCCTCCCCATAATAATAAGATCAATATTTGTCCTTGGCCAGTACACCTTGGGCCATTCTTGCGGATCTTTCCACCTGTACATCTCCATATTTCCAAAAGACTAGATTTTTTTAAAGTCCTCCACATGAGACCAACCTACTTCCAAGAAAAAAATGCTTAGGTAATGTAACCTAGGATATTGATTTAAGATAGGAGGGTGGCCATCCCAATAATCCTCCCAAAAAAGAGTATTTTATCCCTGATGGAAAATCTAAAAAAAACTCTGCTTTATTAAATTAGCTCCTCTTTTCAGAGTATCCCAGATAACTGAACCTTTCCTAACCAAGCTGACTCTATGGATCTCAACCTCAAAAATACCTCTCAAGTATTTACAAGATAATATTTTATCCCAAATCTAATATTGAGAGGTACACCATCTCCAATAAAGTTTTGCAGCCAAATCCTACCCAAAATTATTTTTCTGTCGCAACCCAAGACCTCCCTCTTGCACCGGCCTACATATAGAATCCCACCTAACCAAACTCCATTTAGATTGATCAAGTTTTCCAGACCATAAAAATTGTATTGACAAATCATCCATGTCCTTGATGAAGTGATAGGAAGCTATTTGTACAAAACATCTATAAATGGGTAAATATTGAACAACAAATTTTAAAAGCAACACTCTACCTGCAGTGGATAGCCATCTGAAAGTCCAGTGATTCACCTTCCTTCTAAACTTATCAAGCATAGACTACCAAGAACATCTAGGTAGAGGATGAGATAAAATTTGAATACCAAGATAAATGAAGGGGGAAGTCCCAACCTGTAATCTTAGAATGTGAGCAATCCTAGCTTGAATAAGAGGAGGGTATTGAAGAATAAAATAGAAGATTTTTCCTCATTAATCAACTGTCCAGAAGAACCAAGATATATGTTAAGAGACTGTCTAATATTGCCAGCTTACCTGTTAGTGGCAACTCCCAATAAATCAGTATCATCAAAAAATTGAAAGTGGGAAAGAGGTGGCAAACTACTATCCCACTTCCACCCCTAAATGATACCCTGCACGACTTGAGACTTGAGCAATATTCCCAACTCTTTCGTCGTAATGATAAATAAATAAGGAGATAAATGATCTCATTGTCTCAATTCCATTGAGGCCTCAAACAGCTCTGATGGCTCATTATTAGCAGGAACAGATAATGAGAAAGAAGAAACACGGCTCATCACCCATCTAATCCATTCCTCCTCAAATCCAAAAGTAGCAAAAACTTTCTAAAGAAAGGACCATCTGACCCGATCATAGGCTTTGGCCATGTCCAACTTAATGAACATAGTTTTCTCCTTAGAATTTTCCATCAAGTGAATAGCTTCTGTAGCAATAAAAACCCCATCCAATATTTGTTGGCCAGCAACAAACCCTCCTTGCTCCTTAGAGATAATTTTGCTCAACCATATCTTCAGCCACTCAGCAATAATTTTTTTGATGATCTTATACACAACATTGTAGAGAGCAATAGGCATGAAAATATCCAAGGAATTTGCTCTCTTTTTTGGGTATAAACACCACAAATGTAGCATTTAGGGCCCTTAGCATCTGTTTGTTCTTTTAGGACTCATGGACCATCTCCAAAATATCAAATTTGATTAAATACCAAAACTCCTGATAAAACTCGATCGGGAATCCATCTAGGCCTGGGGCTTTTCCTTTTGTCATCTTGAATACAACATTTTCCAACTCCTCAAGGGAAATTGGATCCATCAAGTGCTTATTCATCTCTCTATAAATAATCATTGGAATACAGTTTAGAATAAGCTTTTCATTCTCATCATCTGATAGGGAGTCCTCCTTGAAGAGAGAGGAAAAATACCTCTTAGTCTCTTCTGAAATATCCCTGAAAGAAGAGAGTAGGGCACCCTGAGAATTCACAAAAGAGGTAATCAAGTTACCATTACGGCGAGCCTTAACTGAGTTATAAAAGAAGGTTATATTCCTATCCCCTTCCTGAAGCTAATCTACTCGAGCTTTTTATTTCCAAAAAATTTCTTCCCTCAGTTCCCATTCAACAAGGTCTTTCGTAGCCTCAGATTCCTCAACAAGAAGTTCCTTCATGAATCCCTGATCTCTAATCTTCCTTAAAGCTTCTTCCATCCTCCTAAGAGCTGCTAGCTTAGCCAAGGAAAGGTTCCCAAAATTCAGTCTATTCCATCTCTTCAATTTATGTTTTACAAATTGTAGTCACTTCATAAAGGAATACATAGCGGTGCCATGAGGAGGTTTGCCAGTGGTCCACCAACCTTGTATGAAATCATGAAGCTTAGGATCACAAAGCCACATAATTTGAAACTTAAAGGAGGGATTATTTTTTAGCCCTAACTCCAAAGCAGAGAGTTTGATAGGCCAATTATCAGATCCCCTACCCTCCAAAATCAGAACTAGCACTTATGTTATTACCCATCCAATAACTGGATATCAAAAACCTATCTAGTCTCTCTGAGATGGAAGTTTCCCCACACCTTCTATTGTGCCAAGTAAAGATCCCATTATCTGGCTTGATGTCAACCAAGTTTAGGGCCTGGATATGAGCACTGAATATAGAAGAAAAAGACTCGATACGGTCCACCCCACCACGTTTCTCCTCTAGACAAGTGATAGAGTTGAAGTCTCCAGCCAAAACCCATGGGTACAGGGGAACCAAAATTCTCACAAAGCAAATGTGCTCCCACAAATTCACTTTACCATTGTTATCAACAGTAGCATACACATTTGTAAGTAGGATGGTTTCACCATATTCATTATCATTCCCGACCATCGAAATAGACCATCTGCTAGAAATCCAAGTAAGAGGGGATATCTTAACCAAATTCCATAAACAAGCGATGCCACCAGTATATCCACATGTACCAATACACTAGAATTACCCCCTTATCCACAAATTGGGAGCAATACTGAACATACTATCAATAGCCAATTTAGTCTCCTAAATAAACACCACATCTAGATAATGCACACAAACCAAATCACAAATAACTTTTTATCTAGGGATTTTGTTCAACCCCCTTACATTCCATGAGAGGATAATAATTTTTGGGGGTTATAAAAATGGGAGTCCAATGTTCTCACCAAGCCTGACTCCATCAAAGTCTCCCCCATTAACTTAATTTTATCCTAGTCCTTTCGACCCACCTTCATATTCTTATCCGAAAAAAAAAAAATTAATTATTTTTTGTTGCAATCCCAACACCGTAGGAGTTTTGCAGTCCAAGGATGATTGCATCAGTGCTTGAGTAGGAGAGGGCATAACTAAATTTATACCACTTTTCAAAATAGTTTCCCTTATAGGGCTAGACCCATCCATGTTCCCTATACTCAGATCCAAAACCCTTTGTTCTTCATTTAAACCCCCTATATCTGATTCCTTAAGTTCTCCCTCAAGAAGAGACATCTAATTTGGCCTTGTTATATTTGCATCAGGTAGCGACATTTTAGGTATCTCCATGCATTGATCAAGATCATCTAATATTTCAAAACGATTGAGTAGAGCATCTGGCTGGATATCCTTAAGGTCTTTGTTTGCCCTTCGTCCTCTGTTTCGGGCTTTTACCAAAAAAAAAACCTTCCGTATCCTTTTCCCCTTCCTTTATCGGGGCTTTTCCTTTATCCAAACTTTGTCCAGACTGAGAGAGCCCAATATTTGAAGCCACAAATGGGACAAACTTAGGGCATTTTCTTTACAGGTGGCCAGATTCATGGTAAATCTGATAATAAAATGGAATAGCTTCATAGTCAAGTTTTTGAACCCATGTAGTTGATCAAAATTGTATTTCAATAGAATTTGGAATAGGATTATTTAATTCAATACAAATACAAATACGAGCAATAGAGATTACCTTTTTATCCATTTTCCGTTGTGACGGTCCAATCGACTTCCCAAGCAGAAGGGTAATCTTATGCAAGATATCAGTTCTTCATAATTCCAACAGGAGCCTGGAAGCTGCACCTATACTGGAACCTGCGACAACCGCTCCTCTAATGGGTTGAAATCCACATGCCAGGATTTAATAAAGAGTCCCACTTGGTTATAGAAATAAGGACCCCCTTCAAATGTTTTGTTACAATCTGCAATATAAGATAAAACCGCCATAAAATAGTTGTTCGCACTCAGCATCACCTCCACATAGCCTTCAGGATTCCAAGTCTTTCTGACCCAAGCCTCCACAAAGGCGAGAGAAATTTGGATACCCAAAAATTTGCCAATAAGGGCATGTTTGGTTAGATACTCCACATCTTTCGCCATCAAGTCTGGTTGAACCACTAGAATTGGCCTGGCTTCACATCGTTCCAAACATCCATTGTTCTTTAACAAGCGGTTCTCGACATGCACTGGAAAATCTTGTTCCTTCCAGTCATTTTTAAATGAAAAAACATCACGAGCATGCACTCTCTATGCCGGACCCAATGCCATCACGACATTCCTCTAATTTTTTAGACCTCCTCCGGAAGCTATTGCCATCCCCACAAAGTATTATTTCTTCATCAAACTCTAGCAGAGTAGTTTATTTTATTTTTTGGATCTTCTTCAATTTTTTATGTGAATACAAATATTTTAGAATTCAGCATCTTTCTTCTTGATATCTACAGCAACCTTTACAAAACAAAAACTCCAACTCTACTATCTATGCATTGCGTCTTAATAGAGTAATATTTCTGAAACATTGCACTATCATAGTCCATTTTACCAGATCTGGATTGCTAGTTTCCTTCCTGAAGAATAAGTGCAACCACAAAAATTGTAATATATATTTAATATGAAATATATTAATGCTATAAAGCAAATCAAATATTACCAATGGAAAACATTAAAGTTAATCTTAATCATTATTTGATTCAGGCAGTCAACATACTCTTGTCAACTTCAACTAAACTTACTACTTTCTTCAACCATGGAAAAGAGAATTTTACTTCATGATCCTCAATTAAAACTCTTGTCTTGGCTAGCCTATTTGTACATTTGTTTCCTTCACTTAACATATGTGTAAACCTGATTTCTTCAAACTCTATAGCAAGGTCTTGAATTTCCACAATTATCTCTTGTATGTTCCATGGAGCCTTTGCTTTTCTTAAAATTGCATTTATTACTATTAGTGAATCACCTTCCATCCATACTTTGTTCCATTTCATTTGTTTGCATATTTTTAACCCTTCCAAATCCACCCAAGCTTCAGCTTCTTTATTTATCTTAAATTCATTATTGAAAGTGTAATGAGATAAATATCTCCCCTCTTATTTGAAATTTTTCCTCCTCCTACTGGTCCTAGATTTCCTTTATATGCTCCATAAAAATTCAATTTGACAACTCCACATATAGTGGGTTTCTCTTTATATTCATTGCCTTATTTTTGTTTCTTATATGCCCAACATCATAATTTTATTTGATGGCTTGACTCCATCTATCAAGGCTCTCTACTTATATATTAGGGATTGGGTAAGTTGATAGGGTTGGTTTACACTCTTCTATGGCTAAAAAAAAATTCTATATCATATATTTTATTGAAAGCCTCACATTTAAAAGTGTTTTGTCATTTATTTGACCATTCTTCAATTTTTCATTCATCACCATGCATTTACCAAATATATTAAGAATCCATTACCATGGTTTCCAAACTATTGAGTAGTGTCCCAAGATATGGTCTATACTCTCCTCTTTTTTACAAAGAACACATTGTGAAGGGTTGTGAAAATCCATTTTCATAAGGTTATCCCAAGATAAAATTCTTCTATGATCTACTAGACAAACAAACATTTTGACTTTAGGAATGCTCAAGCTATCCCAAATATCTCTCCATATTCTTATGATATTCCTATTTTGTTGGTGCTTTACATTATATCCACTTCCTTTTTTGTATTCTCTTGAGCTATTCAACTCCCAAATCATCTTATCCTTGGCTCCCCTCAAAATAATCATTGTTGTTATGTTTCTAATCAAGTGTCTCCTAGCATCAATGTTTTGTATACTTGTAAAAAAAACTTCTTTCCATTTGTATTTTCCTTATTGATCCTTGTACATTATGTTTGAAACCTATCACCATATTTATTTGAAGTAATATCATCCATGGTTTCAAAATTAGATATATATTGAGTGGTTTTTTATCACACCACGTATCCATCCAAATAAAATAAAAAATTCTCCTATTCCCACCACCCATCTTAGACCTTTAATCACAAATTCGATTGAATTTTTTAAACCATTTCATAGAGCAAAACTATTTGGTAGTGAGAACGCAGTAAATATTAATATTGGATCATTCGGATAAAATATTTTCTTAGAAGAATTATTACCCATTGTCTTTGACTCTCTTTGTACAATATCCAAATTACTTTCCCCTAAGAGCTAAGTTTGTATCTGTAAGAACTCTTAAACCAAGACCTCCCTTGGTTTTATCATTACACACCTTGATAAATTTCACCAAAGGAAATTTCATTTTATCATGTAATATTAACCATAAAAATTATTGTATAATATAACTAAAAAATTTCTATTGATTTTGGCATAGTATGCAAGAACATATAATATGTTGGAAAGGCTTGTAAAATTAATTTAATTAGCTACACTTTTTCTGCTAATGATAACCATATACCTTTCCATATTGATAGTTTATTCTAAACTTTATTTATAACTGGATTCCAAAATTCTATCCTCATTCTCCCCTCAAATAAGGGCATCCCTATATAACTTGATGGAAAATTTACCTCCTCCATTTGAAGTAACTTGCATATCCCTACTTTGATTTTAGCTAGGGTTTTTATGAAGTAGATTTTGGATTTTGTCCTATTAAATTTTTGCCCTAACACTCTTTTGTATTCTTTTAATAAGTTATTCCAAGTTCTAGCCTTGTTTATCCTTGTCCTCCCAAAAAGGGTTGTATGATATACAAATTGTTGATGGGTGATATTGTCAATTTTATTACTAGACTTATATCCACTTATTAGCCCATATTGGTTAGCATTATTGAATTCATACCCAATACCTTTACCATAATAATGAATAACCCAAGTTCCTATCTAATATCTCTCTTGGATTTAAAATATTATGTTACTAACTCATTGACCAACATTGAATATGAAACTGTAGAGACACAAGCTTTAATCTATCTGATCCATTTATTCCCAAATCAAAAAAAAATTAATACAAAAAAAATAAAATCCCATTTAACCCTATCATAGGCTTTACTCATATCATGTTTTAAGATCATTGCTCTCTCTTTTCTTGAACCTACCAAATGCATAACTTCATGAGCTATTATGATCCCGTCCATAATTTATTTTCCTTTCACAAATCATCCTTGCTCTTCTAAAATTTCTAAGAGTGGTCTTAACCTATTTGTCATCACTTTGGAGATAATCTTATATTCTATATTACATAGGCTTATGGGCCTAAATGAATCAAACAATTCTGCATCCTTCTTTTTTAGAATTAGGGTAAGACATATTGCATTTATTTGATAAGGAATGTATTGTTTTACTTTAATAATTTATAAAATATTAATAACATAAATTATTTTACATTTATAACACATAAATTATTAAATATTAATTTAAACTAATAGTACATAATGATTATTTACATTTGTATTGTACTTATGTCTATCAATAATATTTTAACATCAATATAATATATACTAAGAGACATAGGATTGGCCACCTCAACTTTTTTCATGCCTACCTAAAATATTTTGATACCTCTTAACTCAATGTTAAATTCATGGTAATAGCATGATAATCCTTATAAATATTAAAATAAAAGATAAAATAAACGGTATTATAAAAATCCTTTATATCTTATACAAATCACCATTGTTGAGGGCTATATTATTATAGTGAATTGTCACTACACTCAGAAGGAGAAAGCCTTAGTAATATTCTTAGAAGGAAAAATCAATGAAAGAAAATTAGGCAAGAATCATAAATGAAGTCTCATATGAGTGCAGGTAAAAGTTTCGATTAAGATTTCCAAGAGTCAAGAGCTAAAAATAAGTTTTGAGGAACAAGTCTTCTTAAATAATGAAAAGTTTCAATCAAAGGTCGGTGCCACTTTCCAAAATTTCCAACAAGAAGGGGAAAGCAAATGTTTTATGGCTTGTGATATTTGGAGTTCCAAAAATTGAAAGATGGAAAAAGTGTTGGAAGGCACAAAGAAGAGCAAAATAACCAAATATTAGAAGTTTTGAAAGTTCCAAAGCAAATGGAAGAAGAAAAGTTTCAACATCCCATGAAGCTTTTTATTTTTTTGAGATCAGATGATGATAAAGTTTTGAGGATCAAGCTACCCATGCTCCAATATATTAGGAGACTTAAATTTGTTGAGGTGTATAGTCCTTTCTTGCAAAGAATACAACACATCTCCCTAAGATGAAAATTGAGCTCATAAAGGTAATAGCAGCAAAAAAGTCTCAAGCCCACCTACATGTACTAGTTAAACCAGATATTCCAGTAAGGTGGTTGACACATAAAGGTGGCAACAGGGGATTTGTAACAAGAACATCCCTAAATCTAGAGCATTGATTATAGAGATTTTCCACATGACTTCAAGAATCTCCAAACAAAGGTAGATGGAAAAAATGGTAGTAGTTGCACATCCTAATACCCAAAACCATTTAGCATTAATGAGAAAAAATTTAGAGATCTTGAACGAAGCAACGACTTGAATTAATATGTGACCCAACAAGCAAAAAAATAGTTACTTTTGAAATCTTTGCACAATTTTGAAGGAAAAATATTGTTAGAAATAGATCATATTATATTATTTGGGTCATGTAAATGTATCTACCAAGAAACATACTTAGGAAATTAGATTACTTTAGGGGGAAGTTACTTAGTTTCTTCACGCAATGTAATAAATGCACAAGTGTCAATGTTTAAGCTATAAATGTGTAAGTTATCCCTTGCACAGCTAGATAGAGTGTTGGCCAAGGAACCTATCTTCCTATATAATTGTCTTATTGTTATAGTTGTAGATATAGAGAACACATATAGCATAGTGTCATAGAGAGCAGCACATAGTGCATCATAGGGCATAGATAAAGTTACCCATATTGGAGATGGGTGTAATATAGTCTAGTAGCATTATTCATGGAGTGTTCATTTCCTCCATAACTACATTGTATTCATTTTCATAATTTCTATTTGTAGTATATTTTCAGTCAACTCACAGATTTACTGTCTTTCATATTATTATTTTTGCATCTTATGATTGTTATCTCCCATTGCATATAGCATCAAAATCTAATAGTGGTATCAAAGCTACGATAGATCTAGCCATATAAAATCCACAATTATCAATGAGCCTAAGTTTGTTTGTCAACCTGACGCGCCTTTCGACCAATCACTATAAAAAAATCTTAGAAGATTCTAGGTGGCAAAAATAGGGAAAGCCACAAGTGAGGACTAAAATATATCTTAGTCTTAGAAATACTAATATTACTTTTGCCTAGAGTCTTTCCATAAAGTTGTAGAAAAAACTCATGAATACTAGGACTTAACATTCAATCCACTAGATTGACAAATCAACTAGTGAAGCTAGGATATGAAGATTTTTTTAACTACTGCCCATAGTTTCTTTTTTTGTTGCAAAATTCTAATTCTCAAAAGATTGGAATTCCTCCTACAACAAAAAGCTAGGATACTTCAACTTTGTTTCTTGAAGGTCAACGTATCTTCATAGTGCAGAGGTTAGTTTCTTGTCCAAGAAAAGAATACTATGGAAGAAGACTTCTGGAACAAAGTTGTGGTGAAAACTTCACACAAAATTAAAAGGTCATAGGAGCCTTGATCTAGAAGAAAATTCCATATAAACCTTGATCCAGAAGACAAGGCCATAGAAGCCTTTATCAAGAAGAAAAGGCCATGAAACCTTGATCCAGAATAAAAAGGCCATATAAGACTTGATCAAGAAGAAAAGTCTATATAAGCAAAAATCTAGAATATAAAGGCCACAGAAGCCTTGATCTTGAAAAAAGCCATAGAAGCCTTGATATTGAAGAAAAAGTCCAAAGAAGCCTTGATCCTGAAAAAGGGCATAGGAGCCTTGATCCTAAAAAATGCCACAAGAGCCTTGATACTGAAATCAGGCCATAGTAGCCTTGAACCTAAATAAGACTCCAGAAGAGAGTATCTAATTTAGAAGGAGATTAATATTTTAGTACTATTACTTTGTTGTAGGTAAAGTAGATTCAGTGAGTTGGGAAAACTTCCTACAAGAGAGCTAGGAAGAGCATCTTCTTTATAATCAATCCAGCACCTACATGCAAAGAGATCAGGAGAAGAAATTCTAGTATTGGAAGAAGGACTAGGAGGGTACTGCTTGAATCTATAAGCAGTAGAAGCAAATATCTAGAGGAAGATCTCACCACCAACACTTACAGGAGTAGAAGGTTTAATAAAAGGTCTCAAGGAAGACCAAAAGCAGTTGTGAGATCAAATACCTTAGCGAGGTCTTAATGAAAATCCATTAAAAGGATTAGAGAGCCTTACTAAAGAAATCATCAAAGAAGAAATCATTGGAGAAATCCACTACTAAGGAGAATCCCCTAATAGTGAAGGACTTGGAAAAATTGTCACCATTTGACAACAAGCCTAAGAGGAGAATAATTTGACAAGGAGTACCAAATCCTAGAAGAATAATCCAGTGAAGACCTCAAGTCACTCAGAATCTTGATAAGAAAATCTTGTTTGAAGTCAAAATTTGACAAGAATCTTGAAGAAATATTTAGATAGAAGAAGCCTACCAAATCTAGGAAATTTGGAGATTACCTCTTTGTTGACAATTTTGGGTTTGAGATCCTAGCTTCCTGTCTATGAGTTGTCATTGATGTCAAAAGGAACTGGCATTAATGTCAAGAGGATTTATTGGCTTCAAAGGTTGAATATTCCAAAGAATATTTTCTAGAAGATTTCGAAGAGATTCCATGTGGCAAATGAAAAGGTTTTTATCAAAACCATGGCAAGTTTAAGGGTTTTTATTAAAACCAGGTGGATGAATTAAGGGTTTTTCTCAAAACCACTCTCGACTTAATGCAAAGGCTGGAGACACTTATTAATTAAATAACTTAATTAATAAAACCTTTTTAAGGTTTTTTAATTAATTATTTAATTGATTTAGTGATTAAATTATTTTAATGATTTAATGGGTTCTCCACCTAAGGTCTAAGATCTAAAAGACCTTTGATTATTTTTTAAATAATAAAAAGGGTTTCATAAACCCTAAAGTTGTTTCGAAGGCACCAAAATAATATTAATTCAAAAATTTTGAATTATCCTCCTGCCGACGTCGTGCATAGCATGGAAGTTTGGCTATATAAGCCATAACCAATGGTCCAAAAAAGGTGTTAAAAAAAATTTGAATTGCGCAAAGGTTGGGAAGTAAGAGCTACGACTATCATTTTTTCGCCATGTTTATCCGCCGCCAAAGGGTTAAGGAGAAGGAGACTCTTGCTAGCCTTCAAGCTAGCGTCGTTGGCCTAGTGGCAACGACTGTTCTGCGAAGGCACTTGAAGGGAGGTCAAGCATTCGACTCCCGCCGTGGAGTGTGAGAAGAGTTTTTGCGCTCCGATTTTTTCGGAGGCACTGTTGACCCGCGATTTTTGGAAGCATTTTTTTGGTAAGGTTTTTTAAATAAAATCTGCATTTTTTTAAAGAAGAAGTGGTTGGGTAGATTTATTTAAAATTATTTTTGAGGTTAAATGCTTCTTTGGAGATATAAGGTTGATAGTGTGTGGTTGAGATTTTTGGCTTGATTGTTGAGTGAGATTTGCTTAGAAGCTATCATTCCTTGAGCATGGTTTAATTAATTTGGAGAAATAAGGTGTAAAAGGATATATTGTTTGTATTCTTTATATTTTTGGTAGTTGAATTCTAAGGATTGGAGTCATAAGGTGTTTTATGGAATAAATATTTTTGTGGTTACTTTTATGATCTAACCCTAACTTGGTGGAAAAGTTGAGGGTGGTGTTGGTAACAGGTTGAAGAACTATTCTCTTCTTCCTCAAACAAAGGTATGGGCAACTTCTTCCATGTATATTGTTGATGGTGTATTTTCTGAAATTGAGTTTGGAGTGAAAAGGTTGTCTACTAGGTATTCTTGTTGGTGTAAATCCCATTTTTTGGATATTGAAGATTGTTTATGCATTAAAATCATTGATGAGTTTTTTGGGTGAATGCATAATTCTGGTTGAGGAAGAGGAAGCATTTTTGCACTAGGGTTTATGTTAGTAAGTCTTGCTACTTTCTATGAGTTGGTGAAACCCTTAGTTGGCTGTTTTGAGATTGATGGTTGAGTTGCTTCCATAGAGGTTGTTTTGATCAAGTTAATGCTTTACTTGATACATGATTTGGGCTTACTCCATTGAGATTGATTTTAGCAAGTTATTCTTTGCATAGGTGAATTATGTTGGTGGTTGTTTTGTTCAAATATCTTTGGAGGTAAAAGGATGTCTACTAGTTTCCTTTTCATGTAGTGATTGGTTGAATGCTTCAAGGTTAATGTTGAGTTGAATGATGTTGGTTAAACCTTGTCTATAAACATTGTTTTTAAAGCCCTAATTGGTTGAGAAAAGATATTGGTTGTGGAAAGAACATGAATATCATTGTTATATGAGATATTGCATGGTTGGCAATTGTTGGGTTGTGTTTTATGTTCTTGAGAAAAGCATACTACATCTATCTTATTCTTTTGAGATTGAGATTGAGTTGAGATTGAGATTGGGAGTTAAGTATAGAACATATTGAGTCTCTAACAATTCTCTTTATGTTTCTATGAGATTTGAGATTGAGATTGGGAGTTAAGTATAGAACATATTGAGTCTCTAACAATTCTCTTTATGCTTCTATGAGGTTGATGAATCACATTGGGTCTCTAAAAATTCTCTTTGTGGGTTCATGCTAAGCAAGTTTTTCTTGATGAACTTGTGAGCTGATTTGGATAGGTTCTAGTGAAGACTTGTGAGCTGATTTGGACAGGTTCTAGTGAGGATTTGTGAGCTGATTTGGACAGGTTCTAGTGAGGACTTGTGAGCTGATTTGGACAGGTTCTAGTGAGGACTTGTGAGCTGATTTGGACAGGTTCTAGTGAGGACTTGTGAGCTGATTTGGATAGGTTCTAGTGAGGACTTGTGAGCTGATTTGGACAAGTTCTAGGGAGGACTTGTGAGCTGATTTGGATAGGTCCTAGCAGAGGACTTGAGGACAAAGTTGAAGTGGTTCTTTGAGAAGAACCTGAGGACATTTTTGACAAGTCTTTGAGAAGGCTTGTGTGTAGCAGAGATTGATTTGTTCAAGCTTTATGAGTTGATCTTGGGACAGATCTGACAGAGTGAGGAAGACTTGTACTGGACCGACTGACTGTGTTTAGTACAGGTTGATGAGTTACTGTGGAGGTGATCAGTGAGGACAGAGGTCTCTTGAGGCTGAGCATTGAGGACATGAGGTCTTCTGTGGAAAGGAGTTCCACGTGCTAGCGGAATAAGAGGCAGGTGATCTTCTGAAGTATCATTTCCAGAGGCTGAGGGGAAGGATTCTCCTTTGGGCAAGAGGCTCATAAATTCATGAGGAGTGGAATGATTCTCCTTTGGGTAGGAGGCTCATAAATTTGTGAGGAGGGTAAGGATTCTCCTTTGGGCAGAGGCTCATAAATACTTGAGTAGGGGAAGGTTTCTCCTTTGGGCTGAGGCTCATAAACATTGTAATTGGGAAGGATTCCCAAAGAACTTTGAGAAATATTTTTAGAGAAAAGTTTTGTGGATGTAGCCCATGTTGGGTGAACCACGTTAAAATTGGTGTCTCATTGTGTGTTGCTTTATGCATTGCTTTGATATTGCTATTGGTTCATTGCTTTGCAAATTTGAAGTTAAATAGAGAAAGTAAAAAGAGGTCTTATACTGTTCACCCCCCCCTCTTAGTATAAGCTTGTGTTCTTCAATCCTAGAAGAATAATCCAGTGAAGACCTCAAGACACTCAGAATCTTGATAAGAAAATCTTGTTTGAAGTCAAAATTTGACAAGAATATTGAAGAAATATTTAGATAGAAGAAGCCTACCAAATCTAGGAAATTTGGAGATTACCTCTCACAACAAAAGGTACCAATTCAGAATGAATATATATTAAAATCTACAACAAAAGAAGGATACTATAAGAGGAGAACAAGCCACAAAAATCCTAGGCTCGTTGAGACCATATTTTGGTGAAGATGAAGTTGTTCAAGGCAGCCTACAAAGAGCTGCAACATCCTACACAAGGTAGAAACTTGGTGATCCTAGACACCAAGATCTACATCCTCTATAGAAGTGGTAAAATAGCTTTCAGAAAAAGGTATGTAAATATTGGTGCAAGTAGATTCATTAATTGGATTACTTATCAAATTTATTTAAGCACCTTAATTTGAATTGAAGTTGCAAATAGGAGAATTGAATTAAAGTCTTCAAAAGTGCAAAACAAAAATGTTTCTTTTAGGTTCATTTGCACTCTAGGAGTTTATTAGATTTTGTAATTCCAAATATCTATCAACTACCTATCATCTACTTTGAAAAGTAAAAGAAGACTAGCTCCTACTACCTTTACTTGTAACAAAATTGCATAATAAGTCTTGAAAATTTATTCTAGATTATTCTTGATTAGTTGCAATAAATTGATTGAGTGCATTAATTTTTTAGAGTTAATTGGAGTGATAAGGTAAAAATTTTAGTGCATTAAAAGGGAAAAATTATTAGATTTATTTGCACGATTCTATTACTCTCAAAAGAAAATAGTTTTTGTACTTTGAAAAAGGCTACAAAATCTAGTTTGTATCAAGTATTTAAAGACACTCTTGAAATCATAAAACCTATAACTTTAAGTGGCCAATAGAAGCCACCAAAATTGGTTAGTACATGTAAAAGGAACTAACCAAAAAAAGCTTCAAATATTGAGATTTGGTGAATCTCAAATCCAAAGAACTCAGGGATTAGTGCAACTAAAAAAAGCTTCATTTTACAGCATTTACAAGGCTTGGATTCACCATCAATCATCCAAGAAAAAAGGGTAAGGAGTATAGCCAAAGAGACATCCTCAAAACCCTCATTTTACACTCACTAATATGCTACAAAAATTAAAAACTTAGGCCTGCAAAAGAGTGCAATAAAAAGGTTCTATATACATGTAAAGGTTGTATGGTATAGCACTTATATAATACATCAAATACAAGGAAATGAGAAGATTTAAAGGTGCCACAATAGGTACAACAAGTATAGGAAAAGGTAGCCAAAATAAGGGCTGAAGGATTGAGCATTCTCCAACAATGAAAGGGCATTCTCTCTAGGAACAGACCTGGAAGACAAAGGAAGCTTTTACATAAATGACAGTAAGCATACCAAGGTTATTTGTGTAAGCCAAAGGAATTCTATCAAAATAATTTACATAAATTTTAGCAAGTTCATCATCGATATTTTCAAGGACAAGAAGAAGTTATTTACATAAAAAAATAGGATAGAGCACATCCATCGAACAAGCACGTCAAGCTTCACTTCTATCAATGTGAACAGGGAGCACATTGAAGGCATAATCATAAAGATAAGGATAGATTATACATTGGAAATAGCATCAATAGAGGAAATAAAAAGAGTTATCCCATCCTTGTTTGAAGCTCCAAGATGGCTCACAAATTGCTTGCAAAGAAAAACATGTTGCTTGCTTCCCAAGAAAGCATAGCAAGCTAAGGAGAAGAATAACGAAGGAGTTACAATCTCCTTCTTGAAGGTGTTACATCAAAATTTGCATGCATGAAGTCCATATACCACTTGGAATAATATTCCCTAATGCCTATCATATTTCTAACGCTCAAGATATCAACATTGAGGAGTTACAAGCGCTCAAAGCAAGTTCACATATGTTACAAAGGAGTAGCATTCTGTGCATCAACATTACAAGAAGAAGTGGTAGTGCTCTCAAGAAATGCAAGTGTTGCATTAAATATAGTGAAGAGAGAGCGAAAAGAAACAATTTATGTTCAAATTTTGAAATCACAAGGCGTAGTGGCAGCGTGGAAGCAAGGTGTAGAAGAGCCTTCAATGCTCTAAAGAAGGAAGGTCAAGATCAAACACAAGAGATGGCACATTTGGAATTCCTAAGGTTCCAAGAAAATTGTTGATGGAAGGACCACATTTGGAATGTCTATTTGACACCAAGGTTCCAAGCAAATCGTTGATAGAAGGGCCACATTTGAATGTCTATTTTTCACCAAGGTTCCAAGAAAATCATTGAAAGGAGAGTCATGGAATCAAGATCCATATTATAGCGCATGCACAAAAAATACAACATCTAATATTGAATGATGGTAAGCTTTATTCCATATAATATGCTTTCTTTAACTTAGGAGTCATAAGGTTGAAATTAAAACAATTCAACTACATTGAAAGCAATATCCAAAAAGGGGAATAATATATCATATCAATAAAATATTTGCAATATTAACATAGGATCAATAAGGACTTCTACTCTGTTTTAGCAATCCTCTGCCTCCGCAATCTCAAGGCACATTTTGAAGGACCCTCTGGGATCCCGGAGAATCCTACTGCCAATTAAGGGTGCTGGCGCTTCTAGCCCGGTTGGGTTTTTGAGCTAGGGCAGCTTCTCTTTTCTATGCTTTATCAGTTTCTTTTTCCTGTCTTTCTGTTCAGGTCTGAGGCTCGCTTTGAGACCTCAACCTCGTGGCTGTAATGGGTTCATCCCATTTTTGTAATAAGGTTTTTGGGATCCTCTATAAAAACCCACTTATGTATATAAATGTTTCTTATTAAAAAAAAAATAAGGACTTCTACTGGAATTTATTTAAAATATTTGCAAATATTATTGTGATCTAATTTTCCAACATTTGGGAGTTATAAGGGTTACTACTTCAAATTAACTTATTGGAAATTAGATTCACTTCAATCAAAACATAAGGTATATTTAAAAAGAGGTTATTAAAATCTTTAGGCTAAGGTTAGAAACTTATATATACTTGTCTCAAACACATAAAAAAGGGACAAAATAAATCCAACATTCAAACCTCTACATATTGAGAAAGAGTGCTTAGGTCAATAGGAGCAATAAGGGATAGATAAAAGTTGATTTTTGATATTTACAAAGCCTTACAAAATCAACCGAAAATTAAACTATCTTTTCAAAAGTACTATATTATATCCCTAGGGAGTCATAAGGAATTCCACAAAACTTGGTAATATCAGCATTGATCATAAATTATCAAGTTGCAAATCTAGATCGACTATAGGAAATAGGAAATACTTTGTTGAAGGGAAAGTAGATTCAGTGAATCACTCATTTTTGAAAGTGGTATAGATTGAGGTAAGACTATAGTATGTAGGTTGTTGACTATATTTTCAATTCAATAGGCTAAGGGTGCTTCTTAGTGTGAAATATTTAGAAAATAATTTGATTAACATGTTCACATGTGGATTGCAAGATCATATTTTTAGGGAAATAAAGTTCAATTATTTCCTCACCTTAGATGTGGCATTCAAGCATTTCATTCTCATAGAGGAGAAATTTGGTGTCTCTCAAAGATCTTGACAGGACAATAGTTTCAAAGGCACAAATCAGGATCAACAAAATGTGAAGAACACTTCTCATTCTTCCTCTCATTCTTCTTCTTCTCCCACTTCTCCTAAAGCACATTCTTCTTCTTCTCACTCTAAAGATCCTTCTTCTTCAAATGTATTGTAATTTTTGTAAAAATCATGGTCATGTCAAGTCCAAATGTTTTACTTTTGAAATAATGAAGAAGTCCCTAATTGTACAACCTACATATGAGGAACCACAATATGGTCCCATTGTGACTACTAGGACAAAAGAAGAATATCTTGCTTTAAAGGGTAAACTAAACAAAGTTACCCTCATGACAAATGTTTTTTCTCAAGGGGGTCATGACCATTTGTTTGTCACTAGAGCCCACCTTACACATGATTTTTATATGGATTGTATCATAAATAATGGATTGCAAAAGAATATCATTGTGAGGTCCATTGTAGAGAAGTTGAAGCTTCCCACAAAGCCACATCCTCAACCCTATGCACTTGGGTAGAAGCATGTAGACTCTATATATAACATCGCACACACTTGCACCTTGAATTTTGCTTTTGGTGATAAGTTTGTGGATAAAGTAATATGTGATGTCATTGAGATGGATTGTTGTGGACTATTGCTTGGTAAACCCTATAAATTTGATACGAATGTAGTATATCATGCTAAAAATAACACATACACATTGGATTTGCATGATTAAATCTATTTTATACAAAGCACTACACCCACATCAAATTTTATGCTAATTTGTAGGTAAGTTCGTAAACCATTAAGTCAAGCACTTCTTTTGGCTCCTACTTTCTAAATCCCACACAAGAGAAATAACAAGCACCATCAAAGGCTCATGATAAAGAAGAAGATTTACTTCGACAAAATGAACAATCACAAGAGCTTGTGGTTAAGGAACCCATCACTCTCACTCATGAGAAAGATACCAACCATTCCATTGGCATCATTTTGGGTACACCTAAGAACACACAACCACTTGCTCCATAGAAGTTACCTTTGGATTTGCTCTCTTCCACCATTACACATATGAAGGAGCAAGCTAAGGTTACTTCCTTCATTCAACACCAGTAAAGCCTTCAGGTCAAGATAACAGAGTATGTGTAGAAGACTCCACAGGAGCAGTAGCAAGTGATGCGCAAGCATCACAGTCCTCACTCATCTCAGGTTGGAGACAGATTTTGGTATCCTTTGGATAAGCTATGCTTTCTAGATATACCATATTATGATTATTATTTGGTACATGAACCTGTCATCATTCCAACAGCAGCAGTGGTACCTTATCATCAGCTTCCACTCATTATAGATTGATTTTTCGAGATAAAAACTCATCACACTCGATAGGGTTCTTCCACTTCTTACCTTTTCGTCCAATGCGATCACTTTACATACATGGATTGCTAGATTCCTTACCATCATATGGCCCATGACTTTCCACATTTATTGAGATCATTGGGATCCAATGCTTCTATGGTTGGAAGGAGTGTTGAGGATATGATTGTACCTTAGGCTTAATTATAAGCCTAAGTTATTATTTTATTATTATTTCCTATTTCTTGCACTTTGTATTCATGTGAGGCATAGTATGCCCATGTTGGAAATAGGTTTGTTAGTTGTTGGATGTTTAGTTAGACTATTAGAGTTGTGCTTTATCTTCTATAAATTAGTTGGCATCCTTGTTTAGCATATTGTTATCCATTAGTTAAGTGGTTGGTCATGTTTGGAAAATTATTGCAACCACTTAAACTATGTGATTCTATTGTAGCATTATATATTACGTTGCACTCATGAATAAATTAGATTCACATTTGAGGTCCATATAAAATATTAACATTGAAGACTAAAAGTCTTCAATACCCAAATATTGTAATACAAAGGATGTTAGAAATAGATCATATTACATTATGTGGGTCATGTAAATGTATCTACCAAGAAACATACTTAGGACATTATATTACTTTAGGGGGAGTTACTTATTTTCTTCATGCAACGTAATAAATGTACAAGTGTCAATGTGTAAGTTGTACATTTGCAATTTATCCCTTGCACGGCTAGATAGAGTGTTAGCCAAGGAACCTATCTTCCCATATAATGGCCTTATTGTCATAGTCATAGATATAGATATCACATATAGCATAATGTCATAGAGAGTAGCACATAGTGCATCATAGGTCATAGATAAATTTGCTCATATTGGAGATGGATGCAATGTAGTCTAGTAGCATTATTCATGGAGTGTTCATTTCCTTCACAGCTACATTGTATTCATTTCTATCATTTCTATTTATAGTATATTCTCAGTCATATCAAAGATTTCCTTTCTTTCATATTATTATTTTTGCATCTTGTGATTTCTATCTGCCATTACATATAGCATCAAAATCTAACAAATATTTTCATTGTAAGCTATAAATAGTAGTTGTATTAGCATTGTAAAGGATCGATGAGTTGTATAACTTTTCCTTCATTTTCTTCTGTACAGTAATACCTGAACCTAGAGTGGCCTTGTAGGTAAGCTTTTAAGCCTCCACTTTTAGCATAATATTGTAATTTTCATATTCATATATATACTAGAAACCATGACTATTGAAAATTTTTGTCTCATTTCTTGGTGTATGTTTGATTATGTGTGTAAGAGGTTGCAACTACCGCATATTTTCCTATTTTTTCATATGCATCCTATGTTTAATCTTACGTGTTGATAAGAGGAAGTATTTACTTTTAATTTTTTTATGCATTACAATCACGTGTTCCTATGTTTTATTGCTATGTAAATGAATCTTATTCTAATATTGGTACATCACCTTTTATTAACTTAGGTTTTTTCCTTCCACTATTTTTATTTCTTGCAATTTCTCTCTCATTTCTTCCTAAATCTAATAGACTAGGATAGAGTAGACAGTGTGCTAAAGATCACATTTGAAAAAAAAATCAACCTTGTAAAAAAACCCTAGAGGCACCCAATTGAGCTAAACCCCATGCTCTTGAAGTTGCCCTATTGTGTTGCTTCATGTGAGGTACGATAGTCCTAACCATTTAATCCCTGGGTATGATGGCTAAGATAATCGAAGAGGACATCAATCACCTTTATAAAAATAATAATGTAATAATTACCTAACATCCCCCATTATTTCCAAGGTTCAAATCTCGGGCCTCGCTAGACTGAACGCTTGTCCCTTTCCTGGTGCTTTTAGTGGCATAAAAGGTTTTAAATGATTGTGGCATGGTGGTTACAGGGGCGGACTGCGCGAAGATCTGTGTGGCGGCTTCTGGGGCGGACAGTGCAAAATACTGTGGCGGCCATAAAAGCTAGACAGCCTGCCCGGATTCGTGGCGGCTACCGATTCCACCATGTAAATTCAAAAAAAAAACATCACCCATTATTATACTATTTGGAATACAAAGAGAGCTATGAAACAATTTAAATTTGACACATGAAAGTGCCTTTGTGAAAATATCTACAAGTTGTTCTCCGAAAGAAATATACTAGAGTTGAATCTGGTGATTCTGAACTTGTTCTTGAATGAAGTGACACTAAACTTCAATATGTATTGTTCTTTCATGAAAGATTAAATTCTTGATCAAATTTAAAACACCTTGATTATTGTAATTCAATATGGTTAGTTGATAGTATTGTTAGAGTATATTATATTATTGGGTACATATCAATGTACCACCTTTGGTACATTACTAGAGTAGGATTTTACTTTAGAGTAAAGTTAAGTAGTTACTTCAGCATTTAATAAATGCACAAGTGTTAGAATGTGTAATGATGTAAATGTGCATGTAGTCCACATGTACATGAGTTATAGAATAGATTCCAATGTAGAGTGAGGGCCAAGGAACTTATCTTCCTATATATAGGCCTTATAGTGAATGAATACAAAATATATATATATATATATATATATATATAGATTTTATAGTATAGATTGGTATATGGGTACAATGTAGTCCTTTAACAAATAGTTTGTGGAGTGTTCATATCCTCCATTATACTACATTGTACTATTTTTGTGAGATTTTTAATGTTATATTTTTTATTTATTGCATAAGTTTATCTCTTTATTTTATTACATATTATAGTGTAATTATAATATAGATATCATAACTTTCTTATGTTGCATCTTGTGGTTGCATTTCCTAAATTATATACTCATCAAAAGCTAACAGTGGTATCAAAGCATATGATAAATCGATAGGAAATAGGGAGCCACAAGTGAGACTGAGAGGAATCCAAATACTCATTTATAGAATTTTTAATATTGCATTTGGCTAGAGTCTTTCCACAAGATTGCATAAAAACTCGTGAAGACTAGGACTCAACATAAGTTCCATTAAATTGACAAATCAACTAGTGAAGTTTGATCATCTCTAGATTTAGAGTTTCTTCCATTACAGTCCTAATGCTTTGTTGCAGGAAAAAGGAGATTCAAAGAAAGTTGAGAATCTTCCTACAAAACATCTAGGAAGAATATCTTCTTCAGAATCAATCCAGCATCAAAAGCAATAAATGAAAGAATAAATATTTGGAGGCCTAAAGAAAAGGTCCTATTTCTAGATATTACATACCTATAGAGTGTTGAAGAAGAAAAGTCCATAGATGCCTTGTTGTAAATTCGAGGAAGAGACTCTAGAAAAGAGTCCATGAGAAGATTGGAGGTTGGTAATCTCCATTGAAGATTGCAAATAGCAGATAGAATAGACTCAAGAAGAAGAGTCTTGATGAAGATAGGAGATTGGTGATCTCCATTGAAGATTGAAGACTTCACCTTGAAAGAGTAGAAGAAATCAGTCGGAGAAGCTGAAGAGAACTACAAGATTTCCCATTGAAGAACTTCTAATTTTGGAAGAGATAGAGAAGGACTAGAAAAATTCTTATTCCTGAAGCAGCAGATTCAACGATCCAACAGGGAGATCTTATTCCTAGAAAAAAAATTCCCCCCTTTTTTTCAGAGCAATTGTCGGGATTCCCATGGTTGGTAGGTGGTTGGTGGGTGTGGGTGGTTTAGCCCATGGGATTGTACCCATTGTATTATAATACCACATAGTGGTTTAGCGTTGTGAGAGTTTCCTTTATATTTTATTGTAATGTCCCATTTTCGGGCAAGAAAGGAAAATAATAATATCAAGGAGTGGCTCTTGTTTTTGCTGGAGTAGCCCACATCGGGTGAACCAGGGTAAATCTCGTGTGTCATATGTGCATTGTGTGGTGTCATTTCTTCTAAGTTATTTATTTCTACATTATTTCTAGAATAAGTTTATGTAGATCTCTTCACATATTCAAAATGTAGAAAAGAATATTGATGAAAAAGACTTCATACAGTTTATGAAAAAAGTAAATATGGAATAGCTTCAATTGTACACACATGGTTTAATCATTTCATCAAAGAAATAGATAAACATATCCCTAAAACAGACAACAAAGGAGTTGTGATACTTTTACTATGATCCTATTGTAGCTAATTTGGTCATGAGAAGTTAAATTTTTAGAGTTTCCATACCTGTAAATATTGTGGAGGAAAATATCATTCATCTTACTCCTATTACTACAAAGATAAATGCTATAAAAATATTTGAGGAGAGACTAATATTTAGGTTAGATTGTTTTCTCCAAGTTCTTATTTCATAAGCATCCACTAACAATGAGTTTAAGCTTGATATTTTTGAAGATAAAGGTAACAGGCCATATAGAAAGCCAAGGAACAAAAATGGAAGAAGTTATGATCCTCTTATGACTTGCAAGATTATGAGATCACTAGTTCATCAAGGATACCTAGAAGACTACAAGGTCAAAGACTCTTCCAAATACCCTAAAACAACAAAAGATAGTGAAATAAAAATTATAAGAATAGACAACATGAAGACAGAAGAAGAACCAGAATAAGATACTCATCTAGATTCAAACAAAGAAGACAATGAAGGAAGTAAGAGAGAAGAGCTCAAATTCCAGAACCAAGACAAAGATCCATATTGAAGACTAAAGTATTCAATACCCAAATAATGTAATACATAGAGGGTGTTAGAGTATATTAAATTATTGGGTACATATCAATGTACCACCTTTGGTACATTACTAGAGTAGGAGTTTACTTTAGAGTAAAGTTAAGTAGTTACTTCAACATGTAATAAATGCACAAGTGTTAGAATATGTAATGATGTAAATGTGCATGTAGTCCACATGTACATGAGTCATAGGATAGAGTCAAAGGTAGAGTGAGGGCCAAGGAACTTATCTTCCTATACACGCCTTATAGTGAGTGATTACAAAAAAATAAGAATATAGAGAGTGTATAGTATAGATTGGTAGATGGGTACAATGTAGTCCTTTAACAAATAGTTTGTAAAGTGTTCATGTCCTCCATTATATTGCATTGTACTATTTTGTGAGCTTTCATTAATGGAATATTTTATGAGTTATTGTAGAAGTTTATCTCTTTATTTTTCTGCATATTATAGTATCATTATCATATAGATATCATAGCTTGCTTATCTTGTATCTTGTGGTTGCATTTCCTATGTCATATACTCATCAAAAGCTAACAAGTATGTGATGTAACCATATTGCTTTGCACACAACTCCTCATGTGGTACAATATTCGACCTATGTGGATGATAATGCTAATGTCTATTGTTTCTTCTTGTGCCATGAAATCCTATATGAAATACATATCCATATGTTGACCTCATGTCCTCTATAGATCCAACACAATCTAAGTATGTATATCCTTGTAGAAAGAATTTACCACTCTTCTTATACTCCAAGCCATATTCCATTGTACCATGGACATAATGCAATATCCTCTTTGTTGCCTTCCAATGACTCACCTTAAGTTCCTACATGAACCTCAAAATATAACTCATAGCAAATATGATATCAATCTTGGTATTTGTCAAGAACATGACACTCCCAATTAGCTAAGAATAAATAATATAGATACCTGAGATGACTTATCGTATCCATATAATTCTAACCCTTGTTGCATTAATGTTAGCTTAGATTTACAATCTAGCATTCAACATTTATCCAATAGTGTCATTGCATACTTTCTCTATGAGACCACAATATGTTTATTTCTTTGTCATACTTCCAAGCCAAGACAATAATGTAGAAGTCCTAGATCTATCATGTCAAATATTAAGTTATTTTTCACACCATTTACCAAATCATCTAAGTTGTCAATTATGACCAGATCATAAACATACAGGACAAGTATTACTATCTCATATTCAAATTTTTTAATATAGATATTTGCATCATAGGGACTTATGGTGAAACCATGCTTAACAGATGGTCGTTAATTTTGATCTACAGGCTCTAAGAGGTTGCTTCAACCCCATATAGTAACTTTTCCAGTCTATATACCTTTTCATATTGTCCATTGACAACAAATCCTTTTAGGTTGTGTCATGTACACCTCTTCTTTGAGATCACCATTAAGGAAGGCACTCTTGGCATCCATTTGCTAAAGTTTCCAATCGAACTGTGTTGTCAATGCATAAAATACACATCTGGTTTTAATCTTCATTATGGGTGTGAATGTCTTTATAATCAATTTCTTCATTTTGTGCACAGCCCTTTGCAACGAGACATGCCTTATCAATGGATCCAACTTCCTTGTATTTGATTTTGAATATCCACTTGTAGCCTATGGGTTTCTTTCCTTTTTGCAGATCAACAAGATTCCATGTGTTGTTCTTCATCAAATATTTATATTATGCATCCATATATGTCTTCCATTGTGGAAAACTAAGTGTGTCCTTCACGGATGATGGTTCTAAGTTCATCATTGAATCCATCAAGCCTAAATTTACTTCATAACAAATACATGATTGTGTGAAAGTGATTTTAGGAGGTGGATCAAATTAAGCATCTTTGATGGTACTAGTAAGCCACTTTGGAGTCTTTTTACATTGAGATAGAGTTGTAGGTACATCAACTACTACAAATCCATCAACAATTTCTAGAACTTCCTCATAGAACTCCAAACTCACAACTGGAGATGTGGCATCTTCAAACTCCTTAGAATCCTCAATATTTGACTTAGTTTCAAAATTTTCATCAAACATCACATCTCTACTTATATGTAATTTCTTAATGACTGGATCTATCAGTCGACAGGCTTTTGACTCATTATTATCTACGAAATATGCATGACAAGGTTTTCACATCCAACTTGGTCCTTGTTGCTTTAGCACATGCATGTATGCATTGCTTCCAAAGACTTTGAGATATGCAATGGAAGGCTTCCTCCCAAACTAGGCTTCTTCAGATGTAATTCCTTGTAGTGCCTTTATGATGATCTATTTAGAAGATACATTGTAGTGGAGATAAATTTGGCCCAATACTGCTACTCCATATTGGCTCCTGTGAGCATGCAGTGGACTATTTCCATGATGGAATGGTTCCTCCTTTCAACAATCCCATTCTGTTGTGAAGTGTATGCTATAGTGAGTTGTCGCTTAATACCAATTTGTGCAATAAACCTTAAAAAAAAATTGGATGTATATTCCTCGATCAAATCAGATAACTTGAATAGAATGCCCAAATTTTGTTTCTACAAGCGTCTTTATGTGTTGGAAATACTGTGTGTCAGACTTCAGTTGCAAGAAATACATCCACATCTTCTTCGAGTAGTCATCTACGAACAATTGAAAGTACCTTTGTCCATCAAAACTGGTTGGCATGGATCTACACGTACTAGTGTATATCACATCCAATAGTCCTTTGGCTCTGTGAGTCCTCAACTCAAAAGGTACTCAATGTTTTTTCCCTATTAAACTAGAGCATATTGGAAATGTTGGTGAAAGATTTGGTAAACCTAACACCATGTCATACTTACTCAACTAGAGTATACAAGACTTAGATGACCATATCTCCTATGCCAAAGAGAGGTAGAATCTATCATTGCTACTAAGAGTGTGACATTAGGAGAGGATATGACATCGAGTGCAAACAAACCATTCTTATAGAAACCTATTGCCATAATTTTACCTTATTTTGTGATAAAATACTTATTGTTGTCATCAACAACTTTAAATTTGACCACCATGTTGTGATCCAAAATTTGTGGTAGCAGTGGCAAGTTGAATGAATTTAAAGGTGTGGAGGAACTCCTTTCCTATGATTTCTACAATGAATTCCTACATCCCATGATTGAATCCATGTGACTTTCTATGCCCTGTCTTCTCCACCCTCAAATTACTCTAGTTCAGGTCTAGGAATCAAACCAAAGATATATGCGGTGCTCCCTATTGCAAAGATCAAAGACAGACGTTCCTATCGACGCTCACAGAGGCAAAGACCCTGATGTTTCCTTAGGTGAAGTCATAGACCTCATTGTCTTAGGTCGTTCATGAAGATGTTGATTTGGAGATCACGTGTCCTTTGAGAGGTTCGTAACCCTAATGGAGTTACATCAATTATGTGGTGCATCAGTGCACAGGGGAACCCATGGGTCGTGCTATCAGAGACGAACCCGATGTGAGGTTGTTGATCTACAGGAGAAAGAGTTAGTGGAACATTAGTCATAATTGATAATTAAAAAAAGGAGATATGTTGCAAATGACGAAAAGCACAAAGGCCCTCCAAATTCAACATTTTTGAAGACGCATTGCAAGTCATCATTTCTTTTTTGACATGAGTTTTGCATTCACATTTGCACGAAGTTACATAAATAAATAATATTTTCAATTTAGTGGGGCTCCAAGAGTGTGCTTTAATTCTAGTAGCCTTTTGACATTACGGTTTTATTAGAAGAGAATTGAAAAAAATATCCTTTGGAAAATACTACTAATTTTTTTCAAAAATAAACATATAAAGGTGACTAGTTGGATTGGCATTGAGACAACCTTGAAGACTTTAAAGTTGGACGTCTCAAGTTCAATTCCCTATGTTTCAAGTCTTGCTTTATAAACTTTCCTTTGTTTTCAAGGGTTAAAAGTAGCATTTTCCTTTTCCATGCATATGGGATTGAGTAGGAGAGTTGGCACTTTAAAAGAAAGTATAAAATTTTAAAGTAGAAGTCAAGAGGTCAAAACCCACCAAGACCCAAAAAAAAACTACCCCCTTAGGTATTTTTTTATTTTTGCAAATTCCTCTAGTTTCTTTGTGAACAAATTTTCAAATTATTAACTATAGTGAATATTTTGCAAAATTAAGAGTGGTAGAAATTTTTTTTTTTGTAAAAGGTGTATTTTCAACGGGTCAAATTTTCAAATCTTTGCTTTAAAAGTTTCATACTTTATATACCAATTAAATATATGCTTAAGCACATAAGCAACATTTGGTATCAACGACACTTTTGGCTTGCATTTACAGGTAAAGTTGTATTAAGTTGTGTTTATAGCCTAATAAAGCTGCCATAACAACGTATAGGCATCGACCCTTTAAATTGTCGAGAAGATATAAGGTCATATTTTCTTGATACTTTATCTCCATCAATTTACCCTATTCATCACTATTGCTAGACATAAACCCTAAAATTGAGAAAATTTGAGTATACAAGGAAGTTACGCCCATGTACAAGTATTTCTCTATAAGTAGGTGTCATTGATAGAGTGAATCCCTTTTCATATTGCCTTGGTACCTTGTATTGTTCTCTTTCATGTATCTTAAATTTTTTTCATGTACAGTTGTGTATATAGAGAGGACTAGCTTCTTCCATGTACTGATGAGTATATAGCAAGGGTGGGTATATAGAAAGGTTCGATATATCGGACTAGCGGTATATTGAAAGGGAGGCCATTTAGGAGTCATAAGGAACCCTCACCATGACAATATCAAAAAAAAATCTTACAAAATCCCAACTACAAAGGTTCAAATTTTGGACCTTGAAAGACTATGATGAGAACCATCTTGGTAGTCGAGAAACTCTGAGACATTGTCATCGACACGGTCACTTGACCTAAAGAGGTTGAAGATGCCCAATAGAAATTTGATGATGAACATGCTAGAGCATTGATGATCATCACCCTTGCCATAGTAGATGTTATTTAGCCACACATTTGTGAAGGACAAACATTCAAGGAAGCATGGGACACACTTTCTACCATCTATGAAGGGAAGAACGAATCAATAATACTTCACCTTCAACCTCAACTCCACACATTGAGAGTTCACAATGGAGAACCCGTTGAGATTTTTCTTTACCAATTGTAGAGTTGAAAGCCAAATTGAATGCCATAGGTGAAATAGTCGAAGATAAGCTCTTAGTACCCATCGTACTTCAAGCTCTACCAGATTCATTTCAAGTGTTGATCACTTCCTTACAAGTTTCAAATAGAAAGGTGTCTTTTGATGAGTTGGTAAATATGCTTCAACAAGAAGCAACCAACTAGTTGAGGGATCAATTGTCAAACAATGCACTCATTTCCAAGAAGTATGGAAAAAAGAAGCCACAAAAGGGTCCTTCCTCCTCATCATCATCATCATCACAAAACAACCTCATAAACAAAAGACGTATTGCCATATCTGTGATAAAAGATATGATATGAAGAGTTGTTCGTATAACTCAATGACTCAAGGAGATCATGTCCGACAACCATATCAAAAAAAGTCATAGGACAACCCACATCCCAAGCAGAAGCGACAAGAGCATATTGTGCATGAAGAATTAGTTTCTGACTCAAAACAAGCACATAAGGTGCTAATATCCAAGGCAAAGACAAGACCAAAGGATTATATTTGGTACATTGATTCAAGTGCTAGCAAGCCCACGACAGGGGAGAAAGCATGGTTTAACTCATTACAAGCCAAAAATAGGAAACCAAACACCATTGCAGATGATAAAACCGATCAAGTCACAAGAGTGGGGGATGTTCCTCTCAATCTTCTTAAAGGCAAATGCACCATTGAAAACGTACTATATGTACCTAGATTTGCAAACAACCTATTGTCTGTACCACAAATTTTGGATCGCAACATGGTGGTCAAATTCAAAGTTATTGATGGCAACAATAAGTGTTTTATCATAAAACAAGGCAAAATTTTGGCAAAATGTTCCTACAAGAATGACTTGTTTGCACTTGATGTCATATTCTCTCCTAATGTCACACTATCAAGAATAACAACAAATGCTATTCCTCTTTGACATAGGAGATATGATCATTTGAGTTCTAGATACTTACTCTAGCTAAGTAAGCATCACATGGTTTTATGTCTACCAAACTTTTCATTGCTAGTATGCTCATGTTGTCTAGCAAGGAAACAACATCGAGCACCTTTTAAAAGGATGCCAAATGAAAGGATCAAGCAAGAAAAGCATATTTAATACAACAAAACAGTTGCTATATCAAAATTAAGATTGTAACATATCAAGATAACTAATGTAACAACCTGTGAGGTGTAATAATTGATCTAATAATGTAATAATTACCAAACAAATATTCTACCCTGAACTCTTAATAAAAACTACAATCACTTATCTCCATAGGAATGGGGACATAATGCATGTGTGGTGGGCAGTTGACCTTCAAGTGAGTTGTTTTTGCCTCATTATAAACTAAAATCCATGGTATCCCAAAATAAAAAGCTTACTAGAATGCAATTCCCATGGATGCCATGATAACACAGGTTGTAATACCACTATTTTATCCATTGAAGGTACCATGGTAACACGACCATGTATAATCCCACTTAACCATTTGACCCACAAAAAAGAATATATATACTGTGATTCCACCATAGTCTGTATCCTTTTTGATACTTTTTTCCTTTTGATAAAAGTTGTGGTTTAGGATACCTTTCATGTTCTTTTTTATGTCTTTGGATGATTAAGGTATATCTAAAAAATGACTAGTGGCTACAAGGTTGAAGTGCCAAAATGGCACTCAATAAGATGACTGAAGGCTTGCAACAGGCTGTTATTATTGTAACACGTCTGACTTAGTAAGGCTTATATGAGGGTATAAAATACCCATCTCATTGTAATTATTTTTTTAAGTTTGAAATGAAAGTTATGAATTTTGTCCGAGGAATATATATATATATATAATCACAAGTTTGATATTAAATTTGCATGGAAGCCACAATTATATTTATGATTTGTCACAATCCAAGACAACAAAATAGTTATCTACAACCAACACAAATAAAAGTAATGTGAGTTTTTCACATACACAAAGACAGCAGACTTATTGAAATACTTACCAACAATAGAAAACGAACAGTAATTTTCATCTAACAAATGCACTTATCCCACAAACAAATGTTCAGTAAAATGTAAAAAATTTATTTTTATGTTAAAGGAGGATCAAATGAATAGCAGTAAAGCACAGACACAATAGAAGTAGCAGGAATGCCAATCAGATGGTTACTCAAGTCAAGGAGAATCAAGTTAATGCTAATAAGCACAAACACAATGCAAATAGTAGCATTACTCAATGACAACAGGTATAGGAAGCAAGTACATATTACAATGTATTTGCCAAGAAAAACATTTTATCTGTCAGCATAGTAACTATTTTGGCAAGTAATACAAACATCAGGATTTAAATTGCTGGTCGTGACAAGCTTAAAGCTAGGATCATAAATGATAATCATACTTGATTTTATGAATTAATTTCAGGAACAAAATTATGATGTCAACCGCCTTCTAAAATTACACAAAATAAATATATGCTAGCCGACTAAATGAAGCTGAAGAAAATAAGTAAAAATAGAAAATGCAAAAAAATTGCATCACGTCTTAAAAGAAAGAATTAGTAAACCAGATCCTCTACAGAAAGGACAAAATAACAGCTATAATGGCTGTAAGGACCATAGCCCAATTAGCACGAGTGTTGATAGATCTCTCTCCTCCATCAGACAATATTTGTATCGGAAAATTACATGCATCTGTTGATGCATTTTGTTCTGTTGTTTTTGCTAGACCCTCAAAATCACAGTTAACACTATATTGGTTATTCACCTGAAAGTACATGTTGAACGCATAAGATGCATTTCCCTCCATATCCAAGTTGTTACACGATGATCCATAACCCAAAGCAGTGCAGTCAGCACGCTCACAAGCATAGGTGATACTGTCCAGCACTTTGGAGGTGTTTAGAGTAACAGTTGGATCATAAATACACCATTTTTGAGGCAAATACTGGACATCCTTGGCAGGAACTAATCCCCCATTCTGCCCTTGACCTGAAAGATCCGTTTGGAACTTTATTTGTCCATCAAACTTGAAAATGCCCCAATGCCTTTCAAAGTCACCAGGATCAATACTCTTCTCATCCTCATCAAGAAAGCCAAACAGATAAACTGTAAGTTTTCCCGGATGTAGGGGTGTTCCTTGGCCACTCCCTAATTTCTTCATAAGCCCCTGATAGAACCTCTGAGCATAACCAACATTGGCACGCTTGTCACCATCTGTGGGCCAACCCACTTCTCCAACTAGAATTGTCATATTGGGGAATCCTGCTTTTTTCAAAGAACTGACCAAAGTATCAAGATTTGCATCAAGCACATTGGTGTATTGGATATCTCCATCAACAACAGGCTTACTGTCACCATCAAAAAAGGCATAATTCACAGGGAAGTTCTCATCAGCATATAAGCTCAAAAAGGGATAGATGTTAACTGTAAAAGGTGACCCTTTGTCATTCATAAAATTCACAATATCTAACATCAGTCCGTGAATATCTGCTCTGAAATCCCCAGCAGATGGTACTGGATTATCAGGTGGGGACTGATAAACATCTGCATTTTGAGGCACAGTAGTTTTAATTTTATCTGCTAAGCCTGCAGCCTCAAGAGCTTTTTGGATATTTTGTAGAGCAGGAAGAGTATTATTTAAATATGAGCCATTGTATGCAGTCAAGAAAGGCTCATTTCCAACAGCAACGTACCTGCACATAGCCAGTAAGAAGAAATGATTTTCAATCAGATATCATCAAGGACAATATCAATGGATACTAAATTATGTAAAGAGCCTTTCTTGAAAACTTCCATAACATCTGCTTGAATTCTCAATTCAAGAGATAAAATACTGAAAACTTTAGAACAGATATAATATCCTCTTTTAAGGAAGGCAAGAGCAACATAAACAAAATGAAAAATCCAATACTATTAAACACATAAAAATAAATAACCGTATGCAAATTGCAGATTATTAATGGCATTTCTAGTTTCTACCCCTACAAGAGGATGCAAAGCTTGTTTAAAAACATTTGGCCAGATATGACAAACCCTTTTTAATACAAGTAATAGTGCACAAGTCATATTGCAAAGAGCTTCAATTAGGCAAAATGATACACTATCAATCCAAAACTTTGGTGTATAATTGATTAAGAGCAAGCAAAAAAACCATAATGACATTATGTGACAAGTAAAATCAAATAAGAAATCCAACAATAGACAAAGTAGTGTCAGACATTGGCTGAAAGAATCCAATTGATAAAATTACTATAACAAGCTATTCCAATCCCTTGGCAAATAACTTAAGTTATAACAACTACACATAAGATTCTTATGGCAGCAAATTGAGGCTCACAACATAGCCACACTAACTTGGCAAAAGGCACAAATACCAATTGCAGGAGATCAATAACATCATAGCCGCACTAACAGCCAGTCATTGACACACAAATAAGTAGTGGAGATCAATAACATCTCCAAATGCTTTACAGTGAAGATTAATGTCATGCTAGCAAATCAATTATAAGCAATCAGTTTCAAATCTCATAGTGCTATATAGGCCGAAAGAGGAATAGCATACAAATAATAAAATAACACCCTTCTTATCAAATCTAGGACCAGTTTCTTGACAGAATCCTACAATGGAAACCATCCATTGCAAAACAGTCCAATGTGGCAAGACCTAGAAAATACCATATAAGCAACATTTTATGAAGTGTCAAAGTCCATAAAATCACAAATGGAGAAGCAGGTGACTCAATTTCAGCCGAAAATTGCAAACATTATTGCAATCTCATATTGCAAAATGACAGTCAAGACAGACCCAATTGCTGCTAAGGCACTGATATAAGAGTTGGAAAAACAAGTCTGCTTTATAAATCAGAAAGATAAAATCAGATAAGATGTTCAATCAGATAGTGCATACGGTCAAATGAACCTTTTTTTTCTTTTAATAAATAATTTGGTTATATGAGGTTGAAATGGGCCCCACATGTATTATGTAAGGACCCATTATCATTGTGTTTCAACGAACCACATTATTATGGTATTACAACAAACCATATTATTCAGGGAGTGTCCATCACAATGTGGGGATTTGAACTCAGATCAAGTTTATATGATTGCTTTCCATTTACGATTGCTCCACAATGCCTTGGACTAAAAGGTTAACATTGGGTATAGCTTGTAAAGAACATGCAAGCAGACTTGGATCCATAGTATCATTACACCCAATCATGAGTCTATCTATTGCTATGCATTCGACCTCTTCCTCTAGGTGTCCTCATCTCTCTATAAGGTGCCCACCCATGGGATTGGAAACTGAGTTCATGGTAGGAAACTCTTTGCTCCCCAGCACTTGCCCTATATTCCTTGGGCCAAATGAACATATGCTCCAAAGTTCTATTACAAACAACAGATGAGTATACAAGAATCTACCAGAAAGAATTTTAAGAGATGGAATCCTCTTTTATAAGTATACAATAATTGCCAAAAATTTCCATTTTGACAAGGCCTGCATATATTATTTTGGAAGAGCTGGAAGCTTATTTAGAAACCACATAAATGATATGGCTCTATAATTAAATACTAATGAAGTAAAGTTAATTGTCTCCTCGTGGGGATAAATGCAAACAGGTACAGTGTATCTAGAGACTCGAAAAATTTCATTAATCTGCTTGACATGGGCCTTATGTCTCTCTTGATAACACAAGATCTTGAGAATTGCATCCTCGAATGCCTGCCACTGTCTTACACATTCCTAGACAAGCTAAAGTATGAGACGGTCTTTTGAACGACACATGTATCAAAATAGGATTAGAAACCATTGTACATGGAAGGAAGAATGAGTTAAAGACAACCCGTCAACATTAGAACTCCAAGGATGAATATTCTAAGAACGACGCACACAACCTACTATTACCAAACTTGAAGGTAAATAACATGCTTTAGAAGCCTTCATTCGAACATACCAAGAAATTTAGGTCAGTTACAATTCTAAGATCATAATGAAGATAGCATGCAATCAAGTGAGGATGGGTAATGATCATAATCAAAAGCAAAATTGGGACCTCTAAATCTTGTTGGCAATCCGATGCTATTACACCACAGGAAACTTTCACAAGATCTCACAATATCTCCATACACAATTCATGTAATAAATATCACAAACAATTCACAATAATCTCATTGAAATCTTTATTGAAAATACATCTACTATAAGCAATGCATAAATGCAATGCTTCTTTGATACATATTACAGAGCTTTGTCTTCAATATATACATTCATGAGACTCTTCATATGCATATGACTCCTAAACTTTGAACTTACATAAACTCTTCATCTCCTCCTATTCATGGGAGACCCAACACTTCGCATTTCACTCTTACATAAATACAAAGTCTCTCATGATTACATAACTCCCTACTACTAAACTTGACACTTCACTCACATAACTCACACTTACTAATATGACACATACTCACACTTTAATAATATGACACCTACCATTGACACAAATATTAAACACACCCTAATCTAAATTATTTACAAGGTACCAAATAATGTAATACCTCCAACAAATCTGCCAGCTTTCTATGTTGGACATGGCAAGTGTAACCATTGACATGGAAAACCAGACAAGTCCAGAAGAAAGGCAAAATCTAACAGTCGCAATTATTATTGATAATGCATTGTCCGTATTGCTTTCCCCACCTCCAACATTTTCAATTGGACATATAAACATAAGGCCTACTTTTATGTCTATGAAGTGGAAGAATCATGCCTTATTTGTGTGGAGAACCATTTGATCAAGTATTAATTTATTAAAAATAGACTACATTTGATAGCCCCCTTGGAATTTAATATACTATGAATCTAAACATAAAATTATGCTGGACAGCCTATTTGAGAATATCTATTTTGTTAACATCTAAACAAAATGGAGTCTTAGGTCAAGCATAGTGGATGTTCCCACACCATACTACTTCCTCTGTTATCTTGACATTAGAAAATACTACAGATTCACTACTTCAAGTAATCAGCGGCTTCTTCACGAAAGAGAACCACTGCTATTCTCTCACTCAATAGATCTTAGAATGTCCAAAATATCAACTACAGAACTGCAAGCACCAGCTTGTTACTAGACTACTACCTATAAGAATTAGTTTCCCAATCACCCTGGCCCAATCATAGGTATGACATACTCAATTATCAGTCCATCTCAATTTTTCTAGATTCTGATCCTTTGATGTCCTGGACTATTGTATTCAAGAAGACAGGTGATTATGTATGATACATAAATAATCCTCAAACTCTGAATAGCTTTATCCCATATCAAAAGAATTGATCATTTCCCATATTTGTAAAATAAAATGATAATTAAAAATCAACAAACTATTGCACAAGATTTAATTTAAACCAAACAAAACTAGCTGTTTCGAAAAATTTAGAATAAAACAACGTCAAAAACATATGCAAAAATCTGAATTGATGAAAAAGCAATCCAATATGGCCTTGTGAAACAAATTCATAAACATAAAGATGAAGATGCAAACAAATCTGCAGCTAAATTCACAAAGATAAAATTGAAGATGCAGATAACACACAACATTGGGACAACTGGGACAATGGCAAAGTGAAACAGTCTTATAGAAAAAGGACTAGAGTTTGTGTTGCAAACTTCCAGATAAAAACAACAGAATTTTGATGACGACCACCCTTATGATTTATTCATTTCTGACTATAAATTTTGCTTCCATTTGGCTTATGTCAAATGAGTCCAGCAAACAAGCATTTATGAATGTTTGACAATAGGTGCAGCAAAATATTATCTTCCATGCATAATAAATTATGCTACAATTATAGTTCAAGGTGCCTAATAAATGTGCTACCTTGAGTGAGGCCTGTTGCTAAACCCATATCATAAAGTGAGAAGAAATGCAAATGTGGGAAGTTATATTTGTATGTAAATATTGACATAGAATGCCAAAAGGACTAACTACTGTTATCTAGAATGATATGCAGAGAACATAATGTAGGCTTCATTGGTGTAGTTGACAATGTAAAATTTTGAAACTTTTGCAGCAAAATGGGAGGGATTATTACAAACTCCACACAAGAAACTGGTTTTAGAAAACTATATCAAATTGAGAAACCCAAATGAAGTTTGAAATGTCGAAGTTCAAGAAGATTTAAACAGGAATGCATTGATAGGTTAAACTCAAAAACTGAAGCAAAGACTTGACATGGAGAAAATAACTGAAAATGACAATGGAGAATTAGGCCTGCTATGAAGAGGATGAAATCTCATGTACTCATGGGGTAGAATCACATGCAAATGAATTTGATAATGCATTATTCAAAGTAAGTAAAAAATTCAAACCGTGACCAAAAATCTCAAACATGTACAGAAAAGTTCCTCCATTCAGGCCATGTTCAAGAAATTTTCACAAATTCAAAACAAAAGGACTTGTAAGTGAAAAAATAAACAATTTAGGGAATTGTAAATCGCAATGGATGCATGTAGACAAACAACAAGTTGTGGTCAAACACCTTAATAAATTGTATTGCAGATCGAAGATGAACTAGCAATGAAGTCAGATTATGTAGAAGGACTTCCAAGGTGTACTAAGGATGAAGAAAAATATGCCAAAGAGGAAAATGAAAATGACAAGTAGAAAAATCAGGGAAAATACAACCACGTTGACCCAAGGAAAATACCAAAAGGAAAGGAAAGAAGATAATACAAATATAGGAATTGGACAAAAGATATATCAAGGACAATGAAGAAGGAAAGATTTGAAAGCTTTAGAAAACCCTTAGTTTGCTAAGTAATGGTAAAGGCCATATGGTCAACGATTATGCACAAAATTTAGGAACACTAACAAGAATTTGATTGCACAATGGTAAGAACCACCATAACAAGAATTGACTAGATGATATGGTATTTTGCTAGTGCTAAAGTATTTCAGAGGGTTGATGTGCAAAGCGGGTATAACCAACTCAGAATCAACAAAATAACAAATGGAAGAGTGTATTTCAAAGTCGAACCATAGTAGAGAGACTCGGACTTGGTGCTGACTCAGCAAGGCCAATTTTTGACTCAGACTTTGACTCGGCAAAAACTTGACCACAAAAAAAAAAGGAAGAAATTGCAAACTTTTACTGGAAAAAAGAGTTTTTTCATGCATATCACAATTGATTAAATTATATAAATCCAAAATTAATATTGTAAGCGATACAACCTTAAACTACACATGAAAGTGACTTTGCATGTTCGGTGCAACTTTGTTATAAACGTTTTAGCTTCAAATCTGCAATCCTGTCAAAATAATCGAACAAATGCCCAGCTGAATATGTCTTAGTAAATATCCCAAGGCAGAGTTTGTTTTTGTTTGGACTGGATCTTTATTTTTCCATAAATTTGGCATGTTACATTTTTCTCCTTTCTAATTTCTAATTTCACATTGAGAATGTTGACCTACAGTTGAATATATGTAGCTTTTCACCATTCCTATGAACAAAAAGAATGTATTTGTCTGTCAGGCACTCCCACATGAAAAACTTCAACCCTTAAAGAAAGAAGGTTTTGAGAAGCTTTTTCAAGTAGTGCTTGTGGAAATTGAATTTTGGGATCTGGAGTACTAATGAAGTCTATCATTTAAGATTTTTGTATGTGAAGTTTATATTGACAAAGAGCAAAGAGACTTGAACCAAAGCAGTGGTTATGAATTACAAGCTCTATTTAAATTTGTTTGGGTTCAGAATAACTGAATTGTGGAATAGTATTAATTTATATTATACCAAATGTTGAAAAGAGGTACTTGGAAACTCTGGAAATGCTAGTATCAGAAGTAGGGAAGAGTAGATCACAAAGTGGTGGAAGCCTTGGCATATACTGCTCAAGGAAATGGAAGGAATTGGCAAACAAGAGGAAACAACACTGTAAACTTCAGTAGATAAATTTCAATCAAACAGTGAAATGATACAATTTTTTTTCATCTCTTAATTTTCCATACAAACAAGAGGAAACACGGTGTTTAGGATGCAAATGTATGTTTTGTTTGGGCTGCCTTCACCTTCTTTCACCTCTCTCTGTCATTGAGAACAGTAAAAATAAGCCCAAACAGTAAAAAAGAAAACTTTTATGCTGTTTGCTGTAATTTTTGCACTGCAGCCAAGTTTTTTTCACATTCACGAGTTTGTCGAGTCCAAGTTTTTTTCTAAGTAAAAAAAATCGGAGAGACAGGTCAAAAAATCAGATTGAGTGACACACTCGGATGTGGCAAGTTTTTCAAAAACTTGTCAAGTTTCACAAATGGATTTTAATATCACTAGAACTTTTCAAATTCTGGGTAAATCAGGCACTCAAACTATATAAGTAGGTTATTTATTACCTATTTTGAAAAAAGAAAAAATATGGCTTCCAATAGGACTACAAGAAACATGTATAACATATGAAGATGGTCTCCAAGGTTCTTAGCAAGGAAAGACCATTTACAAATATAGATATTATTGAATTTCGAAAAGAAAAGTTCGTGTTTATGGTGTTTGCAACATGTTCCAAAGGCTTGAGATCGACAAAAATGGGATACTTATAATGATCAACATTGAATTGCTAAAAACAGTAAATGAAGTTCCTATTTTAGGTTACTTAATTTTGATAAAATTCTTAGTTGAATGTAATGATTGGTGATATGTATATTGCCTATTCTAATTAGAAATTGAATGAACTTAAAAAGCATTACTACTTATGAAGTGCATATGTTATTACTGATTCAGAGGAGTTTGACATCAGTCAAACATCCAATGCTCCCAATATTTATGCTTACAATGCAGATCAAACTGAAGTCATGAAGGTGGATTGAAGGCAGCAGTTACTACGGAAAAATAGAGGAGAAATTCAATAGGTTACTGACACAAAGCTGACAATTTTGCAAAAATGAAGTTATGAAACTTCCTTGGTCAACTAGAAAGGATTGACAGACTCAACAAATAATCGGTTAACTGAAAGAGAAATGAAATGCACATAACTTCTCTGACACAAAATAAATGGATTCTCAGTTGTTTAGAGTATATGTGACTATTTACAGGGGTGAAATCCATTTCTTTTCCTCTCTGCTTACATGGAGCCCTTGGGTAATTGGTTGAGGTCGGAATTTTTTTTCCTTCCTGCTCATGAAATGGGGTTGTTGCATCCTTGGTTGAAGCGAGTCTTTAAGATAGTAGGTTGTTGAACCAAAGGCAAACATATAAGCTTGCAAAGATTGGAGTCAACAAAAATAATTTTTTTATTTTAAAATTGATATGACTAATGGTTGCTTGCCCAAGAGACTCAAGATTTGTCATCCTTATTGTAGCTCGAGCTACTGTGCCCCAAGTTCCTATTTTGCACAGAACTGTCATTCAGAATATCAAGAATTGAGCCAAAGGAAGCAATCCATAGTGAGATCAACGACGATGCTTGAAATCATCCAGTGCACAATTTTCCCATATCCTCCAATCGTTAAACAAGTACTTCCCAACACATTGCCAGATCAAATGCCCATCATGAGCTATCCTAGATCAAATCACTTCTCTCCCAGACCAAACCCAAACAAATTCCAGACAAATTCAGACCGAGACCCCACAGATCAGTCCACCTTGATTGATTTGTTGTGACGGATCCGTTTATCCATTTCTCCATGGGTGGAGCTAACAGGCCAAATGTTGTATTCTGCATCATCTAAACACCCCCCTCATTGACCCATGAAGTGCATATCCCAAACACATTGACACCAACTCTACCATGGTTTTCAACTTTATTCCACTCTAACTCTGATTGTCACAAATGGGTATGTTTCAAAACAGTTCACAAAGCCCAAAGCAAAACAAACCCAACTCAAATCTCCCACCAAAAATCAGACCCACCAAGATTCAAATCACCCCCAATGCAGCACAAAGCCACCAAAACAACAAACACAATCTTCCATTGAAATTAAAAGAATTAAACTTACTTGATATTGACACCGCCGTTGAACATGTATCTGGTAACATTCTCCTTCACCCACTTCTTGGCATGCTTGTAACTGTCGCTCATCTGCTGCAACATGTTGTTGGGAATGGCCACCATGACCTCTATGTCAGTCCCCGCCAGCGCCTTGAGCGTGTCCCCATCAGCATCAAAGAGCTTCACCTTGCTGATCCCATTGTCTTTCAACATCTGCACCACAATCTTGGGAGACAATGGGTGCGACGCCAAGTTTCCCCAATTCACCCCAATCACGTCCATCGCCCCTTCGGCAGCCCACCCCATTGCACAGATCAACAGAACAAAACTCCACACCCGCCCCATCTTTCAAAACAATTCAAAACACCACCATTAACAGGCCTTCCAAGATTTAGAAGTGAATCTTCTGTATCTGAGAAGCAAGTGGAGCTTTGATATGGATTGGATCCGCTGTGAGTACGAGGATTTGAATTATAAAACAAAATGTGTGCACTTTTTCGAGGGTACCCACCAGCTAACTAGGGGTCCCACGCCACCCCTCCCATGGTTGAAACTGCAAGCAAACAAAAAATAGAAAAGGGCAATGTTCTCACTGTCTGTTTTATTGTTGTTGGTTATTCTGTTTATTATTTTTTACTCTGCCCTGGTACTGCCAGCGGATTCTGAGGTCAGTAGCGGTGTTCATCCGCGTCCCTCCGTGATCCGGTTAAATTTTGTCGTTGTAACGTATGTTGCTCAAGTTTTAAAGAGATTTTAGCGCCAATTTATTGCTGGCAGTGATGAAATGATTTTTTAACTATTTTTATAAAACCAGACAGAGTACATGGGATCAAGAGTGATATAAGATTTGGTTTGTGTTTTATAATTTTTATTTTTTTTTAATTAATTGTTCAACAAAATCAAATATAGAATGTATTTCTTTCTGTTATTGATGGAGAGTGCGAATTTGGGATTCCGATGTGCATTCATTGAGGATGCGGTGGAATGTCACGATATGAAGTAGCCGAGGGAAAAGGACATCGAAAATTTCTAGTGACGTGTAATATTTATTTTGTTGTGCGTCTGGAAACGGGAATTTCATTGGTAGGAATGAACGTTTTATCCAATCCTGAACGTGACAGGTGGAGGTGTTGCCGTTGGTCTCGTAGATAGGAAATTTGGGGTGCACAGCGCAAGTGGGTTGCTGCCCTGCATTGCTTCCGCGTTTCTCTCACTTCTTCGTAAAAATGGTAAGCGGTTAATTGGCCCTGCGCTTATAACTTTTTTTTTTTTTTTTTTGTTCACACATCAGAATCAAAACTTAAATTATACAAAATTGTATACCCTGATGTTAGAACAAGAGAAGTCAAAACCTTAACAATTGCTCTGGACTTACTTAAACCTCACTATTTAAACAAGAAAGACCAAAACCCTAATAGTTGTGCTGTCCCCACCTAAACCCTGATATATAAACTTTTTATGTAGTTATTTTTTTTTAATAATTTTAATATTTAATATTTTGAGGTTTAATGAAATTTTTTAGTAATACTTTTTATATACATGAACCGAGGCAATAATACAAATGGCATCTTTACCGGTAAACTACACTCACGAAGATAGGTTTAATGAATTTTATAACCTCGCGGACTCTAAGAGGCTTGCATTTCAGTTTAGTTTTTAACAAGCTTCATCAATTAAATGAAACTTCACCGGTCTGCTTATTGAATTTGCTTAGAAAATTACAATATTCACTATTAAAAATAAAATTAAATTTTCATCTTCAGGCAAATATTGATGAGTTCCAAACACGAATTATAACTATGTTGTGTTCTTTGTTTAAACGGTTTCAGTGGGAACAATTTTTTTTTTTAAGCTTCTTTATTGTTTTAAATAATTTGTTTTGATACAGAAAAATGGATAATTATTTTTTTGAAAACATTAAATCATGGTGGTATCACTATAACCTCCATCTCACTTCAGTAAACACGATACGGAGTAGGAAAAAAATTTAGGTTATAAAGAAACCTGGAGAGTCTGGTACCGGTATACCACTATCCAGAAAGAAGCCACGAAAGATTTTTTGGGCCCCTTTGCATCGCAAAAATTCCAACCATGGACTTCCCCTAACGAGGCCAGGTTAATTTTATAGTCTTAAATAATTTTATTGTATTAGTTATTATTTTTTAATTGTGAAAAAAAATAAATTTATTACGCCAATAGGCGTCCTACAATGGCAGCCAGGAAGGTCAGCCACGACTTAAACAATATTAATATTTTATTAAAAACGCGGACATTAAAAAAATTATCCGCCTACATTAAGGGTTACGGTGGATTTAAAATATTTAAAAAATATTAGACGCCTCGATTTCGGCGTTTATACATATATATTTTATAATTATAAAATTTTATATCAATATAAATTGTGTAAAATAAATTTTAATGTAAGGTAAAAATGTAATATTAAAATAACTAGTTGATAGGCTATCCTACTCTAGGGTGTGGGGCATATTTTGATAGTTTTTTTTAAACAATAAAGTCACTTTTATTGTTTTTAAATGTTTTAATTGTATATGGGATTGATAAGATTTTATTGTAAAAAAATAATTTTAAAAACTATGGATATATTTAGTAGTGGTATTTGAATTTAAGTCTTTTTTGTTTGAAAGTTGAAGAATTGAATTGGTTGAGCTGATGTCATTTGAATAATTTTTTTAAAATATTAAAAATTAAATTTATCAATAATAAGAACATAATTTATTACATCAAATGACATTAGTTCAACCCATTATATTACATCAAAAAAGAAACCTAAGTTTGAATCTTGCCAAATTATATATATATATATATATATATATATATATATATACTAAATTATTGTAATACCATTATGTGATATAATATGTTTCAATCCAATTTAATCTCATATAGTGAATTTTAAAGTTATATAATTTGTGACATTAATCAATTTTTTAACACCATGTTTTGGTAGCCAGTATATGACTTGAATAGTAGTCTACGGAGATAAGGTTGGACATCATAATTGAAGTATAGTTGAGAATAACCATATATTGGATAAACAATATCCAATAGGCATTGGGCTCTCCTAGCAAGACCCATATTCAATTAATTAATAGGGAAGGAGACCAGATGTACCCCAACTTTTCAACCTATCCAAAATAAATAAATAAATAAATAAATATATATATATATATCCTATGGCTTGAGGGATACTAAAAACTATAATACTTCACATTAAAACTCAAAATATTTATAATTCATATTTAATTATAGATAGATATGACTAAATGATCATGTGGCATTAGCTCAACTGTATAGATTCCTTAATATTTAAAAGAGGAAACCAAGGTTCAAATTTTACCAAATGATACACGGATAATATTTAAGCTTTGTTGTAATACAGGTGGATCCGTTTCAATTCCCATATAACTAATTGGAAAAAAATATTAATGATATAAACTCAATTAATTAAAAATATGAATTTAAAAATAAGATCGTATCTCAGGGATACTCTTAATGTCTATCTCAGGGCTACTGAACAAGTCATTAATGACAAGAAATCCAAAGTGGTCTTTTTTAATCTGGAGCAAAGGCTTTAGAACAGAATTTTAGAAATCTTGGGATTCACTAGGACTTCTCTCCCTGTGGTTTACTTGGGGATCCCCTTGCACTTCAAGAAGCTAAAATTAGACGCTTGGAGGAATTTCTTGGAGTGTATCAAGGACAGAATTAATCACTAGTCTCACAAGTGGTTAAGTTATGGTGGCAGATTAACGTTCTTACAGTTAGTCATTCAAGCCATGCCAATCTACAAATTTTCTATCCTGGCTAACCCGCTTACAATATGGAAAGAGTTGGACAGGATGGCTAGGAAGTTTTTGTGGGAAGGAGCTAAGGGAGAGAGAAAGTGGGCCTTAGTGGGCTGGGATAAAGTCACCCGACCCAAGGTAAAAGGTGAGGTTGGGACCGAGAGGATCCAAGTTAAATAATCAAGCCTTGGTCGGGAAGTTGTACTGGAGGTGGATTTCCCAACCAACTTCCTTATTCAGTAGAATCCTAACTAGTAAATATTTGGGTCAAGTTAACCCCAATGAGGTGGACCGTTTCCCTCTGGATGGTACTGGATCCCTAGTGTGGCAAGCTCTCAAGCTAGGATCTCAGGTTATTAAAGACCAATTGTTTTGGAAAGTGGGGAGAGGGGAGAAGGCTCGTTTTTGGACCGATTCATGGGATCAGTACCCACCCATCATTGTTGAATTCCCCGAGTTACTTCCAATAAAATCTGCCATAGAAACCAAGGGTTGGGTCCAAATTGAAAGTTATTTCAACACTACTCAGCTGGGGGAGTATAAGTTTAAGAAGTTTAAGAGGTTGGAGGAGTGGCCAATTCCAATCCCCTCGGAGTTGGCACCCATCTTGACCAAAATCTTGACAGAAAGGTTTCTCATAGGGAGAGACGAGGAGGATGAATTAGCTTGGGGCTATGGGAGCCTTGGTGTTTATATAGTGAAGGACGGATATGACAAGATCCTCCCAGAGCCTCCCCCCATTCTTATCTGGTTGAGGATTGGAGAAAGATTTGGCACTCCAAGGGTCGAGTCGAAAGTAAACTTTTTGCCCCGGCAGTTTATGCACAATGGTATTCTCACTTTTGACAATCTCAGATGTAGAGGAATCATCGGCCCTTCTCAATGTGTTTTATGTCACAAGAATGAGGAAACAGCTGATCACCTGATGTTTGAGTGCCCTTTCTCGCATCAGATTTGGAAGCGATGGTTCTCTCACTATAAAATCCAGAGTTAATGGTGACATGAATCGGACTAATATTTGGGAAATATGGAAGCGGGGTAGATTTAAATCCAAAGCTCTTCAAATTGGGTGGGAGCTTGGCTTATACTTCATTTGGTGGCAAGTGTGGTTGGAGAGAAAGGCTAGAATTTTTATACAAACCTTTTCCTCGCTAGATGGAGTTTGGCAGGTCATCTAGAGCAAAGTCACAGAAATTGTTGCTGTCTACGCTAAAGAGGAAACTCAGGTTGGTCCTGGGCCAATGGAAGACGAAGTTGAAAAGCAAGAGGGACAGGACAGAGCCAGTTGGAAACCACCCCCAGAAGGCTGGATTAAAATCAATACTGATGGTGCTGCAAAGGGCAATCCAGGTAGTGCCAGAATTGGCGTGGTCTGTCGAAATCATGAGGGATCGGTACTCTATTGGGAACTGTAGGGCTTGGGTAGAGCCACAAATAATGAAGTAAAAGCCATTGCTATCAAATCTGCTTCTATTTGGGCAGTTACTCAGGGCCACAGGAGGATAATTCTCAAATCTAATTCTCAAATTCTGGTTGGAGCTCTAGACTGCATGAGGAACTTTGCGCCGAAAGCTTGGAGGTTGAGGATTCTGGTCTCTCAAATCAAGGAATTATGGAGAGAATTAGATGATGTGATTCCAGTTTATGTGAGCAGAGATTTAAACAAAGCGACCGATTTTCTAGCTAAGATGGGTGCTGAGAAAGAGGTAGGGGTGCAGCTGCATAGTGACATGCCTATTGCAGATGAGGTGATTAGGTAGGGCCTTGAAAGATCCTTGAGCCAATGATCAAAGAAAAATCTAAGGGTGGTTTTTATCGCGATTTCGCGACCTGTTGTGCCATCGCGGCCATTAGAGGTAAGCTATCGCGATATCGTGACATGTTGCGTCGTCGCGACAGCTTGAGGAAAGTTGTCGCGATATCGTGACATGTTGTGTCATTGCGACCGCTGGAGGAAAGTTGTCACAATTTTGCGACATGTTGCATCATCGTGGCTGCTGGAGGAAAGTTGTCGCGATATCACGACATGTTGCGCCGTTGTGGCCGCTGGAGGAATGTTATCGCGATATCGCGACATGTTGCGTCGTCGCAGCTGCTGGAGAAAAGCTGTCGCGATATCACGACATGTTACGCCGTCGCGGTCGCTGTGGGAAAGTTGTCACAATATCACGACATGTTGCGTCGTCACGGCCAAGGGAGGAAAGTTTTCGCGATATCTCGACATGTTGCGTCGTCGCGGCTGTTGGAGGATTTGGTCGCGATATCGCGACATGTTGCGCCGTCACGACCAAGGGAGGAAAGTTGTCGCGATATCGCGACATGTTGCGTCGTCGTGGCCGCTGGAGGAAAGTTGTCATGATTTCGCGATGTGTTGCGCCGTCGCGACCGCTGGAGGAAAGTTGTCGCGATATCGTGACATGTTGCTTTGTCATGGCCGCTGGAGGAAAGTTGTCGCGATTTCGCGACATGTTGCTCCGTCGCGGCCAAAGGTGGAAAGGTGTCACGATTTCGCGACATGTTGCTCCGTCGCGGCCAAGGGAGGATTGTTGTCGCGATTTCGTGACAGGTTGACTTTTTGCGGTCAGAGGAGTCTTGTGTCGCGATTTCGCGACTTGTAGCTTTTTTGCGGCCAAAGGTGAAGTTGGTGTTTGCTGCGCGATTTCACGACAAGTTGTTGTAACAGACCAATCAGTTCCCTCAGCTAGCTTGGTATTGGTTCAAGAGATTTGGCTCCATTGCTAATCTTCCTCTTCTCTTGTAATCATGTGCTTTCATTGTTTTCGGCTGGGATGTGTCTACTCCCAATTGTAACTGATCTTTGTTTTAATACAAGTTTTTTTCAAATTTTTCAAAAAAAAAATAAGATCGTATCTTACAAGAAAATATATATGTACAACTAAAACAATGTAAATGTATAACTTCAACCACCTAATAGTAAGACTTCTATATAGATGTAGAACTGTAATAATGTAAATGTATAACTTCAACCACCTAATTGTGAGACTTAGGCATTCTGAATAAAAAGAAAAAAGTTCAAATCTTACTAGAAAATATATGTACAACTCTAATAATGTAAATGTATAACTTCAACCATCTAATAGTGAGACTTTGGGATTCTCAATAAAAATTTGAGGTTTGAATCTTATAAGGGTTAGGATTGCATACATGTTTTGGTAGCTAAAGCATGGTTGGATAATAATATATTGATTAAAAACTAGTTTATTTTCACTTTTTTTCCAATTGGTTACACGGTATATCCATGTATTGCTTTAAGATTTGAACCTGACCTCCTCAAATAGTGAGAAATCATACTATGTATCGCTTTAAGATTCGAACCTGACCTCCTCAAATATTGAGAAATCTAGATGGTTGAGTTAATGTCACTTGATTAATTTACTTTTTATATATTTATAGTTTTTTAAAATATCATAATAAAACATCGTGAAACAAATAAAAATAACATTCATTTCAAACCTATATAACTAATTTTAAATATTTATAAATAATGTGAATAATGTTTAATTTTAAGCAATGGTTAAAAGAAAAATTATTTTGGAACCTTCTTATTTTCAAAATGGAATTTAGATGAGTGGGACCTTAAAGCAATTCTATGCAAATCATATGTAATGATTGCACATCTTAAAAATTATTTTACTTAACATGTTTTTAAGAATCATGAGATTGAGATTTAGAGTAATTGGTTAGTCTCAATAAACTCTAACATTTTATCAAAGGATATTAGTTTAGTTTAAAAAAAATAAATCTAAATATATAAAACAAAATTATTTTCTTTTAATTTTTTACACAAGTTTTTATTAGAGGTCTTAGTCCCCTTATATTAAGTGGGGTTTAAACCTTAAACCTCTTAAAAAAACCAAAACCCTTACTACTACAATAAACTTATAACTTTATAAAAACAAAATAATCATAAAATCATTATAATAATTATATCTAATTTTATATGTTCTCGTAATTAACCTTAACCTAATTTTAATCATTATAAAATGTTTTTGGGTTGGCCGGTTTTACTCTCTCGACATAGTTTAATTCTTATGTTTGGCAACCGGTATTACTCTCTCGACATAGTTTAATTCTTATGTTTGGCGACAAATAATAGAAAACAACCGTTAAAGTGTATATGTACGTGCATGCAAGCAGTAGGATATCAATCATTTTCAGTTGGTTGATTTTAAATTATTTGGTCATAGTTCAATCCTTTGTGTTAGGTGATAATAAAAAATAACATTTTCTATGATGTGTGCGCGCATAAGACATGACCTCAGCAAAATTTTAAAAAATTAAAATTATTTTTTAAAATAAATTATTTAAATGAAACAGTCCAAAAAATTAAATATAAATAAAAATTGTATTAAAACCTACCTTTTGCCGAGGTCTTTGATTTTAATACATGATGTCTGTAAAGGAAGTTCCGTAACTTTTGGTTCTTTAAAGATAAAAGTTTATTGGATTGTCATCACATAAAGATAAAGTAAAGATCATAAAAATAAAGGTAAAGTGAAATAGTTGGTTTTTACATTCTAAATTTGAATTTGAATTTATTTTAAAGTTTATTAGATTATAAATTATATAAAAAATAAAAGTAAAATAGTTTTAAATTTTGAGGTGTGAAATATTTACCAAGAAGAAATTTGGGTTTAAATTTTGGGGTGTAATTTGTAAAGGTGGTAGTATCCTCTAAATTTTCTAAGTGCACATCAAACCAACGACGACAATATATATCCGAACAACCCTTGTTGGCAGCGGTCTCTATAGAACTTCTATGATTTTTAGCAAGTCAATCCATTAAAAAATAAAACCGAGTTATTTTACTTAACCTTTATATGTTCTCCTATAACCCATGAGAATTAGAGTAATTGGTTGGTTCCAACTTTATAAATAAATCCTTAACATTTTATTAAGTGGTATTAATTTACTTAATTATATTATTAAACTAAAAAATCAATATACATAATAACACAATCATTATAATATGACTATATAGTTATCTAAAGTTTATTATAAAAAAATAATGAAGTCAAATGTTTTTCTTTCTAAGAGAAGCATGATATCAATTGTATTCAGTTGGATCTGTTTTTTAGATATAGTTTAATTCCGTAATTAATAATAGAAATTAATATTTAGTTATTAGAGCTTTTATTTAATGGTTGGATAAATAATAATGTAGTTTATTTGGACATCAATGGTAGATTCAAAATCTAGATACCAATGGTGGGTGTGAAGGTATGGTATAGTTGTCAAACTGTTTTTATGGGAGTGAGAAGACCACGGTTCCAATTCCTTGTGCCTCGTAGTATTAGATGGAGTGCGAAGACCATGATTCTAATTCCACATGCCTTATAGTATAGAAGGGCGTGTCATGCCAGTGTCATTAGCAGCTACGTTAAAAAGTGGCAATAAGGAGTAGAGTTGAACCTCCATGAAGGTTATAGTAACAATAAGGAGCAAAGTTTGAATCCACTGAAAACATAAAAATATTGTAACAAATTATCTATTCTTTAAAAATTTGTACACCAAATAAACTATATAACTAAATTAATATTAAAAAATAAACCTTTTAAAACCCAACCAATAACACTCACGTGCATGCCAAAGCATGATATTAGTCATTTTCAGCTGGTTGATTTTAAATTCTTTGGTCATAGTTCAATCCTTGTGTTAGGTGATAATAAAAAATAACATTTATATGATGAGAGCTTGCATGAGAAGTGACCTCAGCAAAACTTTTAAATAAAAATTTAAAATTATTATTTTTTAAATAAATTATCTAATTAAACAACTTTGTCCACACCGGTCCAAAAGATTAAATATAAATAATTTTTTTATTAAAACCTACCTTTGCAGAGGCCTTTGATTTTAATACCGTATATTTGTAAAGGAAGTTTCCTAACTTTTCGTTCTTTAAAGATAAAAGTTTATTGAATTAGATAATATAAATTAAAGATCATGTAAAATAAAATAGTTGGTTCTCATACTTTAAATTTGAATTTATAAGTTTGTTTTTTTTAGCTTTGGAAGAGTGGGATCTTAGAGTTATTTTATATAGATTATGTGTGGTGTTTATATTTTTTTAATGAGTTTACATAAATTTTTATGAAGGGTTCTAGTCTTCTTATTTTGAATGGGATTTGAATAATGGATCTTTCAAAGAGAGGCCAAAGCCCTTACTATTGAAGTAAGTTTGTAGCAAAAAAAATTAAATTTACACAGGTTTTTATAAGGGGTCCTAGTTCCCTCTTTCTGAGGTTTGAATTTGGATCTTCCACATGAAAATCCTAGGGCTTACCATTACAGTATTCCTCACGAGACAACAAAAATTTTATGTTTATATCGAGGTTTGAAGTTGGATCTCCCAAATAAAAATCCAAAAATTTACCACTACAATATCCCTCCGGGTTCATATAATGCCTATACATTTTATTTTTTATTTTGTTTTTTGGTTGAGTAGAGAACCTCTATAATCCTTAGCTCACTGCATATATAATTTTTAACTAATTGGAGAAAGACAAAATCAATCTTTGAAGGAATCGAACTGAGTTAGTTTACTTAACCTTTACATGTTCTCATATAATCTATGAGATTTAGAATAATTGGTTATTTCGAACATTATATTTTTAACTTAAAAAAACTTAATATACATAGTAACACAATCATTAATATCACTATATAATAATATTTAATTTTTATTATAAAAAATATATATATATTTTTTTATATTTATATATATTTAATTAGTAGGAGAAACCCTTAAGACTATGTTTAGGGCTGAACATTTTCATCCAATCATGACTAAATTTATCAATAAAAAATTAACACATAGCCACATACATCCCGTGTTGAACCTTGGACATCCCAATGAAAAATAAAACCCCAAAACAAAACCTTATTTTAATCATCATAGAATGTTTTTTTTTCTAAGAGAAGGATGATATCAATTGTATTCTGTTGGTTTTAATCTCTAAACTTAGTTTAATTCTTAATTTAGATAATAAATAATAAATAATAACATTTAATTATTAAACCTTCGTTCAATAATTGGATAAATAAATAAATAACCTTAATTAAAATTTAAATCTAAACATCTACTTAATATAAAAAAACAAACCTTTTAAATTCAACTTTAAAAATAGAAAAGAACACTCACGTGCATACCAGAATATGATATTAATCATTTTCAGCTGGTTGTTTTTAAATTCTTCGCAATAGTTCAATCCTTGTGTTAGGTGATAGAAAATTAATATTAAATTGTATGTTTCCATGCATGACACATGTAATAAAAATTAATAATAATAAATAAAATTATTAACTGTAATTAAATAACTTTGTTCACGTCATGAAATGGTTCAAAATATTAAATATAAATAAAATTAGTATTACAACCTATCCTTGTTGTCGAGGTCTTTGATTCTAATACCTTAAAATTGTAAAGGAAGTTTCATAGTGATTGGCCGTTAATTTTAAATTTTCTTTTCTTTTAAAATAGTTTTTAATAATTTATTAAATTATAGATTAAAGTAAAGTGAAAGTAATATATAAATAAATTATCTAAAAGCAAAGGTTAAATAAAAGTAAAAAATAAAGTGAGTTGTAAGAGGATTTTGGTCTCTACAAATTTAAAGTTCAAACCCCACTCAGTATGAGGGACCAAAACTTTTCATAAAAACTTGTGTAAACTTATTAAAAAAAAAATGAGTAAAGATAAAAGAAAGGTTTAAACCTCACTAGGGGATAAGGCCTCGTTGTGTAAACTCATTTAAAAAATAAATAAAATTAATTAACTAGCTTAGATATATAAAATAATATATATATATATATATATATATATATATATATATCTATAAACGCCGAGAGTTATCAATCTCGAGGCGCCTATCTCACCCCCCGGGGATGTGAAGATAGGCGCCTCGAGATTGATAACTCTCGGCGTTTATAGATATATATATTTTATATATCTAAGCTAGTAGCATCCGCGGCCGCACAATTATTATATTAAAATATTTTTCGATGACATTTTTAAAAATATATTTATAAATGTATTGATAAATATAACATGCCAAAAATATTTAAAATAGCTTTGAGTGAGATGAAAATGCTCAAGTGATAACAAATCTGAATCCCAATAGGCGGTGTTGATAAACACCTTATTATTTCAAAGATTGATGTTGATAAACACCTTATTATTTCATAGATTGGCTAGAGCCAATCATTTAAGCTCCAAAGACTTTAGTCGCTCTTCTTCTTCCTTTCTCTTAGAAACTCCTTTTCCCGACTTCAATTTTTCATATCGATCATATGAAAAGGGTGGTATTATTCTAAGTCCTTCCAATGCCTTAACTCTTGAGATGGCAACAAAAGTTAAACCTTGTCTTTTTGTTTGTCCTATGTCAATTGTTGCTTTATTCATTGTCAAACCTTGTGACTTATGAATTGTCAATCCCCAAGCTAATTTTAATGGAAGTTGTCTTATCTTTCCCTTTTCTACTGGTGTAATTGGAACAATTCGAGGAGATGTATCATCAAATACCATCCCTGTGTAGTTATCGAACTCCACCAAAACATATGTTGGTTGATCTGGTGGAGACCTTCCAGGTTTATAGACTATATTTCGAATATAGCCTAATGCACCGTTAACAAGTCCAACTTTAGTCCATAAGTTGGTTGTTAACATAACTCTTGCATTTTTTGCAATTAGTAACTCAACTTCAAGTTCTTCATTATCACCTCCTCCTGGATTAGTTCTTCCCCCTTTTGTTACATTATTTTCAACAGTCATAATAATGTAGGGAAGGCCATATCCAGTAACCCTTCTATAACATACTCATTTATAGGAGATGCTCCAATTCCAGGCCAATCAATAAGTGTTCCAGGATCCGCATTAGGGTTGTTTACCCATGCACGAATGAGTTCCATCTCCCTCGGAGCATTAGGCGGTTTGGAGGCCATTGATGTGGTGTGATCAATTATATTTCCTTCATCAGTCTCTAGAATTGGACCCATAAATACATATTCATTCATATCAGAATCGAACTCCATATGGACATAATTAAGTTTATGAAAGACATTTGTAGTGGTGTTTGTTGGGAGTTCACTCAAAACATTTTCATCAATTTGTACATCCTTATAAAACTTATCATGCTCAACCTTATACTTAAGAGCTTTGTATACTCTCTCTTTATTCACTGTAAAATTATAATTTGTACCACGTTGATCTTTTCTCCTAACAATAATGATTGGCAAATCACTTATTGAATGAGGCAATACCTTAGCAATTTCTTTCACCTCTTGAGGAAAACTTATTGTGTGCCCTTTATACTTGTATTGGCCTCCCGTAGCATGTGTTACCTGTAATATGGGATTAACACGGGCTATCAACATTTCTTCAATTTGTGTCAAATTCGCAAGTTCAGGTGGTTGTAGTCCAGGATCCATATTATTCTCTGTAGAAAATCGATTAGGACCTTTTTCTTGTCGACACCTATTACATACTGGACCTTTGACTGTCAAACACACGTTTATTCCAGGATAGCATTCATCACAAATATAACACATGGATGGTGATGCAAGACTGTCTAATTGATGTCGAAATATAGTCTGCGATTCATTGAAATCCACACCATATGTTGGAATTTGTTGTATATTTATTGCTATACCTTCAATATTTCCTTCTCTTCGAGGCTGCAATGTCCTTTCTTGATGCATCTCCATGTTAATCTCATTGCATCCGCTTTGTGTCTGTTGAACGACAACTATATTTGAAGCATTTATTCTAAGAAAAGAAGATGCTTCAGATGCATCCATCAGTTTTGTTTGTTTTTCTCTTTCTTCTTGTATCTTTTCAACTGTTGATTATGCCTTGCGTTTTGCACGATTTTGTCTTTGTTTCTCATTTTCTCTTCCTCTTTGGCTAACTGTCATCTGTGCACGTCTCTGTATTTGATATTCTCTTTGATATGCCAAACGTTGTTGCTTCTTTTCCTCCTCTGATATATTTATTTTTGGTGTATTTTCCATTTGTTCCTGTAAAAAAATATTAAATATTATTAGTTCTCCATTTGTTGGAGAGATATGATCAGATCGGTCATAACCAATCAAGATCCCAAATATTAATATTGTTTGCTAACCTAAAAACAAATACAAGTATAATATTTTGATATTTTCATAAAATAAAATATCATCAAACCCACATATATTTATTAAAAAAATTAAAAATTAAAACATTATCTTGTTTCCTCTATCAAAGCAACGCCTTCAAAAAAAATTAGTCATATTAGTCATAGTACATAAAAACCTAATCAGTAGCAATAGTCTTAGGGTCTAGTGGTAATGAAGGACAAATATGACCGATAAATTGATTACTAAATCAACATTAGAAGGCTAACTTATTAATGTTTAAAGAAGAAATGACAATAATATTCATGATAGAAATAGTGAAATTAATGGGCATTCGAGTAATTAGTTTGAGAATCTTATGAAATTGAAAAACATCTTAGTGAAATAGTGTATAAAAAGTAGCTTTAAAAACCTCTATATATTATACATCATTTAGGGCAATACTTGTTTCCACATAGAGTATCCATGTTGTCAATCAGTACATGTTAATAGATCATAATACTATAATATATATATTTGCATCCACCATAAGTTTATTATTGAATATTCCGTGGGTACTTCCTAGCAGACTATTGAATTAAATAGTACGAATATACTACGTTGAATATAATAAGCCTAGCGGTGTTATGTATGTTAAGCCTATAGCTAGGCTAGCGTTGTTCGTTCTGAACCTGCCATGAGAAAACTCTACTAATATTTAGTAAAAAGTAAGAGAAGCCCAAGGCTCTTCCCGTAGTTCTCAAAAGTCTGGTCCTCAATTAAATTAAATTAACTAAAAGGGTAATGGCTTGGCCATTTATAAAATAAAATTATGATGCTGAAACCACAAAATATTGAGTTGGTCAAGTTAAATTTTAATCGAATATTGAGTTGATTAAAAATTTAAAAAAAGTTATTATAAAAAACTTTTTAATCGCCTGAAGGTCAGGGATATCCCAAACTTATTAGTTCTCAACGTTACTTCAAGGTTTTTCTAAAATAATATTAGAAATTTTGGGCACCATTTTAGTTTAAATAGTTTAAATATTTTTTAAATATTTTAAATCCACCGTAACCCTTAATGTCGGCGGATAATTTTCTTAATGTTGGCTTTTTTAATAAAATATTAATATTGTTTACGGCATGGCTGACCTTCCTGGCTGCCATTGTAGGACGCCTATCGGCGTAACTAGCTTAGATATATAAAATATATATATCTATAAACGTCGAGAGTTATCAATCTCGAGGCGCCTATCTCATTTCTTGGGGGTGTGATAGATATTTGTTAGAAGAGTTCGAGGAGAGAAGCAAATAATATTAGAAATTTTGGGCACCATTTTAGTTTAAATAGTTTAAATATTTTTTAAATATTTTAAATCCACTGTAACCCTTAATGTCGGCAGATAATTTTCTTAATGTCGACTTTTTAATAAAATATTAATATTGTTTAGAGTGTGGCTAACCTTCCTGGCTGCCATTGTAGGACGCCTATCGGTGTAATTAATTAAAAAATAAAAAAATAAAATTAAAAGTTAAATGAAGGTAAAAATAAGATGAGTTGTAAGCTCAATGTAGGTGAGGATTTTGGTTTCTTATAAATTTAAAGTTCAAACCCTACAGAGTATAAGGGGACCAAAAAATTTCATAAAAACGTGTGTAAACTCATTGGAAAAAATGTAAAGATAAAAGAAAGGTTCAAACCCCACTTTGAGGGGATTAGGCCTTCCTATGTAAACTCATTGAAAAAATAAATAAAATTAATTAATCAATTAAAAAATAAAATAAAATTCAAAATAATTAAAAATAAATAAAATAAAGTAGTTTTTAAGGTTTATTCTTTTGGATTGAAACCATCGCATCAATATCACCTCGCATTACAACAAAGCTAGGATATTATCTATATATCATATATTGTTGAGTAAGATTTGAACCTTGGTCTTCTCCTTAGATATTGAGGAATCTATCTAGA